>JASANG010000266.1:0-438501 GCA_030248215.1 Enoplolaimus lenunculus | reverse complement strand
CCCCATTTTCTGACCAAATTCTATGCGCTCAGTTCTTTGCGCATTCCCATTTCTACAAATTCTTCCCCTTTTGACCCTTTTGTGCCAATTCCCACATGTCATATTTTTGCGATCTTATAAATGCTTATTTTCATGTTTTCAGGCGTCCCCTTCCCGTTTCCTACTAATTTCAAGGTGCTCATTCCATTTCGCACCTCTATTTCTGCTAATTCTGCCCGTTTGTGTCTTATTTGTCATATTTCTTTTTATGTCATTATTGCGATGATTCTAGAACATTCTGGGTATTCTTGCGATCACATAGCTAGCTTAGGTGCTTAAATGGTTTTCTAATATACGTAAAACGCAGTGTTATTTTCGGCACGCTTGGAACATATAATCCTCGCCTTGACGGAGAAGTAAAAAGTATTTAATCGGAATCAGCATATTTTACTTGGTCAAAATAGTAATTTTTAGGCCTGGGAGACGTGTACTTGCTATTTTTATAATTTGTGTGTTACGGTTATTATTGTGCCCGGACGTAATTTAAGTAGCGGTCCCGTAGGCTGTGTCTGGCGGATCTTGTCCATCTTTCGCTTACATATTGCAATTTCCCAATACTCATAATTTCTATAGTGCTTTTCGGCCGCATGGCCCTCGTTCAAAAGCTATAATCATCGTAAACAGGGAAAATTGGCAATTTTAGCATCAGCGGGACTAACGGGCTTCTGTTCCATATTTTGTGTTAATTACTTGCGTGTTACTAGTAAACCGGAAAATAGCGTTGTATAGACTCGCACGAGCCGTAGGAGTGTCTAAATTGTGTTTAAACTGTTCCAGGATCAACCCGAAACTAGACCATACCCGCCTTCGGATCGGTCGAAAATCCCCGTTTTTGACCAGTCCAGACCTTACACTGCTTAGTTGAAAGGTCTGATGTCCCGGTTCCTACCTAGACTGACAATTAGTAACTTGTTTTATCACAATATATAATATACTTTCTTTGCTTTACATGAACTGAGCTTGTTATTTCTGCAGCGATCTTTGATGCTTCATAACGTTTCTTTCTTTCTTTTTTTCCATCTCTCATATAAACGGACCGGATAAAAAACTTTCAATTGTTCAATTCAATTAACCTCTAGCTATGTATATGTCAAGTTACAAAGATTGAGTAAAAACACGAAGAAAATGAATGATGTAGTTATGTGGACCACTGATCTCCAATACCTCCATTGTATGCAGATCAATATTGAAGCATCCTAATCAATGATCAAGTACTTGTAGACTAAATTGGAGTATTGTTCAGTACGGAATGCGTTATGTGGACCACTGATCTCCAATACCTCCATTGTATGCAGATCAATATTGAAGCATCCTAATCAATGATAAAGTACTTGTAGACTAAATTGGAGTATCGTTCAGTACGGAATGCGTTATGTGGACCACTGATCTCCAATACCTCCATTTTATGCAGATCAATATTGAAGCATCCTAATCAATGATAAAGTACTTGTAGACTAAATTGGAGTATCGTTCAGTACGGGATGCGTGGTAAACAAAACTGTTCTCTCCGGGCAGAATTTTTAGTCGAGGTGCCAGGCACTTGAGTGTTCCCCCGAAAGCGATGCGTTGTACTATTCAAAAAAGTTTTGTCATTATATATTACACCTCGACATATGTACTCAGCCCAGTGTTTTTGAATAAAAGCTGCTGCAACACTGGTTCACTGGATTTCACACAGTGGCGGATGCAGGATTTCAGAATGATGGGCCAAAATGTAAATTGCAACAAAGTTAGTTTCAAACACATTGCGGACCGTGTTCATGAATCCACACACAAACCTCGAATTATTGCAATAAAATTGACTATGAAAGAGTGCACACCCTTCCAAAAACAGTTTGAAGTATAGGTGGCAAATTGTGGATCTAGATTGTAACTATGTTTAAATTGAATTACAATACGCGGGCAGCGTGAATTTTTTGGTATTTTCTGCTAAAAGTTGTTCATATTTTAGGTAAAAGCTTTAATGTTCATGAGATTTAACCAAGGACGGCAGCGCACAGAACAGCTCGTTCCAACGGAAGTAGAATAAGTTTCAAAACTTGCTAGCGAAGCGAGCAAGAAGCCAGACGCATTTCAAGACTTCGGCGCTTTTGTTTCAACCGGTTTATCCCGGTTGCGGTTGACATTGCGCCTCTAACATACTGTCTGCTTGCGCGTCTTTTAACCCGATTTCCAAGATAAATTTTGAGATCGTTTTGGTAACCACGGTTTGGATGTCCCATTCACTCGCGCTTGATTCCACCACATATGTAGTAGAAAACACCGCAGCTGAAGCCCGAACCGAATAGAACAAGTCAATAGTTAACGTTGAAAGCGTGAATTTCGTCGTAAACAGCTTTATTTTCAGCGTTTTGAGAGCAACACTGCTAAAAGATTGTTCGTCGGTTTTGTTCGAGAAACGTGCTGTTTCAGGTAAGTTCTCAGAGGATATAAAGTGTAATACTTCTGCAGGGTCCTTTTGTGCCGGGTGAAATATGCGTTTCGATAATGGTCTAGGTCGTCTAGGACTCCGCATAACATTTTCACAATAGTGCTTCAACATGCTTGCTGCAGTTTAGCGCATTCAAGCTTGAGCCAGAAAATTATTTTGAAAGTTTACAACACTGTAGAAAGCAACGGATCCGACCAATACTGTTAGGAAAAAGAACCCGAGAGTCCAAGACACGTCTGTTGCTATAAATCTAAAATGTGATACTCAATATTATATTGTCGTAAATGGTTTGTATTTTTGTCATCAACGATTCCTGCATGTCATATTAGTGTGAAATCTAGTATAAAATACAGGTTGTTTATGAAATTACTTTGCTCACAAATGCATTACTTAATATTGCATTTTTCATGTTTACTAGTCACTCTATACCCTAACTTTCAGGGATCATTGGTTCGATTGCGTATAGTTTTTGTATCTTCAATTTTTTAAAGCCGAAATTTAACTTTTAAATTTTGCAACTCTGATATCGCAACCAATGATGACTTAGCTAGTGGTTATTTTTCCAAAGACATGGCATTACTTGCTTTGCGTAACAGAAAAATTGTAATACAGAGAAAGGCTCGATACAATACGTTTTACTATTTGTTAACTTTCTGATGTCTATGGTGATTCCTAAGCTTGGAAAGGAAATTGTTGAGCGTGTTTTTAATATAATGTATTCGTCATTGCCCGAGGTCGAGTGGGTATTAACCTGATACCGGAACGAACCGGATAATCGATTTTTACCGGAACAGAATGGATGTTAACCGGATAATCAATTTTTACCGGAAACAGAACAGGGTGTTAACCGGATACAGCGTCGAAAATTGTGCTCTGTTGGAAGTATTTAAGTTGAGTAAAAGTTTGTTTTATCTCATTTTTAATTGTTAGCGTGGTTTTTTATTTTTGCTTCAGTACAGAAATCTACATCTTCCTGACTATGCAATAAAATGCAATGCACATAGTGTTGTAACGGTAGTTGGAGAGGCGGGCTGCGTGGCGCAGTGGTAAAATATTTGCTTAAGGATCAGGCTGAGAGTTCGATCCCCTATCCAGAGGACGGCTTTTTCAGCTGCTTAACAGAAAGGTCTGATGTCCCAGTTCCTACCTAGACTGACATGGGACATAATAGTAAACTGCCGCGCTATGAACACGGTATCCTGTCGAAAATAGGATGGACGGTCCAGGGGCGACCTTGTTGAAAATAAGGGCATGTAAGCATGTGAGCCATGCTTGTCCGTTTATAGTTCAGTGCACTGTATGTATGCTAGTTGGCAGCATACGGTCGACGAAAAATGCAGTTGGAGAGGCGTGCTACGTGGCGCAGTGGTAGAGTGTTCGCTTAAAGATTCATAGGCTGAGAGTTCCATCCCCGCTCCGGAGGCCCGCTTTTCCAGCTGCTTAGTAAAGAGATCTGAAGTCCCGGTTCCAACCTACACGGATATGGGGCCACGCCGTGAGCGCAGTGGTAAATTGCCGCGCTATGAACATGGTATTCAGTAAAAATAGGATGGACGGTCAAGGAACGACCTTGTTGAAAATAAGGTAATGTAAGCATGAGACATGCTTGTCCTAGTGCGTCTGCAATAAAATACAATGCACATTGTGTTGTATGCTTGCTGACAGCATGCGGTCGACACATATAGTCGACGAAAACGGTAGTTTGAGAGGCGGGCTACATGGCGGAGTGGTAGAATATTCGCTTAAGGATCCGTACGTTCAGAGTTCGATCCCCGCTCTAGAGGTCCGCTTTTCCAGCTGCTTAGCAGAAAGGTCTAACGTCCCAGTTCCAACCTAGACTTACAGGCACTACAACCGTCAGGAATGGGAGTCTCGGTCTCGGCAAGTCTCGGTATTTGGCAGCATGTTTCTTATTTGATCTAATGGGACTAAGTGTATTTGATTTCCTCAAGGCAAACGACTATCAGAGATATCCTATTGATCAAGTTATCAGAGTACAAGCGGAACTCCGGTTCCGATAGGGAAATCTGGTATTTTTCACTTATTTTTCTAGAAATATTTTAACGTGTATTGCCAAAATTTTCAATTTGCGTCATAATCTAATCTTGTCTAGGGATGAACCTTCATAAACGATTATAATTTTATAAGAACGACTTATTTCAATTATCTTGTCAAACACAAATGCAAGAGAGATAACAGTTTTATTTACCAGACACACTGATATGCGCCCAAGAATGAAATTGGTAGCATTCCAACTCACTGTTATGCGGAAAAAGTGTCGGCAAGAGTCGACATTTTTTGCGGTGCCGATGCCGATACTCACGAGAAGTGTCCATTATTACCGATGCCGATTAATCGGTACATCCCTAATCTTGTCATACGTTTCCCAGCTACTGCATAAGTTTCGGGATTTTGGCATTCTAAATGGTGTGTTTACAGCATTAAAAGAGATAAAATAGCTTATAAATGAATTTTTCGGTATCAAGTGTTTTTTGTTTTACGGTTCCGGCTCCGATTCCGGTATTTTCTAATTTACCAGTTCCGGTATTTTATGATACTGGTTGCACCCTGCTTGCGATGATCAACATATTTTTCTAATTTTTTTGTTTAAAATGTTTTTAAGGTGGAGATCTCTCTTTGAGCTGGTGTCTCCCAGATTGGAGGTATGAGTGGTGGCTGCTCCGTCATTGCCCACTCGAAGCTTTTTTCGGTATTCATTTGACACACTATTACTTAATGAGAATAAGAATTCACGGGCACCGTATGATCGCCTGAATCCGCCCCTGGTTTTCGGCCGCACACAAATATTTTTCCGGTGGACCTGTAACGCCTCAAACTTCAAAATTTTTAATTTTGTGTATATAATTCTTGATGTTTAAATTCATGCACAGTAGTCGGCAGTAGAATTTATAGAAACAGAACGTGTCAAAAACTTTTTATGAAATGTCGTAGCTGCACAATAATTACAGCAGATATTCTGAAAAAACACAAAAAAGCTATCAAAACTTAAAAAAATTATAAAAAAACAAAAAGTTTCGAAAAAAGCGTTAGTCCACGATTTGACTGAATCCCAATCCATTGCTAGTTTACCGAATCCGAATCCTGCGTGTTTCAATCACAATCGCCAAATATAACCCATCGAATGTAAATTTCGCTTGCGTGGATTATGAAAATCTAAAATACAGCAGATAAAGTGAATTCTTATCTCCAACTAGGGTTATATCACCTACAATATTGCAAAAAAGAAAATTAAAATGAATTTTTCGGTGGCATGTATTTTTCATTTTCCGGTTCCGTTTCTGGTAATTTTTTCAAACTCCGGTTCCGGTAAATTGTAATTCCGGTTGCACCCTGATATATGTGGCATGATTCTGACGGCGGTTCGTTTATATATAACATCAGACAACATATGGAACTATATGACATGTTTAACTACTGGAGCCAAATACCACAATACATTATCGGTTACCTCAGGTACCTAAAAACCGCAGTTGCACGTTGAATTATGTGTTACTTTTAAGGTGCACATGTACGTATTTATATGCATCTATGTGTTCCGTATGTCGACACGAAGCGCTCGTAATGTTCTGTTTGAGATTCTAAAGTTGGCAGCAGTCGTAGGTTCACGTTCAAGCATCGAATAACACTTGCAGTGTTGCCTCAAAGACAGTTTGCTTAGGCGACTCATTCCGTCATACAGAAAGCATCGGTTGTACGAAAAATCGTTTGGATTGTGATCAAGCTGTGATTGGAAGCTGACTAATTTCAATTTCGAGCATTGCAAGGTGCTACCGAATACTTAGGTAAGTGGAGCTGAATGGTTTCTTCTCCAAACGCGGCCGGTTGTTGCCGTGCATCTTTCAGAGCAAACCCGTCCCACCGTTTGGACATGGCTTCGTTGTTGCGCAACATGCTAACATGCGGTTAATGGAAGATTAACGTGATACAAAAGTATGAATCTGTTTCTCTTGTACATGTGTGTAATCTTTGTGTATATTGATTTAAGTATTCAATTTTTTAAATTAAGCGAGTACCTAACGTAACTGCTATACTCTGTGATTCAACGACCCTTTATAATAGTGCCTATTCTTGATTTCTAATAGAATTTCGTATGGCTCTAGTTCCTACTGGGTTAATTAGCGATTCCAGTTTCCATTTTAAATACCATTATGATGAAACCCAGCCGGAAGGAACACTCGGAGTCCAACAAGCGAAAACATACGGTTTAGTAAAATATAACTAAACTGCATTGATATTTTGCAATCGTAAAAACACAGCATAGTGTGATTTTCTTCGAATAACAACTGAACTTATTGTTTATTTCAGATTGCTGTTGCGCGTGTGTGTGCCAGTGCTGAAATAACAACTGAACAATTTAATGTCACTGGCATTATGAAGAAAGCGTGTAGTTTTAATATTTGCGCTCAAGCTCTTGTGTGTTTTAGAGTTTGAGCCGGAACTTTTAACGCTTCCAAATCCATTGGATTAGAGTTGTTTTGCCACGAATGTAGTAGTGACGTGATGAGATTTTTAACCTGGCGGCTATCCAGAACGAATGTTTTGGAAGAAAGGAAAATGATGGTGAAGATGGCATGTCGGAAACAATGGGGATGTGTTCTTGACCGATAAATGACATACCAACGTTTACCGCTGACCGTGGTACATAAACTGGTACTATTTGAGTCAAGAAATAGTGTTATCTATGTCTAGTTGTGCCACAGTAAAATTGGTTATTTGCAAGTTAAGCAAATTTAGTTTCAGTTGATTTTCTTGCGATATCTGGACATTTAGGAAGACAATAGCAAAAGGTTGCAACTGGAATTGCTATTTCGGTATGGAAAATCGTGTTTCTTAAGTTAAAATGGAACATGTTTCTCAAATTAAAATGGAACATCTTTAACTGACTTATTTATTATGGATCTAATCACTCAGCAGAAACACGACGCTGGCGAAGTTTAATTTCGCAGAAATTTTTTTATATTTTGCAGCTCCGCTTCAGGTAATGTTAAATTAGGTGGAAGCCTGTTGTATATACAAATATGGATTGGATACAACTGTATGACTGGATTTTGTTTTATGCGTTTCAGAACAAAATGCAACTAAGATATCGCAACTTGCGTCAGCGAAGCCATGTCCTATTCCGAAGTGCCCCATCAGCTTGACAGAACCTTAACGATATGTGTCTACATGTGCATGCTGTTAGAGACGCCCCTGTTGTGGAATTTAACCGGTGCCGGGGCCGTTTTTAGAGCTATTTATATTTAGGTATTAGAGATCAACCGGATTTCTGGCTCCGACAATAACCCTGAAATATAAAAAAATACCGTGTGCGGTAACTTCTTGTGATTTTCGTATTTGTCAAACGCTAAACCGAGCATGATAGGATTGTTTTTCATTCTACTCAGTTAAGTATAGTATATAAACCTGGTCCGGTTAGATCACAGCAAATAACGTATTGTCCCCTGGCCCCGTGGCATCTCTAATTTGTATTAACAAAAGTTAACTTATCGAAATAATTTTTTGGCTTTGTCTACAACACTTTAATAAATTATATCTTTGCAATAAAATATCTTCAGATGTACCTGGGCAGGTAGTTCACGCTTAGATTGGATTCAGGTTAATTATCCAAAGGATTCAAGTTGGAACAATATTCAAGTAAAACTAGAATTTAAGCACGAACTCTCGCTTATTGCATACTGCAACTCTGCACAGGATGTAACCCAACTGGATTAAGTGATAGAGTTTTTTTATGCACAAGGACACTGCTAATCACGTGGCTGCATGCGAAATATTAACTGTAGTTTTGCAAAAAAATGATTTTTGTAAATGTTTTGTTGCTGGCCATGACGTAAAATATCCATTTGTCAGAAGTTTTCGTTTTTGATTAAGTTAAACCAAATTAAATACATAATTGAAGAATACACCTAAACACGAAACGTGATGCCGCGATTTTGTTGACTCGTTAGTTTTTTTATAATAATCTTACAGGGGCTGACCAGATTACGTATATGCTGAACGATTGGTAAACGCTTTTCGTCGCATCAGTTTCTTTTGGATCTTCCTCGAATTGAGATGCCAGGGGGCGTTAGTGTTGCAAAAAATAAAATATACAATCGCCGTCACTCAAGAAGTACAGAACGCGGCGAAAGTGAAAGCAAGACACGTTGTTCACGGGACGATTCGGTGATCACGTGTTCATCCGGTAGTAGTGGCAGGTCAAAAGGACGACAAAAGCTATCTACAGCTAACCGAATACCGCGCCAAGAAAATATAGCTAGAATGTTGGATGATAGAGGGTACAGGTTAGAGTTTAAAGAGGAAGGGTTTGTTATACTGGAGTGGAGTTTTTAAGTACATTCAAAACTTCTCAAATTTTGCTAGCATAAGTTATTCGTCGATAGCGCAATCGCCAGTAAATTATGACTTAAATCGCTATATTTGTTTCTTTGCTTCAGCAAGTATGAAACCGCCAGTCGTTCTCCTGTTATGCGGAATTACGGATTACGTCGCCAGAATGATTTGAAACATTTTCCTGACCGATGTGACCGTTCACGATCACCACGCAATCGACAGGTTAATAAAAGGTATGTAGTTGATAGCATGACAAAATTTTACTGGGTAGACATTGCGATTTAAATTAAGACAATGAAGAATGTGTGTAGAATATTACTTTCTCTTCGTTATACTGCGTTTTCTTAAAAGAGGACCATACGACCAAAATTGTGGTTTATATATTTCAGCAATAGTTTGTCTCGTAATAGATCTCACAAAATCAGTGGCGAAAATCAATCCAGTCAGTGCGAGCGTTTGCTGAAGTCGACCGCTCATTCATCGCAAATTCGTTGTCAAGAACTTTATCAGAAGCAGCCAACACGCTCTAAACAAAACTCGTCAGTCTCGTCATCAGAATCGCCTTTGTCTATCGCTTCAAGACCTCAGGAGCAACGCAGGAAACAACAAAAGAAGTCCCCTAGCAGTCGTGTCTGCAACCTTGGTGATCGGCTCCGCCATTCCGAGTCATCACCGGTTATTGCTCGTAGCAACGACGACGATGGTAAAGCCGCTTGGCGACAAGGAGATACCGGCAACCGTAGCGTTGGGGCCGGTCTCGGTTATTCTGACGTTTCGCCTTCTTCAGAATCACCGCAGCGATCGCCGGCGGAAACTCGCTTCGACGCGATCCCTCATCATCAGCGGCAACAACAGCAACGACGACGTCAGCAGTCATCAACTGGTGTTTCGGAGCGAAGCCAGCGGTTGCAACGCGATTGTAGTTCAGCATCTTTATCACCTGTTGACAGAAGACGACGTGGACGTCAATGTTCAAAAAATAGTAGCACTTTGGCCGTAAACGGCAACGATTGTGACAGTGATCGCTGTGACCACAGGCAACCCTTTGATCGCCAGTCGCGCCGGCAGTCTGGTGATCGAGTGCCAGCTGATTCGCGACTTTTACGCTCTGACATAGACCAGACGACGGCAGCCGCACGCCGTGAAAGAGACCGTCACAATCGAGAACAACGTCGCGATGACGTTGACGTTCAGTCACGAATGGTCAGTCAACGCTATCGTCAGTGTTATGAAAGTCGAAGGTATGTTAAAAATAAAATATAGCTTAAAATGGAAACCTTCATTTCCGTTTCGAGAATAGTTTAAAACAGAACAAAAATGTGAAATATGCTTTATTAAACTAGCATCTATGATGGGAATATTTTGATGTGTTTGTCTTATTATAAAATAAGTTTTGATGCGTTTTTCATTAAAAGTTTTTCTAACTGTTAAGCAGGGTGCGAACGGATCGCGAAAAACCGGATACCGGAACCAGATGTTAACCGGATAGTGTGTTTTTTAAATCAATCAATTTTTTGCACGTTAATGAGTCTGTAAATGTTACTTTATCTTTAGTAAACGGAATATTGCGTTTATATAAAGAAAACTCACCGAAATATCACAGCAAAATACTGTATATCTTACAAATTCCCTCCATAATCGCCACGTTACTAACCAAACCATGTTTGGACAATCAAAGTATGCTCGAATATCTTATCGGTTATGTTGGACTACTGTATACTTACATGTAATGGGACTGAAAAAATAACATCTCACAACATAATTTGCAACAATTTGAGATTTACGAAATTATCACCGAAATCCGGTATCCTGTAAGTTTATACCGGAACCGGATGCGGGTTTTTTGCCTGATAGTAAACTGGAGCCCGATATACGGTCGCACCCTGCTGTTAAGTAGGTTAAGCTTGATCCGTTAAGCATGTTAAATTTTTATTTCGTTGCTGAGAGATTGCTTGTCTTATAATTCATTTAAATTTTGTTTGTACAAAACTGAAAGTATTAACTGGGTGTATCAGTATATACTTATACACAATACGTAGTGGAACTGTGTGTATTAAGCGAACCCCGAACTTACTGACTTCGTAATCAGTGTAGTTAAACATTCCGTGCTTATAAAGCACAAACGTATGTTTTGACAAACTTATTTCCCAATTAAGCTGATATACAAATCAGTTGTTTGCTAACAATTCATTGATTTGTTTTGGATGTTTGTTAACAATTTATTCACGTGCCTAGCGCCAAAAACCTTTTAGTACTGAAACTAGACAACTTGTAACCCTAACAATTAGAAAAATAATTTAAAAACTTTTAATTTTGGCTTAACCAATTAATCTCATATGCAAATTACTTATTAGGTAACCACTCGTTGAATGGTTTCGGAGGTTTATAAACCATTTATTCTTATTCTTCGCGCTTAAAAACTTTTTAGTACTACATAAACAATTTTTCCGATTCCTCGCAACCTAAAAACTGAAAGTCCAAATTTAGGGTTAACCAATTTTGCAAGTTAACCTGTGACTAAGTAACGACTTAACACTTTAGAATCCCAGTATTGTCAGTTTTCAAACAGAAAATTTATCAAAGTTCGTTCAGCGGTTCCTGAAGTTTTCGTCGGACGGACACCTACCATTCGACCCCTAAGTACAAAACATAAAACTCTTCGCCTTCAATGACGTTTCGAACAAAAGTTACTGCTAAATATTATGATGTTAGTGAAATATAAAACTAATATAATCTATTATTAACTGGCGATAGATGCTACACTCAGTGCACAACACGGCTGCTTGTTTTAGACCAGTTATCGTCACTTCTCCGAGAAAGCGATCACAGTCGTCATCGAAAATCAATCACAACACAACAGACAGCGCTAGCGGCATTACAAAACCGCAACGTCGTATTGATAATGTTGACGGCGACTCGCGCGGTCGCTCGTCGTCTCGTCATCAGCGTCGCGCCGGTAGACGTCGCAAGCTAGAAAGCGTTTCGTCGTCACCATCTTCATCTCGGTCACAGTCGAATTTGACACCGTCTAATAATGTCGCTAATATCGGCCATCGATCAGATCGATATGATAGTCGTTGTTACCGGCGACGATACTCGCGTGGTGACAGTAACTGCAATCGGCAACAGCAGACTACAGGAGAATCTTGTAGACATCGTGGGAATGACAGGGACAACAGCGGTGTTGAAGCGACAACGTTAACAACAACAGCAAGTCATTTATCGTCGTCGCGTCGACGGAGTGGTGATATCGATGCGAACAACGGTGGTTTTAAGGACCTCGATGACAGCTATTCACCATCGCCGTTATCGTCTGCCTGTCTAGACATAGCCAATCTAGACAGTCGTCGCAAGAAGCCGCCATTGTCGTCTTTGTCTCGTGGTGACTGCCACGATGACGTTACTCATGAGCGTCACAACAACATCAAGCGACGTATGCGTGATACTGATGTCGCTGATGCTGGTGCAACTGCTGTGACAGGGTCGCACCTTGATGAGTTAGGTGAGCGAAAGCGAAGGCAGCATCGGCAGTCATCGCCGACCGCGAAGACTACGAACACATCCAGGGTGATAGATGGTAAAAGAATAACGAATAATAGTAACGACCATGCTGAGGTCGATAATGATAATTATTCCGACAAGAATGATCGAAACGGCGGTTATAGCAGCAGGCGATATGCAGTAGCTGCTGCCACAAGATCATCAAAGGCAGTCCCGGCAACGTACAACCGCTATGCGAATCAAAACGGTTCGTGTAGTTCAATAGTGACTGACTATAGGTCAGACTGTCGTCGCTCAAACGACACTGCATCTAGAGCTGGGGCTGATGAGGAGTCACATTGCAGACAGCGCCACCGGAAAGTGTACCACCATAATCGCGGTGATAATGATGATAACGAACGTAATGTTGACGGTGAACGAATTCATAGTAATTATAATAGACACCGCGATCGTTGGCCAAATAATGCTGGTGGTGCTAGGTTTAACCGAAGGCAACGATCTCCGCCACAGCAGGAGTGCATTAGTACTGCTGACCGAAGTTCTGTGTCGGATTCAGCGACGCGAACAGCAAAATCCTCACGATCGAGGAAGGTGCATAATGCAATTAGATTATTATTATTGTTGTTGTTGTTGTTATTATTTTTATTTTTTTTATTATAACTGATTTAGATCGTTTCTACATTTTGTTTGGTTTAATCAAAAAACTCAGTTTTTTTTTTGGCGCTAAGTTAAACTCGTAAAAGTTAGCAATTTCATTTTTACAGCATGATATCATTCCTCTCGTTATTTCAGGCTCTGACGTCTAGCACTGTCACATCTTCAGCCCTTACTACTCGAAATCGACATCATCCGGTCCGTGACGATAAAGATGGCCATCTAATTTATCGCAACGGCGACATCATCGCTTCTAAATACCTCATTCAGCGAACCCTGGGAGAAGGTTGGTCAGATAATAGGGTTAAATTTGCATATACGTAACAGTTTTTGTTATCATGTTTGCTATGTATATATCATATACTCTTTATGGTACAAGTTTGGCCACAATTATTGATCCTTATTCTGCGCCGTTGAAATAGGCAAGGTACTAGGTAACAGTTTATGTTGTATTTAAATTCCCTTTGGTGTATTGTTCTGTGGGATCTTACTAAATCTATTAAAGATGTCCCGGGCCAGGATTTCACCCCGGTTTGGGGCCCGGTAAGGAGGCAGTGGCCAGCAAAATACGCTAAAATTAAAAATTTATGTACCTTTTGCGTAAACATGTACCTTGAAGCACGGTGCCGTTTTTTTCATATCGCGTCGCGCGACATTTTGTTGATACTCTCATGTTGTAAAGTTACTGTTAACGCGTTTGTTATTTGCCATATCGAGTCACGCGACATTTTGCGTATGGTAATAATAAACTTACAGTACTGCGTTCGCATTCTGAATAAATTGTGCCCCGGGACATGTTGCCTAGCCATGTGTAGAAAGTTATTGCAGAACAAGTTTACACAACAGCAATGTTTTACTATGTGAACATGTACCTCGGTGGTATATTTATTATTGACTGGCGGTAGTTTTTTTGATTTGCGCTTATTTTTATACTGTTGAGCTTAGTCATGTACTTCACGAAGCGGGGGCGTTTGCAGTAAAGTACGGGTGGGGAAGCAGGGTACAAACAGAGTTACTGTTTTGATTAATATTAGATTCACAATTAGTTTTCATTCCGATTAGAAATTCAAAAATATTGCTATACGCGAACTTTTCAGTACCTATTCTTTGTGAAAGGGTTTGCAACCCTTTTCATTTAGTATTCGAGTAGATAGGTAAATGTTTCTCTGGTACCGTTCATGATGCCGTATAGCCCGGCAACCTTTGGTCCCGTCGCCGGGACATCTAAAATCGATATTATTACAATTTTTTCTGCTGATACTCTGTCGTGTTTTTGTTGCAGTGCTGAGTTTTGACGCACATATATGCACAAATATGTTATGTCAGGTTTACGGAGTGATCCAATAGGGGCCCTGGATTAAAAACGGGGGAAGTAAATGTGGTGGTCGAGCAGAACCAACCGGGGTCCCGCGGTTCAAGAAAAATGTTTAGTCAACGGTTGGCGCCCCGTCAACCTTTTTAAGTAAACATGTGCGGCCAACTTTTGCAGGGAGTGTCTTCGGAAAAAGTGTGACCAAGGGTGCAGCCATACTGGTGGTGTTGAGGGGTCGATGTTCTCTTAAACTTCTTATAGGACTTGACCCCTTTCTAAAATCCTGGACCAACCATACAGAAGGGATGAGAAAGCGAGGGACGCTCCTTCGTGCGGCCTGCTAATCAAGTTGTGAATCGGTACTGGAACGTAAACCTGCCAAAGGCGAATGCGGGCTGGTATTGTCGCTCATGCTGTAGTATAGTGTATATAATTTGTTACCGAATGTTGCATTCTGACGTTATAGGAACGTTTGGAAAGGTGGTTGAAGTATTAGACCTTGATCTTGCTCGATCGTTGGAGGATGAAGACGAATACTATAGGCATGGCTACAGCGATAGAGAACCTACAAAAAGGTAAGTGAATATCCAACATACTGGGTCAATTTCGACATTATACTCTTAGCGATTTTGGTACATACATAACATAATTCCTGTTCGTATTAATCACTAAAACTAACACATTGAACGAATGTTTTTCTAATGTGTGACACAACTGGCTAACGGAAACTAAGCACTACAGTTTATACCATTTGAGCTACTTTGGTAATACATGAAAAATTCAACGACAACTATTTATTTCGAATGCAGGCTGTTCCTCTATCGGTAACGTTATAAAACATGAACATTGTAAAAATTCGAAGTATTGTTTTTGGCAAACTAAAAAACCACTTTCGCAACGGTCAAATTACTAGTCTTAATTTTAACCGAGGCCGCTTAGTAGCAGGGATGTGCGGTTTCGGTCAAAAATGGAAACCCTAATATGAGAATTGTGGTCTCGGTCACGGTCAGTTTTGGATCGTTACAGAAACCAACAAAAGTTTTGAATGTTTTTTCGTACTTCTACTTTGTTTAAGCGTAATAAATTGGTGTATCTGTTCAGAAATGCCGGTTAATTCATAATAAGCTAAAAAATCGGGGTGTGCCGATTAATCGGCACTTTTCGTGTGCATTGGCATCGGTACTGCTGAAACATTGCTGATTCTTTGCCTACACTTTTTGCGCATAACAGTCAATTGGAATGTTATTCATTTCACTTGTTGGCGTTTGCCAGTGTGTTTGTCAGAAAAAATGTTATCTCTCTTGCTTTTGTGTTTGAAAAAATTAATCGAAATGAAGTGTTCTCATAAAATTTTTAGTTGTTTATGATCGTTATGATTTAAGTATTCACCTAATGATGTAATGTAGAATTCTATCAGTTCTTTAAGCATGGTGTCCTAAAGTTAGAATCGGCATCGGTTCGTCATCGGCATATTTTCAAAATAAGAATCGGCATCGGCAAAAATTTTGTTTTCGACGCATTCCTACTAAAGAATCACCGCGAAATTTTTTGTCTTATTCACCAGTTACGAATAATGGAACAAGAAAAATAATCACAGAACTACAACACAAAAAACAGCGATAAAAAATTAGACCTTGCTTGATGTGTCATCCTAATAAAATCTGGTGTTGATTGCAATTCAGTTGGTTGGTTTCAATTCAATATCAAGTAAAACCATGCTACTGAAAAGAATTTATTTTCAAAAGAGGAACTTGGTTTTTCTTTTGCTCTCTGTTGGAAACCTACTAAGACGCAGAAAAACAAGACCTAGACCGGGCGAGCCGCAGTCAAATACTGGGATATTGTCTAGACCGTTACTGAGACCGCACGTCCCAGCTCAGCGCAGCCTATTGTGAATCAAGCCAAACGGCTATGTGCAGTTTCCTATCAGTGAATGTTATTTCATCTTAAAATTTTACGTATTTTGTATGACGTTGTTGAAATACTCGTTTAACTTTTCATGATTCTTGTGATTCATTACTGTTTGAAATTTTAGAAATTTACGAACTCGGTTTGCGCTTAAAATAATTAAGAATGTTTCTAAGTATCGTGAAGCTGCGAAGCTTGAAATCAATGTGTTGTCTGAGCTGTCGGCCATGGATCCGATGGGGCGTCGGTTGTGCATTCCAATGCTGGACTCATTCGATTATTACGGACATATGTGCCTCGTGTTTGATTTAATGGGACTAAGTGTATTTGATTTCCTCAAGGCAAACGACTATCAGGGATATCCTATTGATCAGGTAATCAGGGCGCAACTGGAAATCCGTATTTTTCACTATCCGGTCTCGGTATTAAATCGGGTATTTTTTCACAATTGGCATATTATTCTAATTGATATTCCTAAAACTGCTAAGCGTGTATTGCGAAAATTTTCAAATTGAGTCAAACTCCAAAATTTATCGTGCTTTTCCAGCTGCTGCATTTGTTTCAGGATTCTAGCTTTGTAAACGGTATGTTTACACCATAAAACCGGTATAATAGCTTTAAAAAACTAATTTTTTTGGAAACAATTTTTTATGTTTCCGGTTCCGGTATTTTCTAATTCCGGTTGCACCTTGCATTTAATTAGTGCTTTGCTAGGGGCTTTTGCTTTATTCAGTGTCGATCAAGCACCTTTGTATCTCGTTGCGGGCGTTTATTGCTCGTTTCGGTAGTCGTCAGGTGCTATATCATGATTTTGCTGTTTAACGGAATCATCTTAATCGGGTGGCATAAGCGAGTTTTTTCGTGCATGCTTACCTACACTTTTTAGTCATTCTAGCTGGTAGGCAATTTTTATCAAATACATAAGTTTTACTGGACTAAGAAGCTGCCATTGGACAACTGCAGGCCCGGTTCAGGCAGAAAATTAGTTAGATTTGTTATGTTTGGTTTTGGTTATAAGTTTCCATTTCTGGTACGGGCGTAAGTGTTGTTCTGATTGTTTTGTTTACACCACATATATTTGTTACTTGGTTATTAAAGTTAAACGTTTTGCTCCTTTTCAGAACAGTTAAGTATCAGAGTACCGCTCACGCTTTGTTGACTGAGTCTTTCATATTCAACAGATGTTGTATTGTATAATGGTTTATTTAGGTACGCCATATGGCGTATCAATTGTGCTATGCTGTGGAATACATGCATGGATTAGAATTGACGCATACCGACTTAAAACCAGAGAATATTTTATTCGTCAACTCCGATTATGATACAATGACTCGCAAGGTAACTTATGCAATTTCCACAATTATCATGATTGCAACAGGTAATTTTTGTAGGGTGTACTGTCAGTGTCACCGAAGCTTTTTTGGCTTCAATTTCCTGAAAACTGAAATATTTTGGCTTCGGTATCCGGAATACTGAAGCCAAAAATCTTCAGTACTCACACTTTTTGGCTTAAGTATTTGGATACCGAAGCTTTTTGCATCGGTGTCCTGAATATTGAAGCTTTTTTGGATTCAGTGTCCGGGATACTGAAACCAAAAAGCTTAAAGCTGGGTACTGAAGCTTTTTAGCTTCAGCGTACATCATACTGCCCCGTCAAAAGCTATCTAATGAATGCATAATATTGTGGAAGTTGCATTAACGTTTTTGTTTTCCAAAGTCATATGGGGATATGTTGTAACTAGTTAAATATCTTGAACTCCACGCGATTTTCAATATCTGTTAGTATTCTTCAAGTCTATGTTTATTTTAAAGTTCAATGGTGTCATTGTTCCAGGAGTGAAGTGCAATGCTTGTTGCTATAATGCCAAAATAATATATTGTTTAAAAAGCAATATTGTAACGTTTTCGTTTATCTCGTTTGGTTTAAAATAAATATATGCTAAGCTGTTACAGTATATTGTGAGTCGGCCAAAATAAAAAATCATCTGACTTCTTAGCTGGTCGGTTGTTATTTGCTATGATTACCAGATATTTTTCAGGTTATAATTTTGCTCTGTGTTTTGTTCCTTTAAACTAGGGTAACCTAATGAACCCTGAAATTCTAAATATATACTTTTTTATGTTCAAAAGCAACAAAATTCTGCATGCTTAGGAAACTTGAGTTTTGTTTGAACAACCCTAGTGCTCCCATCGTATACTTTCAATTGCTGTCACAGGGTCAAGAATATCGTATCGTCAAGGACTCAACAATCAATTTGATTGATTTCGGCTCGGCGACATTCGATCACGAACATCATTCCACAATCGTATCGACACGCCATTACCGTGCACCCGAAGTCATCCTTGAGCTCGGATGGGCCCAGCCTTGTGATGTATGGTCAATCGGTTGTATAGTTTTTGAATTATATTTAGGTAACTTTTATTATGTTTTAGCTTTATTGAGCGAAGCGAAACTCTGAGCGAAGCTCGGAGTTTCGCGAAGCGTTTTATGTTTGTACTTGGGGGTCGAAAGGTGGATGTCCGTCCGTCCGTCTGTCCGTCCGAAAAGAATCTCAGGAACGGCTGAACCGATTTTGATAAACTTTTTTTTGTTTGAAAGCCAATAATACTGGAGTGTTAACCTCGTATTGGGGTTTGAAAATTTTAAGCCGTTTATTAGCTACGCTACAGGCTAATATGCATAATTAATTAAGCCTAAATTAGGACTTTCCACAATATTTCACTAATTATTACAGTTAGAAGCCATCTAATTTTAGCATTAAAGGGTTTTTGGGTGGAGGAATCTGCGTAGATTGTTTACAAATCTCCAAAACGGATAATTGAGCAGTTAGCTAATAGATAATTTGCATATTAGCATAGTATGTAAGCCTAAATTTGGACTTTTTACAATATTTCACTAATTATTAAGGTTAAAAGCAATATAATTTCAGCACTAAAGGGTTTTAGGGGCGAGGAATTTGAATAAATTGTTTACAAACCTCCATAACCGATAATTGAATAGTTAGCTGATAGCTAATTGGCATAATATTAGCTTAATTGACCGAGGCAAAATTAGGACTTTTTAAATTATTTCTATAATTATTAAGGTTAAAAGCAATATAATTTCAGCACTAGGTGCGAGGAATCTGAATAATTTGTTTACAAACGTCTAAAACCAATAATTGAGTAGTTAGCTAATAGATAATATGCATATTAGCATAGTTTATAAGCCTAAATTAGGACTTTTTACAATATTTCACTAATTATTAAGGTTAAAAGCAATATAATTTCAGCACTAAAGGGTTTTTAGGTGCGAGAAATTTGAATAAATTGTTTACAAACCTCCAAAACCGATAATTGAATAGTTAGCTAATAGCTAATTTGCATATTAGCTTAGTTGACCAGGCAAAATTTGGACTTTTTAAATTATTTCAATAATTATTAAGGTTAAAAGCAATATAATTTCAGCACTAAAGGGTTTTAGGGGCGAGGAATTTGAATAAATTGTTTACAAACCTCCATAACCGATAATTGAATAGTTAGCTGATAGCTAATTGGCATAATATTAGCTTAATTGACCGAGGCAAAATTAGGACTTTTTAAATTATTTCTATAATTATTAAGGTTAAAAGCAATATAATTTCAGCACTAAAGGGTTTTAGGTGCGAGGAATCTGAATAATTTGTTTACAAACGTCTAAAACCAATAATTGAGTAGTTAGCTAATAGATAATATGCATATTAGCATAGTTTATAAGCCTAAATTAGGACTTTTTACAATATTTCACTAATTATTAAGGTTAAAAGCAATATAATTTCAGCACTAAAGGGTTTTTAGGTGCGAGAAATTTGAATAAATTGTTTACAAACCTCCAAAACCGATAATTGAATAGTTAGCTAATAGCTAATTTGCATATTAGCTTAGTTGACCAGGCAAAATTTGGACTTTTTAAATTATTTCAATAATTATTAAGGTTAAAAGCAATATAATTTCAGCACTAAAGGGTTTTCGGGTGCTAGGAATCTGAATAAATTATCTACAAACCTTTAAAGGCGATTATCAAATAGTTAGCTAATAGATAATTTGCATATTTGCTTAATTGACGAGGCAAAAGTAGGACTTTTTGAATTATTCCAATAATTATTAGGGTGGTGAAAGGTTTTTGCGTTCGGGGAATCTGAGGAAATTGCTTACAAACCTCCAAAACCGATAAATCAATAGTTAGCTAATAACTAATTTGCATATTACCTTAATTGCTTACGTGTGTTCGAGCTTCGCTCAATAAATGTAGTCCCACTACGACTGGTAACAGTGGCTTTGTGCAACGCATCTAAACCAGATGATCATGTTTGTCATGTTAGTGCTGCAATACCTCAGTAGTCTGTCGATAATAATAACCTGAGCAATTTTGTTGTATTCCAATATTTTTCAGGCATAACAATGTTTCAAACGCATGATAATCGAGAGCACTTGGCCATGATGCAACGTATTCTCGGCCCGGTTCCATCTCGTATGATTAGACGATCTAAGACACACTACTTCCGACATGGTCGTTTAGGTGAGTATGTAATAAGGTTTCCGAAGGATCGCTGTTGTTTTTTAGTTCGAGTTCGAGTCGAAACGCATTACGCGAATTATATATTATTTGAATTGCGTTTTGGCCACGTTGTCTAGCTTTTAACCGAGTCAGTGGATATTGCAATAGTATATATATTTAACCAGTTGTAGTGGGACTACATTTATTGAGCGAAGCTCGTACAAACGTAAGCAATTAAGGTAATATGCAAATTAGTTATTAGCTAACTATTCGATTATCGGTTTTGAGGGTTTGTGCACAACTTATTCAGAATCCTCGCACCCGAAACCCCATTACTGCTGAAATTGGATTGCTTGTAACCCTAATAATTAGTGAAATATTGAAAAAACAAATAACTAGGTTATCATATCAATATGCTTATGCAAATTATCTATTAGGTAACTACTTAATTATCGGTTTTAGAGGTTAGTAAACAATTTATTCAAATTCCTCGCACTTAAAAACCCTTTAGTGTTGAAATTAGATTGCTTTTAACCTTAATAATTACTGGAATATTGTAAAAAGTCCTAATTTAGGCTTATAAAGTATGCTAATATGCAATTTATCTATTAGGTAACTATCAGTTAGTCTATTTTTTAGATTCCTCGCACCTAAAAACTCTTTATTGCTGAAATTAGATTGGTTGTAACTGTAGTAATTAGTGAAATAATGTAGAAAATCCTAATTTAGGCTTAATTAATTATGCAAATTAGCCTGTAGCTAAGAAACGGCTTAAAATTTTACAACCCTAATGCGAGGTTAACACCCCAGGATAATTGGCTTTCAAACAAAAAAAGTTTATTAAAATCGGTTCAGCCGTTCCTGAGATTCTTTTCGGACGAACAGACGGACATTCACTTTTCGACCCCAGTGTACAAAACATAAAACGATTCGCGAAACTCCGAGCTTCGCTCAAAAAAGTATTGGCATTCTCAACAATTCCTGCTTTAATAATTGAATATTGTTACCTTACTGCCTGATTGTTTTACAGATTGGGAAGAAGATTCATCATCAGGGCGTTATGTGCGCAAGAACTGTAAGCCTCTGCATAGGCATATACCCGACCCAAGCGAAAACGAACAAGTAGAACTGTTTGATTTGATCAAGCAAATGCTTCGATATGATCCAACTGAGCGCATCACAACTGCGGCGGCGCTTGAACATCCGTTTTTCCGGCGACTTGCGTCGCGATATCGACTCCACGAACATGATCTAAGCGGCAGTAGTTGTACAGGTCGTGGTGGGGGTGATATTGGCGATGGTGACGCAGATCGGCGGCATTTATCACGACGCTATCATCATGACAGCAGCTCCGCTAGTGCAGCCAATAATGACTATCATAGTTCTTCGAGAAGGCGGTATCCGGCAGTTTCTGACTCCGCGTTTGGAAGAACAGGTGAGAAACGTGGTGATGCAACAAATGCGACAGGAAGACGTATCAGTCGTGATAAAAATCGAGGTGGCGGTGGTAGCGCCGGCAGGCGCGAACGTTTGCGGCGTTCTGATGCAGCATCAGCGGCAAATTCTGGCCGCGATCGGGGACAGATTGAAAGAAACGTACGTAACGACCATCAGCACCGCCATGTTAGCGATGATGATAATAACTGCAATGATCGCTCGTATCGACGTAGTCGAAATCGTAAGCACCAATCGCCAGCGGCGAGACGCAGACACGAGAGTCAAAGGCGTCGCCGGCGACATAGCACAACCTCAACGTCAAGCTCAACCTCATCGTCATGTTCGTCTTATTCATCGGGGTCGACGAGAAATTCGCATAGCAGAAGTCGATAAAATATACCAAGTCGAGAGTAATTTCGGATAGCTGCCGGACAGAGATGTATCGATAATACGTGGTGGCTGTAGGCTGGTCCCAGTTTATTAGGTGCTGTTAGAAAAGAAAGTGTTTGATAGGCGGTGGAAAGAACACATATAGCACAATTCGCTAAAATAGAAGCCTGTAAGGAGTTTGTTAGAATTGGCCTGACAAACCAGTGTTACATAGTTGTGCATCATTCACATCAGGCTAGGTTGCTGTATTTGCAAGTGAAGTGGCTAAGTGGAGGAATGGCAAAATTGTATCTGCATACAGATATAACGTAGAAGTCTATAAAATACTATTTGTAAGTCAGTCCCGTTTTTAGGACGGATCAAGACGGTCTACCATTGTGCGCAACGCAAACCTATGAATTGTCTTGAAAAACAACTTGCGTTTTGCTTATGTGATTGAATGTAGCGTTTATAACCGGTTAAGGAACTATGCGTCCGTCGTGCGTTATTGTTGCGCTTGGAGTGGTACGTATTTGACAATTACTACAACAGCGCGCTTTCGACGCTGTTCTTTCTGTTCCGTTGTTACTGCAGTGGTTGTATATTTGTCTATACCTGAGTGCGACTGGGTGTTGGAATCGTCCTATAGACGTTAGGTAGTATAGGGAAGTGTTGCGGGTTGTCAATGAAAACTCAGAGCTTTCCCCGACATGTGCTATGTTATTATCGCTGAAGTTTGTGCGCTAGTAAACACAGAGCACGTAGCAAACAAAGATATGTGCTTTAAATGTTTGCTGAAACATTTGACGATTGGCATAGAGACCTTTTTTCCTATTGTAAGGAAATCAACGCCCGTTGTGCGGTAATTTGTTTTTGCTTTAGTTCGTTGGAGCGTAATAAATTCTGAGGTTATATTTGTTTGGTCCTCCTGTAACAGTATCCAAACGGTTGAATGAATCATCGCTGTAACTCATTTGAGCATCGTGAGATTAAAATTTTGATTACATATAGCTTAACAGAAATTGTTGGATATTATTCAGGTATTGCTTGATATTGCGTTTGTATCTAAATTGTGCATGGATTAAAATAAAATAATAGTTGTGTAAATTATACGGATGATCAATGTGCATGGTTTAGTGACAGTGTATTGTTTGGGAAACCTAAACGAAAACATTTTATTGATAAAAATCTGAGCAATATTATTATCTTGGGTTTTACAGCTTGTGGTTGCATCGCTTTTTGAACCGAAATCCCGCATTCAGTGAGTTTGATTTTGGATGCAGTAGAATTAACCTGGAGTCATTTTTGGCGATTTCGTTATACGGAATTTATGTGATCGACAAATGACACAACTTGACTGATCCAAATTTTTATGAGAAATTAGGATGGTTATCAATAGCATTTGCAAGCAGTACTCATTTCTTCGCATCATTAGATATATTGTTATTTATATGATGTTCAATTGTTTGAACCAGTTATATGTTGTGACAGCATGATCGTTACGAGAATAGAAGTTTTTATAAACCTGAGCATTTAGAAAGAGTGCTAAGTTTTTATAAACCTGAGCATTTAGAAAGAGCGCTAAGTTTTTAAGAATTTCTGCAACTGCAAATGTTGTGATATTTTAGCATTGTAGATTGTTAGGTATGGAACATTGCAGTAAACTTTTTTCATTATGTCTGCGAAAATAGAACATTTCCTAATAACCAGTCTGTACTGCCTATTCAGTCAACGATCAGTGCTTCTTAATTAGAGTTGCAACCGAGTCCGGGTATTCCTGTTATTCCGGCTGTATTCACCGAAAAAATTCCGGTTTCGCGTTTTTACAACAAAATATTCTGGGTTCGGTTATTGAGAAAACATTTTGTACTGGAATTAAACACAAAATTGCGGTGGTTTTCGTCCGCTTTTTTCGCGTGGTTTCATTCGGCTAGTTCTTAAATGCCGAACGTCTCGGATAAATACATGTTTCAATAGACATTATACATACATATATGTATGATCTCAGTGCTACCAATAATGCTTAAAACAATAACTAAGTATAATTTTTTATGTCATCTTTAGGTGCACAGGGGCAGATCTAGATGACGCTGCTCACCGGAGGTAATCGATATTGAAAATTTGCTCCGTAAGTACGCCAAATTTGTGTCTGGATTCTTGCTGGCCTGTTCTGCTTCGTTCATTATTTCTTTCAGAGATATATAGGCTTTTCAATACATATGTGCCAGAAGTTTTCTTCACTTGCTACGTTTAGTTGCAAAAGCCTTTATCTGACGACGTTGCATCCTCAAGGACCAGCCGAGTTTTCGCCGCTCCTGCTACAGCATAGGCGTTCGTAACCGCTGTGGAGGAAGGTCGGGTACAACTGTTGACTTGTACTTTTTGGGTTTTTACAGATTTTCCTGTTTCAGTTTATTCTTTAAATGATCAGACAAAACTACAGACAGGCCGGCCGTTAAAAACTCGTGAATGACTTTGAGGCTAGCTTGAGGAACGTGGGAACCACCTTCAATGTGTAGGTATATAAGGTATCTCTCGACAGAAAATTATGGATTTGCCATTTGTGAACTCAGACGTAGCATATATTTTGTTTAGGTCTTGGACCTTCGTTTTTCAGGTCGTGGTTACGCCTCTTGCCCCATTTAGTTGATAGGCTTGCCCTAAAAAATTTTACGCGTTGTATTCCATAAAATTTAGGACCATGTTAAGGTTTATGTTATGCAAACTCTGAGTTAAATTTTCGACGTTGATAACTTTGGTACAGGTTTGCACTTTGAAAAATTTCTGGTATTGGGTTTGGCTTCGTGAAATCCCGGGTCGCGGTACTTTATTTTTAAATGTTGCAACTCTATTCTCAATAATGTTTGTTTTCGCAGCCTATTAGTTTGACATCGGAATGCTGTATAATTTAAGTTCATATAAAGTTTTCGTGTAAAATACCAGAGCTGATGCAAAACATTTAATGTTTCAAATTTTGTATCTGATTTTAGTAGTTCTTGGTAATTGCCAACCGGGTCAAAAATACAAGCTTTTGTGCTTTGAAAACATCATTTTTTGTTAGCTATTGCACAAATGTTTAATACTTGACCCCAATGGCGGATCCATGGGGGGCCCACCCCGGCCGTGGCCCCCCCAAGAGCATCTCGACAAAAATTATATAGCAATTTTATGACAATAATTCGTGGTTTGTGTGCGGGTCAAAAGTAAGTTTATTACCTGTGAAATTTTGGCCCCCCCATTTTGACATCCTGGATCCGCCACTGTTTGACCCTTTTTCGCATAAATATATTCCATTTTAACTTACACGTATTTTTCCGCTAGGATTCGAGCATAGGTCTCATGGGTGGAAGGCATTTGCAATCACGCCGCAGCAATTGTAAACCTTCTCCACTCGAGGTGTCAGTAAATTGGGTTTTGATTGTTAACTTTTTCGTTTGGAATGTTAGAAATTTTTATTTTGGTTAGGAAATACCATTTTGAGCGCTTGGTTTTTGCACGCTACCTTTTTCCATCTGAATTTTAAGCATAGAGAATTGCAATTTTGGGCAATGCCGTTTTGATCCGGATTCAAGCAAATACCTGAACCGGAAATAGTTATATTGGATTTTTTGCAATTTTTTCCTTGAAAATTTGGGAGTTGTATAGTATTTTTTATCCGACAAATTTATATTTTGGACGAACCCGTTAAACACGAGCTTTAGGGTCAGGTAAAGGTTACGTTTCGGTTTGACACGTTTTGTTTCGGTTTGAATCGTATTTTGCGTTAAATTGAAGAACCGTTGTTTTAATATACTATGAAACCACGCTAAAACAAAATTTCCTCTGGTTTAATGCAAAAACGGTCCAAAACGTCAAACGTACCGAAATCCGAGCCTAAACTTTTGCTTAATCCCAACTAAAAAGCTGTTCCGCGGCTAGGGTATCCTCCAAGCAAATTTTAGGCACATATAAGTACGCCGTGCGAATACAACCGGTGGCCCGCCTGCTGCAGGAAATACTTTTTTATAACAGGCAACTGCTTTGAACCGAAATTCTGGGAAGGATCAAACGGAAATTCTGGGAGGGACCAAGCCAAAATTCTAGAGGAATCTGCTCTACATACAAGGGCCGTGATTTTGCTTCAAAGTTGGCTATAAAGGCATGAACGGTTCAAAGGAATGCGATGGAAAACGTACTTTTTAATTCTAGCATGGTGGAAACCCTTGGTCAACGCGGAAATAAAAATCCGGGATCCCTTGGGCCGGGCTGGTCGATTTTGACCGCCCATGGGGTAGAGCGCTTCGTGGGCGGACCAAAAATTAGCCAAACATCATAAGAGATACTCTGTTTTAAAATTACCTCAAAAGTAAACTGAAAATTTCGGCTGATGAACTGTCAGTAACTTCATCGTTTAGTCCAATTTTTCTGGACAGCCGCTTGCTTTAAACCTTAAATATATACTGCTGTACAGAAAGTGAAATCGCGAGACGAGGTGTTGCAGGGTATATCCGTTTCCGTGGCCCATGTTACTTTCAGGGCGTCCCGTTTTCCCACGGGACAGCAATATGGCCGGAAAACAGCATTTGCTACTCCTGTTTGTGCATACGTGAACATGAATAAGCTTTGTTGTTTTTTGTGGTTTGGTTAGCAAGATAGCCTAGTGCGGGAGGCTTGGTGGGCGGTAGCCACATCCTGCTTACGATCCTTCCACGTGCGGAGATGAGAGCGGCTGCAGCCCCCTGATAAAATCAATCTTAATAAAAATATTGCTGTCCAGTTTTCTGGATTTCTGTGAAAATATGTAGCATAATTTTCTTCTTTCCCAAAAAAACATATTGTTGCAAGGGCGTCCACACGGGGGGCATTACACTCGGGCCACACATTGTGATTAAGATGGATTTTTCGATCCATTCCGCATCCTTTTGTTAAAAAACTTTCAACTGCCCGCGTTTTGAACGAAAGAAATTGCACAGTTTTATAAAGGCATTATAGATGGTAAACTGAAAATTTTTCGCTTAACCCTTTCTCACATGAATATATTCTATTTCCCCTGAGACCTACTTTTACGCTAGGATTTGAACTCCAGTGACTGGAGTGGGAGGCGTATACCATCACCAGTCAGCTATAGGAGCTTGACGCTCGAGCCCGAGGGGCTCTCACGTCTTGTGGTGATTTAGTACTATGTATACGTGTTGCAATTGTTAAACACGGTGCGATATATATTTAACGTATACACTGCGCTCAGTTGCCTATAGGCAACTCAATGTGAGAAGGGGTTAAAATGCAGTGATATACAAGTCAGATGTGACTGCCAAGGCTTCAAGTAGGTCCAGAGGGGAGTGACAGGTGGTGTAACCTCAACTACGAAAATCGTGAAACCATCTCCAGATCTGACTAATTTTGTAGTCTGAAAAGAGATTGATTTGTGTCCCAATCTCGTATTTCCAGCAAAAATTTGTAGCTGTCCCGTTTTCCCATTTGCCCGAAACAAACCTATCCCGTTTCCCCAGCGAAAAATTTGCAGCTGTCCGTCCCGTGTTCTCATTTGCCCGAAACAAACCTGACCCGTTTTCTCAGCCAAAATTTGCAGCTGTTCTGTTTTCCCATTTGCCAAAAACAGACCTGTCCCGTTTTCCCAGCAAAAATTACAGCTGTCCCGTTTTCCCATTTGCCCGAAACAAACCTCTACCGTTTTACCAGCGAAAAACTGCTGCTCTCCCGTTTTTCCAGCAAGAAATTGTAGATTTCCAATTTGCCCGAAACAGACATGTCCCATAGTGCCGTTTTCCTAGCGATAATTTGCAGCTGTCCATTTTCCCGAAGCAAACCTGTCCCGTTTTTTTGTTATTTTTTACGTTCAAAATTAGTTATAAATCACGTACTTATGACAAGTTCATATACAGAGATGCTGCAATTGTTCGAATTTAAATAAAAATTACAAAATTCATTCAAGCTCTTCAAAATTTTGGCCAATATATATGTAACCATAAAGGCCGGCCCATTTTCCCGGAACAGCAATATACCAGGAGTACACACAACAAATATAATCGGGACAGTGCCGTCAGTTGGGACAGCGGGACAGTTATGACATCGGGGCAGTTGTAATAGCGGGACAGTTTCAACAGCGGGCAGTTGGACAGCAGGACAGTTAAAAATACCCCTACAACACCACATTCACGGTATATATTATATCGGAGTACAACCGGAGGTCTGCCTCCGGCAGAAAATTGGCCTCCGGCTCCGGTAGAATTGTTGCGGCAGGTTCCGGCACCTTCGGTTGTAAAATTTTGCATCATTTTGCAACATTTATGTGTTTAGCGCGTTTCGTTTTGATTTTCAAAATTTTCAAGATAGAATTTCAGAAATTTCGCAGAGAATTAGAGTAAAACCTAGCGACTTTAACAACATATTGCAGATATGGGCTAAAATTAACGAATTACCCATTATTTTTATCACCTAATTTCGCCTCACTTCGGCTCCGGCAAGTTTCGTTTAAAATATTTCAGAAAGCTCCGTGAATATTTGCACGCCTCAATGGTGTTGGCAGAAGACAAACATCTTTCAAACTTTTATACTTTAATATCAGTTGCCGTCATTTTGATAGCTATCCATTTCCGTTATTTTTTTACTATTGGTTGACATCCTGATTAATTGCATAATGAAACGGGCATCAACTTAACACATTAACTGCTGAAGTGTGGGGACGGCAGGTAATTCCTGGTTTTGTCGTGGCCCAATATGGCGACTTGATAAAATACAGTTTACATCTTTCGATTAAATCTGGCCAATAGAATTTTTTACCGGTGAATAATTCATGGTGGACAGTTTGAATTAACAAATTCAGCATCATTTCACTATGTTATTTTGCATCGCCTCCGATTCTCCCGCATTGAACTGTATGGGCTGTATTATTCTACCGTATGACTCACGAAACATAGTAATTACCACGATATATGTCTCGAATTCAAGACTTTTATTTCTTAAATTTTCAGAAATATTGGTCTAAAATTTTTTACGCTTAAAATGCCTTGAACTTAAGACTTTGTGTATGAACGATTAAGAAAAATAGTTCTGAAACATAACACAAATATTTCTGAAATATAAGACAAGAATGGCAGGAATTCAAGTCAGATTTTCCGCGAAACGACTCCAAAATTGGAGCTACAGATCAACCAAATATCCTAATTTTACAACCTAAGATATGTCCAAGACGCAAACTTAATATGTTGGAGGAGCCTGAGCTCAACCCGAAATATCCTTGAAATTTGATTATTTACATACACTCGTAAGAATATAAATGGAGAAACTTTTTTACATACCTGCATAAAAATCAGAAAAATAATTCTTGAATGTAAGACAACTATTTCTTGAAAGAAAGAATTTTGTTTTATATAAGTAGTAATTTCTTGAATATAAGACATTTATGTTTTAACCATTTAGGAAACAAATTTCTGAGCTGTTTAAGCATTAATTTCTGAAATAAAATACATTTATGTCTTGAAAATTTAAGAAAGTAAGAGTCTTGAAATTTTAATATAATTTATTTTGTGGATAAACATGCTCATGAAGCCTAAACCTTAGCTCAAGCCTATGGTTGAGCCAATTCATTACTATATCAAGCATCAAGTCTTTATTCGATATAAAGCACGAAAATTTAAAATTACGCAAAACGCAAGAATCAGGTAAAATTAGTTTGAGTATAAAGTAGGATATATTTTTAGGACATAGACCCATGGTTTATATTATGTATTTAGACATTCTTGTTCGACCACTTTCAAAAATAGTACAGCTAAATTTGAGATTTTACAGCATTAATAATCGGCCCGACAAGGTAACGCATTTTTTGAGCAGAGATGATGGACGCTAAAAAATTCGACTGATACCAAAACAAGATAAGGTGGTGAAAACAAAAACGAAACGCCGTTTTTCGTTATCACCAATATCTGGATTCGTGAAGAAAACGTTTCAAAGTTTTAAAATTTAAATGTTCTACGATGGAAAATATATTCGTATATTGATTTTATAAAACAAATAATTTTTAGATATTTAATTTAATGCAATAACTGTTGCCTAAAAGTAGTCATCCGGTGGCTGTACAGCGTCGTCGCGAGCTAAACTTTGGCACTCCAGATAATGGAATCCGTTTGTATCTACAACCTGGAAACCAACGCTAAATGCACGAAATAGTTCATTATAATTTTCCTGGGCCATATTACTTTAAAAGGCGGCCAGGCATAAAAGAGTAGGTTTATATTCTAGATTACATTTTTTGCTTGGGCTTAGGCTTTTGAGCACATTTTTGCAACGCTTAGGTTTAGACTTAGGCTTAAGAATACGCTCAATCTGCTGTTACGTCCCTTAAAGTAACATTGGCCATTTTTCGTATATTCAGATAAAACTAGATGCGCGTCGTCTTGTATGTTTATTTGGTTCTGTGACTTAACCTGTAAATTCACTCATATATATGGCAAATCAATTTATAAATTGAAACTTCTCCGCCGTAATTTTTAAGATTCACAGCAAATTTTGTAAAAATTGAAATACTTCATCAGAAAACGCTGCCGGTTGCTGCGCTTCGAATTCTTTACGTCGCTATGGTGACAGGTCAGCCACCAAGAGTTGCTCAACTGAGAAAATCGATTGATTTAGAAAGTTTGCGAGAAAAATTTTTCTAGTGAACAAGTCTTTTGTCGACCGATTTTTCGACAATATAAGCGAAGATATTCGTCGGACTGACAGCCTCTGTTTTTCGCCAAACCGCACAACCCCTGGCGACTGGTGAGATTTGCCGCATCAGCAGACCGTTTGTTATGCGAGCCGTTTTGCTATCACCGAAACAAATCTGAACACTGTCGCCAACGCAGGTTTAAAAGTGACACATATTGACGCCAAATAATTTTTGTATGTTAATTTACCTTCGTCGTTTAACTTATACATACTCTTGTGTATAAGAAACAATTTTCGGCCGATAAATATTCATGATAAAATAGTCACAATGACCATGCAAATAAAATAGTTGTTTTATCGCCAAATATACGATATGTACGCTGGTAATTTTTGTCCACCATAGCGGCGTCAACAAGCAATTCTACCTATACCTTTAGCAACGTGTAGCGGTACTCAACGCTTTTAAACGAATAAAGTTTTCATAGAATTTGTGCGCTGCTCAAGTGCAAATAATAATGAATTTGTATCGCATAACACACCGCGCAGGCTGTTGCATTTTACTGTTAACGGTAGTTGCTACTACATATTTTCGCCGTTGAGCGTGTTAATTTAAAATGCAGCCGTTACGGCTGCCAACTAAAATTGTTAATTGTTTGAAGGACTTTTTGTCGTCGTAGCGTACTATAATATTACACTTTGATGCATTTGAAATTAATCAGTTTTGTGTTGCTGAATAAATACGCGAATAAACTCAATTAAATGGTTTATTTAGCGCGAGCGTATTCTATATATCTACTTTTAGGATTTTGTCGATATCTAAAATTCGTTGTGTGCGCGTTTGCTTAAAAACGGACGTATTTCAAAAATTTTTGCATATTCGAGCTTCTCTTGATCTACTGATCATTTCACGCGTTGATTTAAATTTTAGAAAAAATCTATTTTTAAGGTCATAAAACCTTTGGCCCATGCAATCAGATCTGGGGCGCAATGTTTTACTGTCGACTGCGATAAAGTATAAGCTTTAAATTCTAATCCGGTTCTAGTCAAATAACTGTTTTGATAATCCTGGAATGAGCCAAATCAGTTTTGCGTTACAATTTTCTCAATACAAAAAGTTCACGCAATTGTCATTCCAGCTTAAAACGGCGTTTGCGTTCGTTAATGTAAATATGGTGCCTATGAATATAAAAATTGATTGCGGCACGCAAAAGAAGTACATCTGCCTCTCTGAGCAATTTACCATCAAAAATTTTAATACAGGAAAGATTTTTTTAATCTACTCCTAGTTTTAAAACAAAACATTTTATGTCTTTAGTTGACTTTAAATGCGCAATCTGTGTAATACAGCGTTTTATCGAACGGAAAGTGTAACAAATGGTGGTTATAACTGTTGAGTTATAGCTTATTGTGCATACTTAATCGCAAAGGTGCGCCTGTTGCCAAAGGGGCCACAGGCTCTGAACCCCTAGAAAAATTGTACATCTCCTTCGAGACAATTTGTAGTCCCACTTGTAAGATTATATACGTAAAATCAGCGCATGCCCCTTCTGAATTTTTGAGCCCTCCTAGCATTTTAAGCTATCTATTTGCCTCTTATATTCGAAATGGTGTTGTCCTGACGAAGCTACTGGGATTTTATGTGCTTTAAAATCGTTAAACACCTTCGATTTGATTCTTCAAATTCTTAAAATTTTTTTGTTCACAATTGCTTTTTTTTTGCAAACAATTTTCAATTGTATAGTAATATTTTACTCGTAATAGTTATATGTAGCACGGATATCCATAACTCTGGGATTTGCATGCAATGAGCTAAATTATGAGCCGACCAATGCGATGCGAGAATTGAGCACCTGGGTCATTTTGTGTCGCTGAATTTTACTAATTTCTGGCTATGGAACCATTAATAAATGCAACAATTTGTAGTAGTTGAACTTTGTAATACAGTGCGATTTCAAATAGAGCGTGTATGTGAATAGACCTGTTTACTACTATCAAAACTTATTATTGACAGAAGATAAGTGCTTAACCCTCAATGGCCCGACAGTCTACATATGTAGACATAACCAGTTCGGCAATTGATTGTTCGGCAGGTGCTATAGTTAAGAATCTATTGTTTAATTTCCATCGATAATTATTCTGTTATAGTAGTATAAAAAACTTATAGCATTGTGGGAACAAAAGTTTGCTGTACAGTGAGTCATATACCTATATAACCCGACCGTCTACATATGTAGACAGATGTTGATTTGATCATAGTTTGAGTTTTGACAAGAATTGGAACGTTTTGTTCTTACACACGGTTTTGTATGGTGAGGTAAAGTCAGGGAAATGTCAGGTTTGCATAAATTATCTTTGACTGAGGTCGTACGACGTGTATTAGAACCAAGTGATTCAGAGACAGAAGATGACAAACCGGACGACAATAGTTCAAATGACGACTCAGAATCAGTTGAGTTAGGTCAATGCAGTAGTGAAGAGGCTGCTATTTATGAGCAAGATAGTGATGGTGAATTACAAAAACAATCGGACGCATCTAGTAGTGAGTTGAGCGATATGGACGAGACTTCTAGTGGAAGTAATGTGTTTTTGTCAGCGACGGGTGTTGGGTGGCATTCTACAACACCGCCTGTCCGAGTGTTAGCTAGAAATATAATTCGCTTTCGCGAAGGCACTGCAGTAAACCCTACAACAGAGTCACAAGCATTTTATCTTTATATAAACGAGCCCATTTTACATACAATTCAGCGACTCACTAGTAGGCGACTGCGGGCGCGCAATTTTTCAACGCTACCAATGTGCGAGCTGAAAGCTTGGCTTGGGGTGGTAATCAGAGCTGGTGCAGATCGCGATAACATGTCTCCAGTGGCTTCACTATTCACCAAAAACGACAGCAGGCCCTTTTACCGCTGCGCGCTGTCAAAAAACAGAATGAAACAGTTGCTGGAAAATGTAACATTCGACAACAAACTGACTCGCCGGGAGCGTCAAAAAAGTGACAAAATGGCTGCTATACGAGATGTTTGGGACCTATTTCAGTCCAACTTTCGTCTTCATTATATACCGTCCGAATCACTTACAGTAGATGAACAGCTCTACGGGTATAGAGGATATGCACCGGGGCGAGCGTACATGCCGGCGAAACCTGCTAAGTACGGCGTAAAAATATTCTGGCTTTGCGATGCTCGGAATGGATATGCCCTAAAAGGAAATATTTATACAGGGCGTGAAGGCGAACGGGCCGTAGGGCTTGCTAAACGCATCGTAATGGATCTTATTCAACCATACTGTAACACTCAGCGAAACATTTTCATGGACCGCTATTTCACATCCCATGAATTGGCTGTGGACCTATTACAAAGTGGGCTAACGTGCACAGGCACAATAATGGCAAATCGCCGCAGCGTACCTCCGGTGCTAAAGTCAACAAAAGAACAAGAGGTCTATAGCACCCGATTTTTATGGGACCACAATAACCGCATAATGTTGGCGTCTTATTGTCCAAAGAAAAATAAAAATGTGCTATTACTAAGTTCAGTTCATGTGAAAAACGAAGTTTGCACCAGCAGAGAGGGCGAAAAACCAGCAGTTATCTTGGATTATAATTTGGGAAAAGGCGGGGTTGATGAAATGGACTCTTGCATTGATGATTTTACCTGCAAACGCAAAACGAATCGTTATCCTCTAGTCTGCGTTTTCAATATGATTGATATTGCGTTGCACAACGCATTCATTGTCGTGAAACTGAACGGATATCAAAAGTCACGCAATGTTTTCATGAAAAAAGTAGCCGAACAACTAGCGCAAGACAATATGACCAAACGTTACAGTAGTGAAAAAATTTACGCAAAATCAAAGGATTCATTTATGGCTTACGGGCTGCCTCAAAAGCGAAACGAACCTTCTACATCTGGTAAACCGACCAAATGTCAGGTCACAAGTTGTCGCAAATCTACGAGATTGAGCTGTTCGTCATGTGGAAAACAAGTGTGCAAGGACCACATGAATCGCACCATAACGTGCAACGACTGTGCTTAACTGGACAACGCGCCCGCAGTGGGAGGCTGGACGGGGAGCGGGTGGAACTCCGCCAGAACACTAGTTCTGACTGTCTCAAGCCAGTTAAAGGAGGAGAGCACCCTGAGATAAGCCAAAACTAACGCTAGTTGTGTTGTCTACATATGTAGACCGTTGGGCTGATTAAGGTGAAAATTTTGCCGGGCCGTTGAGGGTTAAACACTCTACTGTAAAAATCTAAACTGCAATTTTGTTACCAAACCTTCCGGTTCAAATTGCGCTGTTCATAGCCGTTGGCCGCGCTAATTTTGGATCAATTAAATTCTCACGTACAATAAGTAAACGAACAAACTTTGATCGAAACTATGAGCGAGATAATATTAATTGATCTCGAATTTGATTACTGTAAATTTTAAATAATTTAAATCAGCACTAAATCAACTGTTGTAAACATTTAAATCAGACTAATTGTCCAAAATTGCAAAATTTGCACGCTGCACTTGCAGTGGACAATAATTTAATTACGGCCCGAAACAAGGACCGATTAAAATTTTGCAATAGCAAATTTAGCAATTTAACTTCTAACCGCTATAGACAGTTTTTAGTTTTACTGATATGCGTCGCTATTTGTAAACAAATAAACGCCGGCGTAAATATAAAATTTATACGAATTTTCAGTTTTCGAAACACCTTCCCATCGAACTTTTATCAGGGTCTGTATAGTTTACACTGTGATAAATTTCGAACATAAATATACCCGAAGGGTTTACTTCGATCATAATATAATTAACTCTGGTGGCGCCTGTATTACGAGACTAAATTATGTCTGTAGATTGTCCCAACTAAAAGTTCGCTTCTATACGCAGGCTCAATGAACATTGTATATATACTGTTCATCAAATTTAAAAAGTATTTTAATTACAATTTGAAAGACTCTATGGAGCGATGAAACGGTTGTTGCTAAATGAACTTCGCTAAACTGGACGAATTTGTCTCATTTTTCGTTAGACGTGGGCAAACATTAAAAACAGTTATGTGCTCAAGGAAGGAGATGGTAGGAAAATATGTCTTCTTTCTAAATATCCCAATAGACCAGAAAAAGGGTACTTTTACTGTCTTCAGGACTTACTGAATTCTAAAGATCGGCTCTTGTGCACTTTCTGCAACACGTTTTGAGGGGTTTTCGATTATTTCCCTACCAGTGTTGCCCAAAAGTGATCGTATTTGTAAAATTTTGGCATATTTGAGTTACTCATGGTCCTCCCGTAGTCATTTCACGCCCAAGTTTAAATTTCGAAAAATTCGATTTCTAATCTAAGGTCCCATTGGAGCAAGAAAAGTATAGTTAAAACGGGAAACAAATTATCTATCATTACACAAAGCCTGTGAAGCTGAATTGAACGATGTTAATTTTTTATGATCAGACAACTGTATGGTTGTACCTGCTTCGAAAGCTGCGTCCGATGATCTGTAAGTTGTTAAGTTATTTTACGAGCACGTTTTTGGGTCGCGAACTTGAAAACTTAAATTCGAATTTTTTAAAAATTCAAATTTGGGCATCCATTAGGCGCAACCGACAGCTTAGGGGAAAAGCCGAAGAGACCCCATTTTGAAAATTACATTTATGTGACGACAGTATACATACAGCATAATAAATCTGATTCAGCAAAATTGGTCGGTAATCGGCATTGGAAAATTGAGACCAAAACAGCGGATCATCATTGAATTATTAACACTCCGTTCGGTTATTAACAAAACCTAATTTGGCGAAAGGTTCATCCTGAACCAAACGAGATATTTACACTTGGTTGCGCAATCAATCACAATTATTATATCTTGCCGTCGAAATTCAACGGCCGCTTTTGCTTATTAAAAGCCGCTTAAATCGTATCAAATTAAAGCTAAAATTAAGTGCCACCGGCGCGCCAAACACACACGCGTGCGCGTATTCATTGGCTCGCTAATTCGCTTAAATATCTTGCACGCAATAACTACTATCGCTTCACGCACAAGGTTTTATCACTTTGAATCCAGAACAAAATGTGATCACGAGAAAAGTTCCGTTCATTCAACAGGGTCCCACGACGCCACCATTTAGTGTACAATTTTCGATACATGATCACGCGCATTTTCCGTTTTTATTCAGTCGACATTGTCGTCGCTCGTTTCTCGATTTTCATCGCATCGATTATATCAGCAAATATCCAGAAATTTATTATCGAGTGAATTGCGGTACTTTCTCTCTCTCTCTCTGCGAATCGAATAAAGTATTAATCTTCTTTTAAAACTTTGTAAATTTCAACGTTGAAACTTTGGCTCTTTTATCATTTGCTTATTAGCTTGAATTTAAATTATGGTATATAGATAGGCAGTCGTTTTGCTATACATAATTAGGCATTTTAACTCGGTCATAGCGTTGTAATTTGTTGCGCTGCAACTGCAGCATGGAGTGCAATAGATAGAATGGCCTAAATTCCCTGCACATGCATAGGCTTGGGCTAAAGGTTCTGAAAAGGCTTACTTATGCCTATTCCATTGCCTAAGCCTAAATTCCCTGCATAGGCGCGGGCTAAAGGTTCTGAAAAGGCTTACTTATGCCTAATCCATTGCCTAAGCCTAAATTCCCTGCATAGACGCGGGCTAAAGGTTCTGAAAAGGCTTACCTACGCCTAATCCATTGCCAAAGCCTAAACGTGAAGCTTAATCGCAAATATTCTCTAAATACTTAAACATAAATTATAGCTTAACTAAACTTGAACATCAGTTTGAGTAAAACTTAAATGGCTGGACGGGCTAACTAAACTAGAATTTTAAGGTTTACTTAAACTAACATACTTTTAAGTTTAAACACGAGTTTAAGCAAACTTATTTTTAGATTAAAGTAACAAGTGCAGCCGTGTATCTAGGAGTTCATTAAGTTTAGCTTAAACTGAAAATAAGTAAGATTTTAATGGAGTTTAAGCGTAAACCTACCAGTTAGTTTAGTTAATCTAAAAGGTTAGTTTAATACTGGTGGATTAGCTTAAGCTTAAATCAAGTTAGTTTAAGCTTTTACAGAGTAGAGCAAGCGCGTACAAGATGCAACTGGTTCAAGTAACCAGTTTGATGCCTATCATTCTGCGTGAAGTCGCCCCTCTTATTCGGGTCACTACAGTAGTTGACTGCAGATCTAGTTTTTATTTTTCAGCTGGTGTATCTTAAAGTTCTAAATCAGTACGAATTTGTGGTTCAAGCGTAAAAACGTGACATTACCCAAACTACTTGGGTGGGAGGTGTGAGCAGGAAGGGAGTCCCGTTCTCTATGTACCTGAAAGAAAATTTGAAATTTGGTTCCTATCCTGCTTTGAATACACATAATAGGTCGCATAATCTAGCGTGGGAAAGTTGCTGGAAGACTGGCCATGAGAGCATTTTTCGATTGAGACTCTAACAATAGAAAGCCGTCGTTGTTTAGAGCAATAAAAATTATTACTGGAAAACATACTGAATATAATTGAAGGATATAAAACAAACGTTCCTTGAGCTGAAAAAAATGTAATTTATTCTTTGCCAGTGTAACAAGAGACGCAACACAGTTTTACAAAATGAACCAAACTTTCATTAAGAACAGAGCCAACTTTCCTTTTACCACACGTTAGTATCAGAAATAATCACACGAGTGATCGTAGTCATACCTAAAACAACATGGGCTCAGAGCGGTAAAGAAATAATTGGGAACATAATTGAACAGTTTGGTTGCTAAATAAAAATCTCTTTAAAACCGCAATGGCGTTTAATGTAGCTAATTCGATTTGATCACATCTCATTGACTCATTAATATATTACAACCGGAGCTTTGCGAGCAACCGAACGGCGTGTGTAGCATATATATTTAATTTTGTCGCTGAACCACATTTCCTGCACTGTCGCAGCGTGAACGCCTATATTTTCTATGATGATATTGTGATGAAGGTTAAATTGTTTCACAGCAGCAAACAGGAACGATCGTATGTCAAATTAAAACCCAATTTAAACGTCAACTATATGTATTGTAATTGGAATAGCTCAGTATTATAAAGCAGTTGGGGGATGCGTTTGATAACCAAGACAGCAAGTGAACCGCGGAAACTTATATGCGCACGTCGGGTTAGAAATTCCAATTCAATACGAGATTATATGCGCGCGGCACGAGAGTTTGAATTATTTAATATATGATCGAGATTGCTTATTGCTTGGCTTGTTGAAGTACTCGCTCTCATTATTGTTGTTGATGTTGAAATTAGCGGTTTGAAAACCACGCTCTCAGTATGTAGTGATAAGCACCGGATAATTTTCGTAGCCTAATTTGTGGCAAATATTGCACACAAATGTTTATTCGGACATTGGTCCGTGGAAACCTCGCTGACGTCCCTAAATCCCACCGTTCCCGATCATAAAGCTTTGGGGTGGCAGGTGGTATGTTTGGATTTTGGAATTATTTCGAAGTTGAGATTTTGGGATTTTTTAAATTTCAGGATATCGTCACAGGTGGAATTTTAGGATTTTGGGACGTGGTCGACGGTGGTATTTTGGGATTTTGGAATACGTTCGCATGTGAGAGGTGGGATTTCGGGACATAGTCGAAGCTACGAGTTTGGGATTTCGTTCTATGTTAGAAGTTGAGATTTTAGAATTACTGAGATTTCGGAATATGGTCACAGATGATATTTCGAGATTTCAGGATATATATGGTCGTGCATTAGATTTGGAACTTTGGAATATAGATAGCAGGTGGAATTGCTGGATATTGTCGCCGATGAAATTTTGAGATTGACGGTTGCGGTGAATTTTAGACGCAGGATAATGTATCTGTATCTAAGATCTTAACATACGCCTAAGCCAAATCTTACTGCTAAGCCTAAGCTTAAGCCTAAGCCTAAACCTAAAACTTGAGCCTAAATCCTAAACCTAACACTAAGCCTACAACTACGCCAAGGTCCGTGTAAAGCCTGCGTTTGATCCTGTAACCTTGAACTGATGCACAGGTCTGAGCTTAAAAGCCTAAGGTGAAGCCTGAGCCCAAGAAAATGCATGCCTTGAATACAGCGAAAGTCACAAAATTCCAAAATCCCAGTAATTCCGCGACAAGTGAAATCTATCAGTTTATATAGCTGAGACGGTAGGATGTTAGGTTAGAACAGCATTAGAGCAGCTATACCTACATGGCTCAGATGACTCATCGTAGTTTCATTGTTACATGAATTTTACTAGACGTTTAGTTCAAACTGTTCGTTGATTTTTTGGCTGTTGCAGTATTCAAGTTCGGTGCATATCGTGCGGACGCCGTTCGGAAGGTTTGTGATGTCAAGTGGGTGTTAACATATTTAAGACCCTTCCTTTCCCATCCACACAAACTAAATTTTAAAATGGTCCTGTAGCACACCCTCACTCCATTAGCATTTCAAAATTGGGCCAATGTAAAGAACAGGAACGGAACAGTATTTATATAAAGCATATTCCTAAGCCTAAGCCTAAACCTAAGCCTAAGCGTAAGAATGAGTTTGTTCCTAAGCCTAAGCCTAAGCCTAAACTTAAGCCATGCAAACAAATTAGTCTAAAACTTAAGCTTACTCTATTCTAGTCCCACAGAAAAACGTTCCGCCCCTTATCTTTACATGGGCAAAAATTGTAAGACGACAACATTATATATATATACAATTGATACCTTTAGGAGAAACTTTAATTAATATTTTAGGTGGAGCTTTAATAGATACTGAAATTAATACTATATATTATATATTCATTTGCGGAAACACAACTGATTCGGCACTCACATTTGTTCATGCATATATATTTCTTTATCTAATAGTGGTAATTTCAGCTAAAGATAATGAAATATGATCATATGAGTCACTTGTTCTTAACGGAATTTTTCGAGAGTATTTTGGATAAACAATTTCTAAACGTTTAGAAACAATTTAGCCGCATGCGTCTAAAATCTGAGTTGGCGCTTGCAGTCTATGTAAGTATGCCTACTTTTGCACTACAATAACCTAACTAAAGCCTCATTCACATGTGCAAGTTTTTGCAACGAGAACTCGCAGCTGCAACTTGCACGAAATGCATGCAGCTGCAACAGTTTTCAAAGGAGCATTCCGATTGACCAATAAAACTGCAGGTGCCAGAAATACAAGCGACTTGCAACTGCGTTCGCTGGTGCGAGTTTAATAAAATAGCATGAGTTCCACTGAATAATTTGCAGCTGCAAGAACTTCAAAGCTGTTTCTGAAAAAATATTGGCCTCCTCTGGAAAACTTTCAACCTTACTTGTAAGTCATTAAAAAGCCTTAAATGCCCCTCTAGGAAAAATTTTAGCCCTCCTTGGCAAGGTGAGCTGGCTACGGACCTGTTTGTACAACCCTTAACATAACTAATTATTCTACAGAGTGTAGCCAGGATTTCATTTTAAGGGAGCAGCCAAATACAAAATGTTTTGCTCGAGCGATCGTAGCGGGCGAAAATTTTTTAACTTATACGATTCAGAAGGTAATTGAAACCCTACAAGAAGGGCTTTTTATCGTTTCTCAAGAAATTGGGGGAAGGATATATCCCCCTATACCTTGGGGGAAGCATATCACCCTACACCTTCGTCTCTATGCCCATAATTTTGTTGACTCCGCGTCCTCTTCGAGAAATTAACTCATTTTCCAGGACTATATTTTTGCCCAAACAGTCAACTTTGCAACGTCTGTATTTGAACAAATTGTGTGAAGATTACTGTAGGTCTGCATCAGTCTTAGCTTCAATTGGTTTGAGCAACTTTTATTTGCTCAATTAATTGCTGAAGAGTTTGGTTTTGAATTAAATGTTTGATACGCTTGCTGTTGTGTTATTCGTGTTAATTGTTGCGTTTTGAACAATTTCCAGGTATAAATTGCAGTCAAAATTTTGAGTTCCGTGCAGTATTACTTTCTTCAGTAAGAGCTCATTCATTTAGAAACATTTTGTTTTATCTGTAGTGTTTGTGTTGCTACCTGAGTGTGAAATCCAAGCAGTGAAACAATGTTTACAATCATGCTTGCTCTCAGCTTTCATCCATTATTTTGAATAGATCAATTGCCATATTTTATTTCCTTATAGCAAAGAGACAAAGCTTTATTTCAATCAGTATATACCTTGAAGGAAAACTGTTATATAGCTTATATATCTTAGGAATTTTACCGTTAATAATTAATTGTTTAATTATATACGGTTTTAATCGTTTGTGTATCGAGGTTCAATTGTTCTAATGAATTGTCATCGGCATGCGCTTGGGTACTATTTTGAAATTCATAATTTGCGACAAAAATAGCAGATTCTACCGCATGCTTTGGGTCGTCAAATCACAGATGTATCCAGTGTTCCCTAATTTTTTTGTGGTTCAATTGAATTTTGTAAACAATTGAAAAGTTTGATTACCAGTTATTAAATTTTAAAATTTTTTCAAGATTTACCTGAATAAACACACTTAGCATTTTCAAAGTTTAAAATAACAAGAATTCCGTCAACTTCTAACTACGAAATTTTCATATATTAACATTGCAGGAATTCGATTTTATAGTACCTGAGGAATACTGGATGCTCTTAAATAGAAAACTGGAACATGGGCCAAACAAATATTGCAACTGTACAGAACACTATAAAATATAGAATAGTAGAATTGGGTCGTTGTTAAAGTGTTACAAATGCATCGGTGTGAAGTGATAAGCTTTGTTACGAAACACTTTGAACATCTTAAGCCACGGAAAAAATAAATATTACCTGAGTTCTGATATTTAAACACAATCTTATTTTAGATGGGAATTGGTTAACTGGATCCGGCTCCATCATTTTTTGGTATCCGATTGCACAATGATATACATACATATATATTTATATATATAGATATATATAACATATATATATGTATGTATAGGTATATATACATATTTCAGTGAAATATTTTGAGTTTATACATACTTACAGTAATTCTGCCCATGATAAGTAGGTATGCATATGTTTTAAAATTAAACAAAACGTCTTTTAAATCGTTTACTTTTTAAGAAATTAAGTGTTCACAATTTGAAAAATATATTGATCATATAGGCGGACAAGGTAAAGTCGATAGTTATCTGCTACAGAATCTCCGCCCAAAAAACCAACGGCAATTAAGACAATTAAGAAATGAACACAATTTGAAATATTTTCAGATTCAACGATTTGATATTATACCGTTCAGTAACAGAAATTATCTTCATTGCTTTAGTCAACAAAATGTATTGTAACGGCTGTTATTGAACTACCACATATTATTTACTACGCCTTATCTACCATAATCCACATACGTTGAAATTGTATTAAATAATCGGCTATAGCATTTCTCCAATTATGAGGATAAAGTTTAAGTTTTAAGCAAAGGCTTAGGAGTATATAAGCCTTTTCGTGAATCTAAGCCAATCATAAATATCAAAAGAGTATTTTTAAGTGTACGCATTCTTAAAATATGCTTATCGACATCAAAATACGGTGTCAATTTTAAGGAAATGTAACCTTGCACAATAGGTATATTATGCAATTCTTAGCGAATCAATTATGATTCTGCCAACACCTGATCTGGTGCTTTATTTTATACCCACATGGGACAACTATGATTAATACGGCTGACTGTTACTCTGTGTAGCCACGAATTTTGACCATTTTGTAAAACAACTTCAATCTTTTTTATACTTCATTTTTTATCTTTTCGAAAACAATTGGCTAAATATGCTTTTTATTTGTTTTTTCACTTAGTTTTCTGTTCGTGTTCAGTTGCATATATATAATTTAATCGCGTCTATTTTGGCCCATGTACAGAACACGGCCGGAACAGTGAGTATACTGTATCGACCCGAATAAGAGGGCGAAGGGTATAAGAGGGGGGTTCTCATTTTGAGTCCGAATCAATTGGAGTCCGTATCCCGCTAATAAGAGTCCGTAAGCCAATACAGTCCCTAAACCTTAGTTAGAGTACATAAATGTCAATTATCCCTAATTCTAGCGCATAAATGACTCCAGGACCAAAGAATTTGACTTCGAAACTTTAAACCGTATACCTAAATTTTGAAAGCACATTCATAATTATTACCTTGTATTATCGCTCAAGCTATTGACACAAGACAATTAAACGTTTAATTCAACGGATAAATGCAGTACCGGATATGTGGGTTAAAAATAAATAACTGTCTGTAACCGAATAACAAGGGGGGTACCCTCTGGAGAGGCCAAATAAATATCAGTCCCCCCTCTTATTCGGGTCACTACAGTATAAGCATATTCCTAAGCCTAAGCCTAAGCGTAAGGATGCGCCTATTCCTGTTCCTAAGCCTAAGCCTAATCCTAAGCCAAGCAAAAATGTTAGTCTAAAGCTTAAGGCTCACACTTATCTAGTTGTACAGAAAAACGTTCTGCCCCTGATCTTAACATGGGCCGAAATTTTAATAAAGGTTACACGTTTTACTGTAGCTGTATTGTTTAAAGCAGCCATAAACTTTGAAACATCGTTTGAAATTTGGTATTTAAATGCTCAATAAATGTTTCATATATATGAGTATAATTAAGTTTTTTTATGTTCAACCAGTTAATGAAGTTGAAATTAATGCAATGAAATCGCCGTGTGTTTTCGTGGTACAATTAACTACAAATATGTATATGTATTCCCTCGTGGATTGATTTTTATCTCATATTGTCGAAATGTAGTTGAGCAAGTTGAACTGTACCTACTGTTATACGGTCGTGAGCCATGAAAAATGTTAAATAAAACTTGAAAACGTTATTAACTTTGACATACCGATTGTTTTAATTAAAATATTTTCTGACTGCGTGAGAATTTGAACCTGAATTCCAATCATATTGAACGTTTCGTTAATTGAAATTAGCGCATTGTTTTATAGGTGCAGAATTTGATAGAAAATGTGTCCAAATTGTTATATTATATATAATGTTATAATCGGTGTACTTCTAACCATATTTAGCGTAGGAACAGGTCGAAGTATTAATTTATGGTTTAGTATTTATGAACAAATATAATCTGTTCAGTTAGCTGTTACAAGTGCATTGATGTATATTCCCATTCGCAGCAAAATTTTCGTGAAGGGCTGAAATTCAAAATATTTTGTGCTGACAGCCCATGTTACTTTAAGGGGTGTCCAGATTTTTGATGGGTAAATAAAAGAGTATTTTTAGATTCTAGATTACATTGTTTTGCTTAGGCTTAGGCTTAGGCTTAGAAATACGCTTAGTCTGCTATTACGCTCCTTAAAGTAACATTGGCCGGGCTAACTGTATACTTTATGCACTTTTTTCTTGGTTTAACGTATGTTGTATCGTTTTTAGTGTACCTATATTCAATTGAAGTAACGCGGCATTAAGTGTAGAATTGTTAATAATCTGCGTATATGTAAATTTTTATTTTGAACATCAATACAAATAACATTAGTCAACTTTGATCTCAACCGTTAGTTTGATCTCCAATGTATAGCTTTGCAAATTAGCCACATTGTTCAAATAACACGTAAACGTCATCGTTAATATTGGAGCTAACGTTAACACCTGAATCAACTAAGAATATTTACGTTGTTGGAAGACTGCGAAAAATTTTATTTGAAGATTAATATTGTACTTAAATTTCAATACAACTTTCACAGACCGTTCATGGATCTAAGCGTATCGCCACACGAAATCGACATTTCGCCAAACGCGAACAAGACGATTAGCGACTGCGAAGCTGAGCCTAAAGCAAAACGACCGTCTTACGGCAATCGTTCACCGTTATCCGAAGAGTTGCCATCGCTCGAAACAACAAATGCCGATATTTCGCATGATTCCATGCAACAATGCTCAACAACAGACGCGACCGAAGTTTCGCCAACAGAATCACTTCGACACACGCAACTGCAACTTGCGCAACAGTTAATTTCGTTCAAAACGTCCGAAGGAATGTTGAATGCAACTGAATCAATGTCGGTTGATGAACGCGGTGCATTCGGCAATAAATCCCCGCAGGGGAGTATTACAGATACCGGCTGTTTGAGAAACACCAACAACGACAACAACAGCCACAACCCCAATAATAATAACAATAACAATAACAACAACAACAACAACAAGAACAACAACAACAACAACAACAACAACAACAACAACAACAACAACATCGATGATGACGGATTTCACGAGGATGAACAACAACTGCAACAATACGAAGACAGAAATCAATTTAACCACAACCACTCACCCGGAAGCATCGCCTATCAGCCAAGCCTGGCCAACGGTGCTATTCAGCAACTGTTCGCCACTATGATGCGTAATTTCATTACTGTACAGCAGCAGCAGCAGCAGCAACAACAACAACAACAACAACAACAACAACAACAACAACAACAACAAAAACAACAACAACAACAACAACAACAGCAAGAACAACAACAGCAACAACAAGGAGAATACACCCAACAGCAACGCAACAAAATCAATATACCTCAACTCCTGGACGACAAAACAGCGGCAGCTCTATCGTGGGACTCAAGCGGTGTTGCTCGGCCATGCTCATTATCATTTTCGATCGACAACATTTTGAAACCAGACTTCGGGTCGCCGTCTGGCAGCAGCGGACGAGCGTCAGACATGGCCACAACAACATCATCACTATCGCCAACTAATTCACTCATATCTCCAATGTCAAACAATAGCAACAACAGTGACGTCGTTGCAACGAACAGTTGTAGACAACATTCCAGATACAAAACATCTCCAATTCAAAGGGCTCCTCGTACCGGCAATTTTAACACAAACAATTGTCGAGAAACAAGCGGAAGCTTCCAGACGAGCACCAGTAATTTTCAGGATTCTATGGAGCCGATCAGTAAGGAAATTGGTATGGATTTGACCGCGAAAAGCAACAACGACGGCTGCGACAAGCAAACACTAAACTCGTTGGGAGCCGTAAACAAAACGAAGACAGATCCGGCAGCTGCACCGCCACAAATGCCAGTCCTTTGGCCTGCGTGGGTTTACTGTACTCGGTATTCGGATCGGCCATCTTCTGGTAAGTTGCACACTGAACACATTTTTGAAACACTGAACTAATTGCGTATTTGGACTGTAGCTAAAGGCAGGCGAAAGGGGTTCAGCCTCTTTAGAAAAATTTTGGTTCAACTTGAAAAAGTTGTTTCAACATAACAGTCCAACATCGTTGTATCTTTTAAAGTACCACCGCTACTCCTAATCAATTTTTATCCCCTCAACCTGAATGATGAGCTGGCTCATATTTTTTTAGCTCTCCGGCATATAAAGAGCTGGCTCCGGGACAATGGCTCCTGTTTTGTGTTTCTTTATATATCGGCATTATCTCGTTTGTTATTTAACACTATTATCAAATGGTTTGAAATTAGTCTGATAGTGAAATCATGAAACAAGTGGCAAAACATTTATTGCTCCAATCGTCAAAAGCGATTTGTTTCTATTCGCAAAATTAACATAGAAAGTAAATTTTAATACGTGGGTTTTGTTTTTGAAACCAACTCGTCTGGTTCGGTTGATAATATATTCGATTTGACTATTATGTATAATACCTTTTGCACCGCATAATATTAACTGTGTGAAGCATTTGCAATCGATATGCCTTTAGCTACGGATCTGAATACATTCAGCCGCACGGTCACCGGGTAAACCAATTATGAAAAACTGGCAAATATCAAACGTTAAATGGTCACTCGTTCGAAAGTTAATAGTGTTTTAACTCCCGATTGCTGACCCTCAATTTTACACATTATCAATACGTTATCGGTTTTTCTACGTATGTTTATATATTTTTTTAAAATCAATTTTTTCAAGTCTTAGATTTACGGTTTTAGCAACATATATTTCTTGATTATATTAAGTTTATGTATATTTGCTGTTCAACGGGCGTAGCGTGCTTTAAATATTACGTTTTTTGCCTCAATTTGTAACTACAACAGTATCGGCCAATATTAATGTGAGTATTCCTAAGCCTTCCTAAGCCTAAGCCTCGGCGTTAGGATAACCCTAACGTTAGTCTAAATAAAATAGTCTCAACTTTAACGCTTACTATTATAGTTCTGTAAAAAATGGTTCTCCTGCCAAGTAACATTGGCAAAGTTATCATTTTTTCCTAAATTCCTCCGTAATCACAGTCCAAAATGGTAAAATTTCAACCGGGGCAAAATATCTTCAAGCGTTGTTAAATATTTTTCAGCGAGGTATATAATATGTTTATGTTATAAAAGTTGGCCTTTACAATTTAACGGAATTGATAGCATTCCTGGCTTGGGCTTTATAAAATTACGAATTTCAACCGTTGAACTTAGAAATTTAAGTTATTATTGTATTAGTTTTGGGATTCAGGTACGTATATTTGTGTTGAAAAATTATAATGTAAAAAGTTTTCTAGTTTTACTTTGGCTAAAAATGTTCCAGAACAAAACGCTGCAAAATACTTTGAATAAAAGTGTAACTCGATATTACCTAAAGTAGCTATACCACTAGGATTTATGGCCCATGTATAGAACAGCGCCGGAACAGTAGTATAAGCATATTCCTAAGCCTAAATCTAAGCCTGAACGTAAAGATCAGCCTATTCCTAAGCCTAAGCCTAAGTCTTAGCAAAAAAGGTCGGCTGAAGCTTAAGCTGACTCTATTACAGACCCGCAAGAAAAGGTTCCGGCCCTGTTCTATACAATTGGCCGGATTTATAATGAGCCTGCTTAAGGTATTAAGTAAATGCGGTGCAAAATATTATACCTTACGCTAACGAACCAAGATCTCGTACAATATCCGATTTTACCCGTTAAGTTTTCTAGTATAAATTTATGTCAAGGTTTCCGTGTGGTAAATTTTTGTATTTCTTAATGTTCAGCACTGTATATGACAATTGCTACTATTCAAAATGACCATCAAATGTGTTTCGTTCAGAAATTCTGCTAACCTTTCGGCCGCAGCGGCAGTTCTTTAGGTTCCTATTTGACTACAATAAAACGTGTGCGTATATTGAAAATTGGAGGCAATTAAATTAACTCGTTTTCTCAGACACAAACGTCTTTTATTATGATGGTTTAAAGTTTTGACGTTATACGATGAATTGGGTGAGCAGGGGGCCAATAGAATGGAAAATAGTGAGGGTATACGCTGTCGTTCCTGAAATCTAAGGTAAGGGATGATAAAACTAGACACATTTGAATTATTTTAGAATCACCTTCTTAGTAGTTAATTTCGTGCTTTTAAACGTTCACTAGCAACACCTTTTTATATTAAAGTTATACGACTACGCCGTCCTGAAATTATTTCCTGGCTACATCCATGGGAAGATGGGTCAAGATTTCAGTCTTGCTGAAAAAGTTCAGTTTTCCTTAAAAATGACTGTTGAGTTGAACAGATTTCTCGTTTGAAACCAAATAGTGGCTGAGAGGTTTTAAGCGAAACAAGTAAATTCATGGCCCGTGTGAAATCTTCCTTGTTACCCTTTATTATGTTTGGCTGACTGCAGTCTGTGGTACGTAGGAAGCAGCAAAATATACAGCAAACGGCATTGAAACACGATATACAAAGTCGGGGCCAATTTGTCGGAACGCAAAATCGCTTCATTTACACACATTGATTAATTGATTAAATACACACAGTTGTTTCCTGTTTTAACGTTTCAAAATCGGCAAAAATTCGCTGTTTGAATCAGCTTTGGTTTGCGCTGAGACGTAATGGTACCTTAAACAATTGGCAGAAGGTCGCCAAAATATTTGAATTTTACTACACCAAAGCAGGCAATAATGACATGAATGTAAAAATTCTATATATATGACAGCTTGCAAAACCAAGCTAGCCCCTGTTCAGTGGCGGATCCAGGATCTCAAAATGGGGGGCCAAAATTTCACAGGTAATAAACTTATTTTTGAGCCATACTGTAGTGACCCAAATAAGAGGGGGTCCCCATTTTGAGTCCCAATTAATAGGAGTCCGTATTTCTAATAAGAATCCGTAAACGGGTAGAGTCCTTAAACCCTTGTTTAGAGCCCATAAATGTCTATTATCCCTCAGTGTAGTGCATAAATGACTCCAGGGCCAAGAAACATTAAAGCGTGCTTATACTACTGTGTATAAAACAGAGAAATAAACAGCGTAGAACAGCAATAGACACTATATAATTTTTGTCGAGATGCTGTTGGGGGGGCACGGCCGGGGTGGCCCCCCGTGGATCCGCCATTGCCCTGTTAAGACAGTTGGCCAAAGTGAGGCGTAATGTGACATGTTAAGCATGTTCTAAATCCTACGGGTAACAAAAACAGTCTAAATCGCAAGCGTATTTTATTGAAATTCAACGAGAAACAGAGTGCGCCTAAATGTAACATCGGACAGAAAGCCGGCGTTTTTGAGCACATAACCATAAGTTGTTTTTTGTTCAATTGTTATACACTTCGGATATTTATTTTCAATTCAATTTTTATTGGTTGAACAGCTTATATATGCTATATGCATAGAACAATATGAGATAAAAGTCGTATGAAACAAAACAATCTGTACAGTAGTTAGACAGAAATACTAAATAATCAAGTAAAGGTTGTTCCCTAAATCATTAATAACTTTTTCTCCTTAGTTCTTGGGCCCACATAAAGATCATGGGCGGAACGGTTTCCTGCCGGGCTAGCAAAGAGTAATCTTACGCTTTAGACTAATTTGTTTGCGTGGCTTGGGCTTAGGCTTAGGAATGTCCTCATTCTTACGCTTAGGCTTAGGCTTAAACTTAGGTTTAAAAATATGCTTATACCTAATACTGTTCCGCCCATGTTCTTTACATTGGCCGTTGTAGGCGGAATTAAACTGATCCGGAATAAGTAACGCTTTCAATCAACGTTTCGCTTACATTCCACCTATACAGCAAACATAAGTTCAAACCAAGTTTTTAAATAACCTGCTTACCTGGTTTAGAGTACGTACATTATTCCTGATATTTTCAAACTCCTCAGGTCTTATGAAAGGGCGTAGTTTCAAACGTTGGGCACCGAACCGTAATATAAATATTGACTACGCAACAGTCTATATTTGGATTACTGCAGTTTCCTGCGTTGTGTAATTTGTTACTTATATACGACTTCAAACTCGTTACGGTAAATTCTTCTTTATAGCCAAGTTGTGTAGTTGACTACAAGATAATTATCTTGTACTTGTATTATCATGTACTCGATTTCATCGTGTGTTCTACTACCATGGACGTAGCGAGGATTTTTCCTCAGCAGGTTATAATTTTATCCCAAAATTTTTAGACCCGTTAAAACCGTTTTTTTCCGACACCAGAAATTTCTGTAAAGGATATATTCACAGATATCCCTCCTTACGTATACACCCTAATTTAACTGCTGTGAATTTTAACGTGATTGCTGTTGTTTTTACGGCAAATATAACGTTATCTAAGAGTTTAGGTATATAAAACTCGATGTACGTATTTTATTTTGCTATTTTTTAAACGAGCGCTCAATATTTGAGCTGTTTTTGTGTTAATTTTGCAATTAAATGCCTTTGCAACCGATATTGTTCGCACGTTAATGGAATGAAATTAATAACGCAACGATAAAATTAAAAGATATTTACACATTTCCAGCAATCAACCTGCTAACAAATCCAACAAAGGCTTTAACCTTAATGTTAGACGGTCAAAATCATTAAGGACTCGCTGTGTCCCTCATGAAGTTACACACTGAGATTAAAGAGCCTTCCTATTATTTAAATGGATTTTTGTTGTCCACCGCTTGATTGCGATTGGCGAATTTGGTAATTTCACCAATAAAGGCGCTAGATTTTTAACCAATCGACATTTGTTAATGTGCCCTGCTGAATACGACACATGTAATGCATGACATTTGAACTTTTACTGACTGCTAAAATGTGCAAACTGCAAGGAATCGCTTTTCCGAACAGACCAAATTTTTACATAATTACCAAAAACGGGGCGGGTGATCTTTGGACCTAAAGTGTAATCGAGTATTGGCCGAAAGTTGTGTTTGGGTTGCGGTGTGAATATGAGGAGCAGTAATGAATTCAATTATTCACATGATCTGTTGCAGCTGCAAATTTGCTGGTTTTTGACTATATATACCTACCTATGTATGGTTCCGCATAGGCATTAAAACCATTGTTTATTAAAATAGACGTTACCCAGGAATATAGTTGCTGTTATTGCATCAAAAACTATGAAAATCAACTTTTACACCATTATCAAGTGTAGCTATATCGCTTTGCACTTGATAATAGCGTAAAAGTTTTTTTACATAGTTTTTCGATGAGCCGATAATAACATTTTAAAGTAACGTCTATTTTGATTAACAATGATCGAACAATTTTTATCGTAAAAAAATTGTATTTTTGGTCAATTTTGTGCTTCCGGCGAAGTGATAAACGTGCTGATTAGGTACGTAATGTTTGATAAAACACTCGCGAAATTTCTTTAACAGTTTGTAGTTGTATACTATCTAGTGTACTTTTTTTACGAGTTAAAATCAATTTACGCGTAGCAGTTTGAATATCTTGTAATTCACACGCAAATTAGCAAAAACTAAATGATGTAAAGTTTCTACCGTAAGCTATCGAGGCTGAAAAAAACTATTTTTGTGGCTGATACTGATTCAGTCAGAACAAAAACCTCTCAATGGACCCCAGCTGATACAAGAGGGCGCGAGTACGTAGGGACGTAAGCACCGGATATATCATGGCAACTGTTTATATATACCTATACCAAATTTTTGCAAACATTCAAATTTCTCTCTTAAAGCTGAATATATTATTAAGCCGAATCATATTTAGAAAAGTTTTCATAAACCTCTTCCTATAGCGAATGTATGTTAACTAAAATCGTCCTAATTTTTATAAAAAGATTTCAAAATTACAAGGCTGTAATTTCTACTGACAAACTTTGATAGTTCAGTTATCGTTTAGAGAATTATTCGCGGTTGCGTTTTCAATTAAGCCGACGACCAGGTTTTATTTAACAATTATTTCAACATGAATTCTTTCAATCCTTTAGTAAAACAGTCATGTCAGATAATTTTTTGCACTACAGGAACGATTCGTGTTTTTGTCGCCGTTATGCTCTTTGCCTGACCCCAAAGTTACTAAATATGATTCAGCTATCTATAATTTGCGTACTAATCCAGTTGTTACAGTGATCGATGTATGCGTCTTTAGACTGCTTCTCTGTGTTTATCAGAGTGCCTTCGGATACATATCGCATTATGTATTTAGCCTTATAAATATTTTGGACGGTTACGGTATTTTAAACCATTCTTATTTCAGGTCCAAGAAGTAGACGTTCAAAGTCAAAAAAATCATCGCCAGCAGCCGCAACTGGAGCAACATCGCTTTGCGAGGTCGACAACGACAAGCCAACACCGGATAGTCCAAGAGCAGCAACAGAAACGTCAAACGAAGAAAAGCGACCACGAACCGCGTTTTCTCCTGAGCAACTCCAGCGACTCAAAGACGAATTTGCTGAAAATCGCTATTTGACCGAAAAACGACGGCAAGATCTTGCACGTGATTTGGGATTGAAAGAGTCACAAATTAAAATTTGGTTTCAGGTACGTAAACTACGGCTTTGTCTAAATGCGATTTGCGATAATAAAATTCTATTAATCAAAGGAAGGAGTCGTAATATACTTAAAGCATTAACATCATAAAACAGTATGTAGCAATCACTGTGTTTTCCATCGCAGCTAATTCGTTTGTGGTCCACTGTTTGCCTGAAGTACATGAAAATTTTAAGCACAGAAAATTTGCTCTAACGACGCCCAAATTTCCGTATAGGTATACACTGGGTGTTCTAGCTTTAATAATATAGATTTTTGCATTGTGATTTTGAAGTTTAGGACAAAAGTTTAAAAATTAGTAGAGAGAACATTGCGCACTGCATTTAGCAGCGGTCTGTTAAAGAAAACTAAATTCTTACGATATTACTATCTTGAAGCAGCGTAGATGAAACGTTTCGCATATATTACTTTTGTCTGCAAAAATACAGGGATGTTTTAAATTTGAAACGCAAACGTTTATATTTTGCATATGTTAATGCGCCATTTAGCATTCAAACGCAAAAACAAATTAATTAATTAATTAATTAATTAATTAATTAATTAATTAATTGCGCTTAGAACGTGTTGTAAAACGCATCCCTTAATAATATCGCACGTCATTGGTCAAATTAGTTTTTCGCAATCGAAAACCAGTTTTCCTGTTACGATTCAGTAAAAATTGGTACCATTTTGTCATATTTAATTTCAGAACAAACGTGCAAAAATCAAAAAGACTTCAGGAGTGCGTAACCCGCTCGCGCTATCGTTAATCGCACAAGGGTTGTATAATCATGCGGCAAACAGCAATTCTGGTATCGATACAGCATCGTCTATTGGAAATGGTACTGTTTGTGTTGGATCCGAAATGAACTCTGAATAAATGCATTCATCCGCATATTGGTTGAAGATATCCGAGAAACCGGGGCGGATCAGGATTTAAACCTGGCCCTGAGGCCGATCTGTGTTGCGAGAGTAAAAAGGGGTTGATATCAAAACTGTAGATCAAAATATATTATTCTCTACAAAATCCTCAGTTTCAAAATACGCGTCACGAGTTCCTTGAAGGAAGACACCGTGAGGGCACATTCTCGCTTGCTTCCATACGGACCGCGATCCGCTCCTGCCGAGAATGTCTTGAAATCAACGATAATACTTTTACCTCTGTGATCATTCAATGGTAGCTGCACATCTTCCAGTTCTATTGGTGTTTGTCAAAAATAATTGTGACTCTTTCTTTATACTTGCCAAATTTTTGTGTCATTTCTGTGTTGCAGGCCCGTAGCCAGCTCACCACCTTGCTAGGGGGGGCTAAAAATTTTTCAGGAGGGGCATTCAAGTGTTCTTAATGACTTGCAAGCAATGTTGAAAATTTTCTAGGGAGACCGAAATGTTTACAGGGGGCTCAGCCTCCTCCTGGCCCCTCTTGGCTACGGGCCCGCTGTGTTGTTTATTCGACAAATTACCACGTAATCCTTGTGGTTTGCTTAAATACTATGGTGATTTTTTGTGGCACTTTTAGCATGGTATAGTAAAGATGGCACGGTCGATTAGCTTCAACGTGCGAAAATGCAGGTTCTGGCCCGTAGCCAGCTCCCCTTGCTATAGGGCTAAAAAATTTGCAGGAGGGCTATACAAAGGTTTTAGATGGCTTCCAAGCAAGGTTAAAAATTTTCTAAATAGGCAAAAGTTTTCTAGAGAAAGCTGAGCCTTCATCGCCCGATTTGGCTACAGGGTCGTGCTGGTCTGATCTAGCTATTTTTGAAATTTTGTTTAAAATCTGGTTTGGCGACATTTATGGGCTACGTAGAGACCATCCGAGAGATGATTTACAGTTTTAGAGCATTGCATTATATATGAAGTTTTGTTCCAACAATATAAGGTGGTTTGAAACCTTAATGGTAACTTTTAAGTAGTACGTAAGTGGTACCCTCAAAACAACAAGGGTACCGAAGTATATATACAGGCACGGTGGCGGTATGCCCCATTGGATTTCTTAAGCCTTTTTATACTGGTAGCTATATAGATAGAGTAAGGTTGAGCAATATTAGATTTTTCAGCGGCGCGCGGCAGTGTCAGGCACAGGAAAGTATAGCGCAGCCCTAACAGTTTCTACAGATTTTAACAAGAAGTATTAACTAAGTCGGTTTAAATAAAGGTTATCTAATCCATTGATTTGCACTCCCTAATCCAATATCTTTGCCGCAACCATGCTTGAAAAAATTTATTTAACGCGTTTTGACGACAGTTTTATTAACGAGTTGGATAAGATTTATCCTTTATTTATGACGATCCTTGGATTATGGTGACTATACAATCGTGTTTTACATATCTGATCTCGCTCTGTTCAATATAAAATGCTTTTGATTTGAAAATAACCATGCTACTGTAGTGACTCGGATAAAAAGGTGTGGGGTAATAAGAAGGGGTCCCATTTTGAGTCCCAATCAATAGAAGTCCGTATCCTTAAAAAGAGTCCGTAAGCCGATAGAGTACCTAAACCCTAATTAGAGTCAATAAATGCCAATTATCCGTAATTGTAGCGCATAGATGGCTCCAGGACCAAATAAGTTGAATTTGAAACATTAAAGCGTACTTAAATTTTGACAGTACATTCATAAATATAACCTTGCGTTATCGCTGAAGCTATTGACACAAGACAAATAAACGTTTAATTCAACAGATAGTTGCAGTACCGGATATATATCAGTAACGAAGGGTGGCGGAGCGTGGGTTAAAAATAAATAACAGTACGTAACCGAAGAACAGGGGGTTCCCTCTGGAGTGGCCAAATAAATATCAGTCCCCTTACTTATTCGGGTCACTACAGTACCGCATTGGTTTTGTGTAAGGCGTATACCGATGGAACGGAAATGTAATTTATTGCTAAATTAATGTGTAATAACGAAATTTACATTCTACTCAATTAATTACCTAAAAGCCCGCCGACCTTAACGAGGGTTCTATTGCTACTTGGTATTTTACTGATCTCTAAATGACACGACTGCAAACGTGTGATCTTTAAATGTTACGCATAGAAAATTAATTCTGAAAATCGACTTTTTCGAAAAAATGTTTATGTTTTAGAAAAATGTATGTTTTGACCCTGTCCAGTGCAGTCAGTGTGGTGGAACCAAAAGTTCTGTTGATGAACTTTTCTTATTTCTAAGAATAATTTTTGTAAATTTAGTTTTAGATCCCTGTTTGTCGATATCATAGTAGTACCTACTTTAAAAATTAAAATTATGTCTAAGATTTGTTTGTTATATATACAGCTTTCGATCTTGATCTCTTGATGCCGTTGGCTTTGTTTTTGTTTACGCTTCATTATTATTATTATTATTAATATATTCATGTAAGTATAAATTTTACTTTAATCTCGTGTTTAGTACAGAACGGCATTTAGGTCTTCCTCCACTTAAGCAAAGACTATTTTTAAAATTCAATATTTCGTAGTTTTCTTGATGTTTAAACGATTGAAATATTAGTTTGCGCACAAAAAGTTCGGTTGGAATCAACTACATATATACTGCTTTTACTTTAAATTTTAATTCTGAAAATGTTTTGAATAACAAAAGCATCCAGAAATATTTTACAATCCTCCGTGTTCAATACACCTGCTTGGAATAAACTGGAAAACAGCATAAGCCTGTGAGTGACCCCTGTCGCAGATATGCTGCATAACAAGCTTCATAACAGTAATGTGAGACAAAAAGTTCAACGGCCGTTCAGTCTGCTCATGGACATAATAGTTGAATGTTAATATTTGTTTTTGTTCCATGTATATTATTCTACCGGTAGATGTTATGTATCTGTGACTCACTTAACTATTGCAATGTATTGTGCAAAATAAACTCTGTATTGTTTTTAGCCAAATCAGTTTGTCTCGCCGCAACTTCGTTAGTCCATATAATCCGGCAACGTCCGGTTTTTATTCCTTATGGGTACGGAGTTGTGAAACTGTTCCAAGAAAAGGGAGAGACAATGTGCGTCATTAATTATTAGAATTCAAGTTCAAATTATACTTAAACAGCAAATACTTATCTTATGTTTACGTTTAGACGCGCGGTATGTAAATTATAATCATTGTTTTAAAATCAATATAGTTGCAGTATTATGCCTGACGGCAAATTTAGTTTACAGTATCAATTTCAATTTTATTCCATGCCAAAATAACTCTGAGCGTTTTATATAATTATGTTGAAACTCGCAGACAAGCTTGCCGGACTACGGGTAAATTCTGATAGGGGTCGTCTGCACCGTAAACTTCCATATTAATAATAAAAACTGAAATTTTGAATGAAAATTCCGTATTTTTAAAGATAGATCCATACGCAGCCATCGTCAAAATTTTTTGGATCCGCCGCTGCAGAGTATTAACAGTAAAATACAATTGTGTGGTTTGATTGAAATGCCATTTACACGCATAAACAAATACTTCTTTATTAATGTTGATACACACAAATTTTACAGTTTTCAAGACTCATCGTCTTTCACAGCGAAATTTATACTAAATACTCGTCACGGGGTAGTAATTAGTTTTGCGAGCGCAAAATATCTTGTGTGGAGCTTGAAAATGTTAACCACGCCTACGTACAAGATAATAAAACATCGTGTATACCATACTACTGATTAAGATCAGTTTTAAAACAAAAAAACGCGCTAAAATGTACCAGTCAAAGTCTTTACAAATGAAAATATTTTAAAAATTAACTGGCAGTTTGATATTAAAGTATAACATAAGTACGCAGTTATCGAACACCATAGACTTTTTAAATGTTTACCTGGTCACTCGTCAGCCAATTAAGCATACACTTTAGTCATTAAACTGGTAATTATAACTCGAATCACTAAAGATTATCCACCTTGGCAATAATAATTTAACTACCACAGAGACGTTACTAGGCTATAATACAATCAGTTTAAGCTTTAGACTAATTTTTTGCTTAGGCTTTAGGCTTTAGGCTTAGGCTTAGGAATAGGCTCATCCATACGCTCAGGCTTAGGCTTAGGAATATGCTTATACTACTCTTCCGGCCCTGTTCTATACATGGGCCGTTGTTTCTATAACGCTAGCAATAGCGAATTTCAATTGAAACGAAATATTCATTAAACCCTTTTAAAGGACTGAAATGTAAATGTGGAACGTGACCTCATTTGCCGACGATATGGCTTCATATAAGCCTAACAATTTTAGCTTGTATTGTGCGAAAATTTTGTACTGTATATCTTGGCTGAATTTTGTCACATTTGAACGATTTCAAACGAATATGAAAACATGGTTGGTGACGAAATTTAACGTGAAATGTAAACACTTTTGGATGAAGTCCATGATTGAGCGGTCAATAGTTTAACTTTCTTGATAAAAGGGGTTCAAACAAGGACGTGCCCTCGATTACAAAGCGGTAAAAATATCTGAAATTCAGGCGAAACAAGACAGAAAACGAAACTTACACTGACAGCGTGTGAATCTTATCATTGTATATTGATATACATGTATCCTGTATAAAACATTTATCAACAAACATGTCGTACAATGTTGCACAGCAATAATGTTTAGAAGATTCAGCTTAAAACTTTAGCAGAGATCTACTGAAAAAGTAAACTAAAACCGGGTTAAACCTGGAAACAGTTTAGGAGGCGCAGCTTCCCTTTGAAAATGTGGCCCATTTATAGAACGGGGCCGGATCGTTTTCTGGATGGGCTCTAATAGAGTCAGTTTAAGCTTTAGACTAATTTTTTGCTTAGGACATTTCTTCGGCTTAGAAATACGCTCATCCATACGCTTAGGCTCAGGCTTAAGCTTAGGAATATGCTTATACTACTGTTCCGGCGGCTCTGTTCTATACATGGGCCGAAAATTTTGAGCCACTAATAGCAAAGGTTTAGACGCGTTCGTCGCTTATTTTAAATTCCCACACCCTAAACGCCACAGAATTTTAGCTATAATTACTATTGGTCGACCGAGCTGTGCTGGCCGAATGAGAGCTGACCAATCAAATATGGCGGTTGCTGAGTGACCATCGAGCACTCGTAAAAATGCAGCGCAATTGGGTGTCAATGCGGGTCTCTAAACCAATTTGTCGCTGTAGTTGATACATTTCAAGATCGCACATTGATTAAAACATCATCAATTTTCAGTCTCGTTTTGTTATATTTAATGCGGCAAATGATAAACTACATAGTTGGTTTCAAAATTTTGACTCTTCGTCTCCGTCAGTTGTTATTTTCACTCTCGATGCGCGTTATTCGTCTCGTGTGTCATCATTATTTGATTTGCCAAAATTCTTTGTTGTCGTAAAACTGCGATTTCATTGGTGTGATTTGTTCAAATTTTGCTTCGACAAATTGGTGGATGGACGATATAGTTAAATATCGTCGATTGAGCCACAAAAAAGTATTTCAGCATCGCTTTTAAATCATATGAAATCTTTATGTGGCCATCTTCAAAAAATTTTAATCCCGTAGCAAGGAAATGTTAGCTACAGATCTGTTCCCGCTGCAAAACGAGCAGACTGGAGGCTGTTCGGGTAAGAGCTTACTGTTTTTAACAATAAATATTATTTGGCATGCCTATAAACTGTGTTTAAATAGGTCCTTCGTCAAGTAATAATATGTGTGAAGGAGTCTTAGCGAACGAAAAGACATTTGACATCCAAAAAGCAACGGCTTAATCGAAACACCTGCGACAGTTCTTAGTTTTATGATATGTACTGGAAATTCGGTGGTACATATCTTTTATACAATACAAAGTCAACGACTTTGCTGTCATTTCATGATTAAGTAAATATAAAGCTAACAATTTTGTATTTGCTTAAAATTAAGTGAAACTTTGCCAAGCATCATAGTAAGTGAAATGAGACTTAATTTGGCAACAGTTTTTACTTAATTTTAAGTATATTTTTAGTGAGTACAAAGTTCAAATTTGAAGTTGGATAATCGTGGTATAATACATAACCGCAAATCTTCTTACAATCTGTTGATCGTTGTTTTCGACATGACGACTAAAAGCTGAGAGGTTAATAGATAAAAAAATTAACGTTTCTGCTGTTTGTGCTATTTTCCAGCAACCTACAATTAGCATGTAAATGTTTAAAAAATTTTACTGTTTGCACCATGTCGTGTTTCCGCTCGTTGTTTAGTTAAAAACAGTGCAAAGTCTCGTTCGATTCTAAATAAGGATGGAAGTTTCGCAAAACAACTGACATCCTGAGCGAATCAAGAGAAAGGTTATTTTTGCTAAACAGCAGCGGAACCAGTGATGCACTTGGCCAGTGCATACCCGTTGCGAACGCATTTCACGTGGCAAAATTGATTTTAAAAACAAACAGAACAATGTAGAAAATATTTATTGATAACAAAATGTGATTCAAAAAAGCCTACAAAAATAATTAAGTTGCTTTATGCCTGATTTTCAAGCCAGGCATATTTTAATGCTAAAAAATATTTACAGCATTCCAATTGCACGAAACGGGCGTATATACGAGCAAAAATGGACAACTGCAACTGCAGCAAAAACTGATGTATTAATTGCAGTTTGTAGCACACAGCAACGAGGCTGCGCATAAAAGATTGATCTCTTTATTTGTATTCGTTCGACAAATTGGTTTTGAGCAATAGGGACTTTTGCTGTGATATATACGCAGTGCGAAACTCGAAAATGTTTGGAAAATTTACAAAGGCGGTAAAGTGTCTAACACAAAGCAACGTGTTGTGTGCATATATGTGCCCTCAGACTAAACGGTGTCGATTTCGGTAAAGGCTAAATAACTGGCATATGCATGAGAATGAATTTTTAGATCCTTTCAAACCATCACAGGTTTGTAGCTGTTTGGCTTGTCATATATTGATTTGTAATATTCCATAATTTAAAATTATGTTTTAAAAAATGCAATTCTATTTGATTGCTTCATGTTCTGTTAAAGTATAAAAAATTCAAGTGGATTGCTGAATATAATAAATGTGAAAAAGAACATTCCTACCTTTATGCCTTGCTGCACGTAATAGTTTAAAAAAACATTGCAAACAGCACAAAGAATGAAAAAATGCTCTAAGGAATAACACCCCGTCATCCAAGAATATAAAAATTAATTTGTGATACTAAGATCTAACATTGATATTTTTTATGTGGCGTCCTGAACACCTAGTCTCCCTAACTGGTAACTGGAATAACTCAGTCAGAGCTAAAGGCTCGTAGCCAGGATTGAGGCTGAGCTTTAAAGATTCGTGAGCGAAGCGAACGAAAAACTATATACTTACATCATTTCAATGATAAATCATTCTGCAGCAGTCTCAAAGCGTTACTTTATTCTTGAACTGCAGGACCAGACCACCAAACCAACCACACAGGTCAAGTGCTTGAATAATTGTGAAGCGTTGAACAATTTTTACTACAATGTTTAGTTCTGAGCTTGTCATGGTTGGAGAATTTGTCTTTGATGTATGTGTTCTTTGAATAGCGCCACAGGAACAAATTGTCGAAAACTGAACAGTGGAAAACCTTGCGAGGGAGAGACGCCAGATGTAATTTTAGTGTTTAATGCAAATTATAACGCACTCACTGATTCCAATTGCGGGGTGCGCAACCCCGTCCGACTGACGGCACACCCCTGTAGTTAGCCGCGCAAAAGCATGATGTTAGACGCCTAATTTACAGGCTGAATTATAGAATCTGAATAAAACATACGTTATAAAAACTAATCAGTTACAAGTACAACACAGCAAAAACGTTTATTTCACTTTAAATCGAACAATTTATTAGAGCAAAATCCAGCAAAATAGCACCTCCAGATATCCAGGTACGTGAAAAAGACGAACAATAGAACGAATGGCCAGCGTCTCTAGTGAGATCTCAAAAAATGAGCCACAAAAACACAAGCAAACACACGAAATAACTCGTTTCAAAGACATAAACGCCGACGGACATCGCTTCACACTTGCCGGTAAAACAACTGCGTCTCGAGTCATAAAACGGTTAGCTTTAATACTGATTGTCGAACCAACAAAAATTTCTGCTAATTTATAACTGTTACTCTTTGCCTAACCTTTTAAAAAGTTAATTTTATATCGCAATTTATCCCGAATTACCGAACATTTGCACCTAACACTGGAATTCAAACAGATTCTTTGATTTTTCCGAACCCGCTATTTACAAATCTTTCGGCTAAACGTGAGTTTTAAACACATAATTTCGTGACTAATCATTAGGTATGAAAACGAATATATTGAAGCTGTACAAAGTTTAGCTATTTTCAACAACCAATAATAAATTGCATCAGAATATCTCAAGTCTACATCGCAATAAACATAACTCCACTGATATTCGGAACAGTAATATAATTTATTTCAAAAATTTTTGTGTACTGGCATTTTGCGAAACAGCACTGAACACAAGCCCGACATAAATAAATACTGTAGTGACCCGAATAAGAGGGGGGACCGATATTTATTTGGACTCATCAGAGGGTGCCCCTCTGTTATTTGGTTGCGGACTATTATTTAGTTTTAACCAGCCCTCCCGTCGTTCACTACTAACAAATATGCGGTGTTGTAACTATCCGTTAAATTAAACGTTTATTGGTCTTGAATCAAAGGTTTGAGCGATAATGCAAGGTTAAACTTAGGAATTACCTTCAAACATATGTATGCTTTAAAGTTTCGAACTCAACTTTATTTGGGCCTGGTGTCATTTATGCGCTAGCGGCAGTTTTAAAATACTTTACCTAAAAGCCGCCCACTATACCAGCATCAGCTAGTCATACGGGTTAGTTCTTTGACTCCATTTCTTATATTATATACCTTTCAGAAAAAGAGCTATCGAAATTTGATCTTCAAATGTTTGACCCATATATACAGCACATGGGCTTCCCATTTTTCAACGTGGAACATTTACAGCCAACACATATACTCAAGTTTTACAAGTCCACATTCCTATTATTTTCGTGATTCTTAGCACTGATTAATAGGCTTACGAAAATTTGTCCTCGGTATTAATTCGTCCCTAAAATATTGGTTCGAAGAAAATTCGTTCACTGTAAGTTGGTACTCGATGGCCCGACAAGCTCCTACCATCATTTGTCCGCGAAAATTTACTTATCTAAAAACAAGTTAAAACAGACGTAAAAGGAATACGGTTTATAATTTTATGGCGTGCCGTTTTTCACGTATTTCTGCAATAGAATGAGCTTAGCTTTATAGGCCAATGCAGAGGTCAATTTAGCGTTATATCTGCAAGCCCGGCCGCTGTAGCTTTAGGCGTTTTGGTCTTGATTCACAACAGGTTTCTATATTCAGAAGCGCAATGCACTGCTTCCAGTTGAGTAAAAAATAAAAATTGACAATTTTTCCCTATTCACATGAATATGTTCTATTTCATATAAAAAATCTTTTTAGACAGGATTGCGCTAACGTTTACTCGCAACATGCTCTATATGTGAAAAGTGGCTTCACAGGGCAAAGTTTACAAGTGGAAGCTAGGAAGAAGCAGGTTTCACTTGAAGTATATACATTATTATTAAAGGGCAGCGTTCCACAGTAAAGCGATGCTTAATACAAAAACTAGTTGAATCTTTTTGCTTAAAAAACGCAGTAGCGGGCCCAGGATCTCAGACTGGGTGGGCTAATATGTCACCACAAAGTTATCCAGAGGGAAACGAAAGGGGGGCGTACACCCTCATCGTCAGAATTTTTTTGTTAAAAATGATAAGGTTCCTCCACCTTACAATTTTTCTAATCAGAAGTTTTTTGTAATAGAATGATAAGTACAGATGGGCACCGGATATACGGATATCCGGATATCCGGATATGAAAAATATCCGAATATGTATCCGAATGAAATATGTATATATATCCGTGACCTTACACAAACGTCAGCCCGTGTAATAATACTTTCAGTTGTATCGCTTTCAGCGGCGGATATAGGAATTTCTGGCGGGGGCCGGGCTGCTGAATGCTTTGAAACGCAATTTTTTAGCGAAGACTTTTCTGAGAGTGGAAAAAATTGCAAGGTAGGGAGCTTGTCATTCATTTACACAAAAACTTGCTGAGAAGGAAAAGAAAGGATCATATTATTTTTTACACAAAATTTTCTGAAGTGCAATTATAAGGCACAGACTTTACCATTTTATCACAAAAAATTTCTGACGAGGGGCGTACTCCCGCGCGATCCCATCTGGATCCGCTAGTGCCGGCTTTCTCAGTAGACCGGAACTGTAGGCTAAAATCTGGGCTAATTTTTTTGCTTGGGTTCAGGCTTAAGCTTTGTTTTAGACTTTTGCTTATTAATACGCTGAAACGTATAGGAATATATTTTAGTCGTTACACTGCTAAAAGTAATTTTAGCCCAAATCTTCAGAATCTGTTCTATCCTTAATTATATTGGAACATAATATTTAATGCCGATTTGGCTGCTTAACAGTTACTTATAGGACATAAAATTTGTAATAGCGATAAAAATATTTTAATTTTGTAATAAATAAATATGGCGCTAAACTTGTCGGGGAGCGATTACCGACGCCGTACCGCACAACAAGTTAAAATATTTTGTTTATGAATTGTCATGCGATGCCATGTAGAAATTAATGTGCTTTGCGAGTACCGTACGGTAACGGACGGCTCAAACGTCATCAAAAGTATAGCGCTATTAAACTGTAGTTTATTTCAAACTCAAACAACGAAGCATTCGAACACTAAACTACTTTTCATACACAAGGACCACCTCTTTACCGAGCTATATGACAGTGTCCAACAAGATGTAACAAATAAATGTTGTAAATAAGACCAAAATCAAACAGCTCTAACTTTTAGAAACATTATAAACCGAAAAACTAATCTACTCACAAAAATCGTCAAGAATTTACTAAATATTCCGATGGTACCTTTACAATACAATGTTCCCCCTCAGAAATTTTTTTAATGATATATGCGTTTTTATAACATTTATGGATCCATCTGTGAATGTCACTGCACTTTAAAAATGGTGAGTCAAATTGACTCTCCGAAATAGGCTTTTCCTGACTACACAAACTGGGTCAAATATTTTTTGCAGTGTGATAGCGAACTATTTGTTTACCACATTGCAGGCCGTGTACACGAATTCACACGAAAACAACGATTTATTACAATAAAATTGACTATGAAAGAGTACGACCTTTCATCTGAGATTAATCACAAATGAAACGGCATATCCCTATTCGGTTTTTAATCTGAGGTTGTTCGAGCTCACGCATGTGTTTGACAGGTGTGAATACACTCTTCCAAGAAGCAGTTTCAAACAAAAGTTACAATATATTGAATTAAGAAGGCGGACCCTTGCGAAATGAATCACACATCGCGCGTAGAGCGAGTTTTTTATGGCATTTTCTGTTTTAAGTATCTGAACAGCTCATGTTTTAGATAAAAGCTCGCAATCTTTGTACGCTTTAACCAGGGAGGACATCACACTGCGCACCTTAGCTCCAAAACAGTTTTTATTACCGTTTTTGAGTATTTCATTTCGGGTGAGTTATATTATTCAAAAAAGTAAAATTATGGGCCGTCGAGCGTAGCAGGTGAGAAAATTTGTAAACGTTTTAGGAACTTGGTGGTTATTTCATGGTCTGTGTATAGCGCATCTCACAATTTGTCTGCGTACACATCTGTTAACCTGTTCCCCAAAAAATTTGTTGAGATTTTGTTGGTGAGGTCCATAGCCGGGGTGGGCCCCCATGGATCTGCCACTGAAAATACGGTATACTATGAACAATAAATGATTTTTGTAGTTTTTGGAGCTCACATATTGTTTTTTAATGGTGTGTGTACTTAGCTAGTGGACGTAGCTGTGCTTAAGGCAAAGAACGAATTAAACACTGGCGTGCGATGCGGCCTAAACGAACAAAATCTTATATTCCAGGCAGGTATTGGTTATCGGTGGTTTGCACTGCACAAATTTTAGATTTTGTAATGTTTTACACTGCGGAATTATGCTGTAAGCAGGGTGCAACCGGAATTCCGGTTCCGGTTGCAGCATTTTTTCACCTTTCCGGTATTAAAATTTGGTCGCTGGAAATTAAGTTATTTTACTAAACAATAACGATAAAAATAAGCAGGTTTCATTAGTATAGTATGCAAACCTTGACAATCGCCGAAAATAAACCATCGAAGGGTAGATTTAGCTACCGTGGATTAAGAAAATCTAAAATACAACAGATAAAGTGAATACCTGTTTCCAACCAGGGTTATTTTACCAATAACATAAAGCAAAAAAGAAAATTAAGAATAATTTTTCGGTGGCATGTATTTTTCATTTTCCGGTTCCGTTTCGGTAATTTTTTCAAATTCCGGTTCCGGTAAATTGTAATTTCGGTTGCACCCTGGCTGCAAGAAAATACAATTGTATAAATAGTCAAACTTGTAGCGTATTCTACGATCAAATACTAGGATGGGTGGCGATGCATAACAAAGATTTGTACAGATTCACGGTGCACCCTTATTTACTCAGCTTAAAACAGTGTTCCTGAGATAATTCCGCATATTTACATGACTAGTGTCAGTCTAGCTACGGTCGTTCGTGAACTTCCGACACAGTGCACTGCACTATATTTCATGCGCACATAACGGACAAGCATCACGTATACACTTACAATTAGTCGTTTGCGCAGTGGTATAGTGTTCGCCTTATAATCTGTAGATAGCTAGTTCGAAACCACCCGTAACCCGCTTTTCCATCTGCTTAGTTCAAAAAGTTCTCAAGTCCCGACTTCTATCTAGACTGACATGCAGAAATCGGTGGTCTCGGTGAAAAAAGCTAGGCCGAGACCGAGACCCAACCTACCGAGATCGAGATTTTTGCTCATGGTCTCGGTCAATTATTAATCGTTGCCGAAAATAAAAATATGTTTTTAACAAAGCTTTAACATTAAACTAATAAATCGCCGACAAACGTTATTTTTTTACGTTATTTTTCACTTGGCTGCTGTTCCCACATGTCAAATTCCAGTTCAGAGATATAGTGTTGTTTTTGCTCCTGGGCAAACCGAATCGACTGGGGAATTTTTTAACATAGCATAGACGTTATAAATGCGGGTAAGCCATAATTTTTCACTCGATGCCTTGTATAAATGTTTTAATCGCGAAAATGGCAGCTATTTGTGCGTTGTCGCAATAAAATCAGTGTTTTGGGTCTCCTTTCATAAATAGAATTTTGGGTAACCGGGGGTCATTTAGCGGTGCTCCACAATCATTCGCTATTTGTGTCGTTAGGTGTAATGCGCTTGTGCTTCCGGGTTGAAGCTGCGATCCAAGAATAATTTTTGAGCGAAGCGAAACTCCGAGCGAAGCTCGGAGTTTTGCGAAGCGTTTTATGTTTTGTACTTGGGGGTCGAAAGGTGGATGTCCGTCCGTCCGTCTGTCCGTCCGAAAAGAATCTCAGGAACGGCTGAACCGATTTTGATAAACTTTTTTTGTTTCAAAGCCAATTATTGTGGGGTGTTAACCTCGCATTAGGGTTTTAAAATTTTAAGCCGTTTATTAGCTACAGGCTAATTTGCATAATTAATTTAGCCTAAATTAGGACTTTCCACAATATTTTACTAATTATTACAGTTAGAAGCAATCTAATTTTAGCGTTAAAGGGTTTTTGGGTGCGAGGAATCTGCGTAGACTGTTTACAAACCTCCAAAACCGATAATTGAGCAGTTAGCTAATAGATAATTTGGATATTAACATAGTTTATAAGCCTAAATTAGGACTTTTTAAATTATTTCAATAATTATTAGGGTTTACTGAAGGTTTTTGGGTGCGAAGAATCTGAATAAATTGTTTACAAACCTCCAAAACCGATAATTGAATAGTTAGCTAATAACTAATTTGCATATTAGCTTAATTGCTTACGTGCGTTCGAGCTTCGCTTAATAAATGTAGTCCCACTACGACTGGTTGTGATTGCTTATTGCTTTTTCACCTCTTTCGTCTCGATTTGCAAACCAGTAAGACTGAAAAAAGTGAGGCCGAGACCATTTAAATCCCGAAACTTGCCGAGACCGAGACCGCCCATCCCTGGCAACCGATATCAGTACGGAAGCATAATGAGATTACAATTTTCTCTATATGCGAATTCTCTGTTGCAGCGCTGCTAGACTCAACTGTTGTATGGTCAAATGAAGATAATAGGAGCAGGCTAGATTTTGGAGTAATGCAGATTTTAAGACAGCATCTCTGTGCATCGGAGCTACGGCTTTTTTTCTGTCTTGGTAGTAATGTCGGCTCTGATCAAAAAGGTGTTACAATTTCTACTGGACTTGTTTTCTTTGATAGTGAGCAGGGATGGGCGGTCTCTGTCAAGCGAGACCGAGATGTTGATCGAGACCGAGATGTAGATTGAGACCGAGATTCAGACCCAACCTACCGAGACCGAGACTTTTGGTCTCGATCTCGGTCAATTTTTAACCATTATTATATACTTGCATATAACTGTAATAATTACTGAAATACAGTAAAAAGTCCTGATTTAGGATTTACCAAGTATGCAAATTAGCCTGTAGCTAATAAACTGTTTAAAGTTTTAAAACCCCAATGAGAGGTTAACACGCCAGGATAAAAAACTTTCAAACAAAGTTTACCAAAATCGGTTCAACAGTTCCTGAGATTTTTTCGGACGGATGGACGGACCTCCGACTTTCGACCGCAAAGCACAAAATATAAAACGCATCGCGAAACTCCGAGCTTCGCTCACAGTTTTGCTTGGCTCAATAAATGGTTTACAAACCTTTATGACCGATAATTAAATAGTTAGCTATTAGTTTAATTTGCTATTAGCTTAATTAGTTAAGCTAAAATTATGACTTTTTATATTATTTCACTGATTATTAGGGTTACAACAAATTCAGTACTAAAGGGTTTTTGGGTGTGAGAAATAAATCGGAATAAATTGTTTATAAACCTCGAAGACTGAGAGTTGAATAGTTGGCTAATAGTTAATTTGCATATTAGCTTATTTAGTAAAGCCTAAATTGGCACTTTTTAAGTTATTTCACAAGTATATACGAGCTTCGCTCAAAACGTACATGTAGTTTTACTACAACATGTTTTACGGAAGGTTTGTTTTCATTGGTACTGCGAGTTTACTCTTCTTCTTGATTAGCAGGTCCGGCGTATTCGGTTGCGCTTGCCTTTCTGTCCTATTAGTATATAATGGCGAAGTGATATCGACTCAAATTAGAAGGGTGTTCTAGTTATTGGTGGGGTTTGTTTTTGGGTAGTCAGAGTTTACTGTCTTGGTTAGCAAGACCTGTGTATTTCGTTAGCTTTTCTTTCTCTGACTTGTTTGTTATGTCGACTCAGATCAGATGAGTGTTATAATTTAAGGTTTTTGTTTTCCTTGATTGGTAATGAGAGATTCTTCTGCTCCTTAATTAGCAGGTCCGACGCATTTCGTTACGCTTTCTTTTCTGTTGTGTTAGTAATGTTGATTCAGATCAGAAGGGTGTTATAATTTTGAGTACACGAGCGAACTCAACCCCTCGATTTCCAGAACAGATTAAAAAATACCTGCAAATAGGCTGGTGCCCTGAAGCATCTGTAAATTCATAAACTTAGCATTTGAAAAAGTTCAAAATGGATTTTGGTGTAAGTAGCAAAGTGCGATGCTTTGGCGAAAATTGTTTTTGAATTCAGGTTCGTCAATAATTCAGTTTCTTTTATCCTGTGGCAAAATATGTGCTGTCGGATAATTTTGTCTATTAGCGTTGACAGTTCTGCGACTACTGCAATAATGGGACACAACTCAGTCATATTGTAGAATATCGCAGCTTAGGTATATATAGGACCATTTGTTGTATATATTGAAAACTGTTGTTTTTGTATATATACGTACGTATAAAGTTTATATGTTTAATAAAATAGTGAGAATGAAATTTATGGGTTTAAAGACATCTAGTTATTGGACGAAGGATCAGATGTATGTTTCTGTTGCGTTCTGCAATTTTTACCAGAAGTTATGAACGAAGAAGGCAAGGAACCGATTATTTCGGGCGATGACAGCAGTGAAAGTTTAAATATTTTAACAAAGCCAAAACAAGGGGCACCAAGAGGAAGAAGAAAGAAAAAACTGTTGAAACAATGTTCCGCGGTTAACGAGCCTGCGGAAGACGTAGAGGATAAACTGGCTAAAGCACGATTAGACAGTTCGCCAATATCCAGTGAAGCTCGTGGTAAAAGTGATGTATTCGATGCAGATGCAAATTCTTCAACATCTGGCGCCACGACTAATGGATGTGATGTTAAACCTCGACTTTATGCACCGATTGCTGCTAGTACTAGTGCTAACAATCCAATGTTCCCATCTACAAGCATGCGAGATGTGTCGATTTATGATTTCGATGCGACGGAAGCTTCCAATTCAACGGCGACTAATGAAGCAAGTTTATCTTAGGACGTCGTGATGTCCGAATTCTCAAAGGTGTCTGCAGCAACTAAGTATAATAAAGCTAACTAAACGTAAACAATGTGCGTCATGCTCGCAAAACAGAATGTACTTTTCAGTTTGTGAGCAGATTCTTAGTCAGAACTGCTATGATCTTAATACTAAGATTTTGCTGTATGTATACCGGGCTTTCCGTAGTGAATTTGGGCCTACACATACAGCCAAGCCCCGACTTTTGGTTGGCCCCTTGATAAATGCCTCTCCACTATACACGTTGAAAACGTTTATAACGAGCTGATAATATAGATTGTAGCGCGCGAATACACTTCTGGGAGCATTTTCCAACTGAAAATGTCGTTTAATTGTTTCATATTAAAGGCTAGCATACATGGGAATCGCGCCACACTCTCTTTAAAAATTTTCAGGTTTTCTCCAAGTTTAACCAGGAGAAGTCTCCCATAAAAATAGGACGTAAAGGGCACGTTGATGTTTTACACGTGGGCCGCCATACCGTCATTTTCCCACTCAGTAAATCATCACATGGACACCCCATCCGCACTCGGAAAGGGGAAAAAGAATTTGGACCACCTGTAACCAGACACATCGAATTTTCCCGTATTGTACTTGGAGACACCTCTAAAAACACCCCCGGCCACAGGGATGGGAGTCTCGGTCTCGCCAAATCTTGGTATTTGGCAGGTTTCGGTCTTTGTTTTTTGAGTTTCGGTGGTTTGGAACCGAGAACAGAAGTCGAGGATTTAGCAAATGTGTCGTCTGTATTGTTGCAGCAAGTGATGCCTTGCCTTATGAATACAATTTCACTATGAATCGATAAATTTTCATAGTTACGCAATAATTATGAGCACATATTTATTCTGAAAAAATTCAAAAACTATGAAAAACCCAAAAAATTACGAAAAACAGATTAGAAATAATTTATTTTTAAAATTGCAATTTTCTCGGTGATGACCAAAAATTAACCGAGACCGAGACATTGCATGGCCGATCTCGGTAGCCAGGTTTAGGCTCAGTCTCGAGCTCGGTTTTTAACCGAGACCACTCATCCCTGCCCAACCATCTGATATTCGGCTAGCGAAATGTCAGCCATGTATAGCTTGTACTGGACTTTAAACAATTACGTAATGGCAGTGTACATATTTGTTTCAGGAACGCAGTGAATGTGGCAGTGAAGAGTTAAATGGAACTGAACTAGATGATGGCGACCATCGGACCGATAGTTCAGACTGTCCTTTAACCTCTAAATGCAGCGCATCTACTGCTGGCAGGCTATGTAGAAAAAACCAAGCAGGTAAATTCTGGCTAGTCTTTCAATTTCTTTACATTGTAAGCAAAGACCACAAAGGTGCAATTACTACGTGCGTATCTGCGTATTAAAATGGTGATTAACTGTACACGTCCTTACGGTCATGAGCAATAGCGCTTACGAGAGATCGCGATGTAAGTAGCGCATGGTCATAAGTTTGCTACATATGTTCTTGCTCCATCTGTACATAAATTTTGTCAAACGTTTCTTCTTGGTGTATAATGAATTCGATAGAAAAAAATTCAATATTGTACTAACATTGACTTATTAAATTAAGCCATCATTTGCTAAATTCAAATGTACATACTTAGGTTTTTAACTGTTGTCATTTTTTGCGTTATCACGTGTGATAAAGCTTAATGGACCATAATCAATTTAGATAAAAAATTGTCTGGCAACAAAGATGGCTGTTTTATGAGTAAACGACGACCTTGCTATAACGAATTGAAACATCTGAGAACGAATAATGATTCAGTAGACAATAATAATTGGGACTCGTTTTCTGCCGGCAGTCAACTAACTATCGATGATGTTACGTTTATTAGTTTCAAAAGTGTTGAAGAAATGCAGGTTAGCATTGTTTCATCTAAACGGAGTCGAGTCAGACACGGTGTACTATAGACATCATAAATTAGTTGCGAACAAAAAATAAAGAATTCTGAAGACATGGTAGAAGATTTTTAACCTTATTGTTTTGTACAATTTTATAGGTACCTTATGATTTTTGCTGTCGATCTCCCTTTCTGTACTTGATTGCAGCTTGATAGTACGTCATAGCAGGGCGGCACCAAACAAAAACTTGAATTGAGGTCCATAAACGCAAGTGCTAAAAGTTTCAGAAAATTGATTGTCGGTTCACACGCAATTTAAAAAAACAAGAAGTTGCTTCCCAACCTTGTTTCATTCGGATTTTTCAAAATAGAATCCGATGTCGAACGTTCAATTTTTGCCAAATCTGCAATCGAATACGAACTTTTGATGCCCCCGCCTCCAAGCGTCATATTAACACGGATCGACGATGGTGATGCTCGACATATTTTGTGTTTGGATAAGTTTTTAGGACCGAAGTGACTGCTGTAGCGAAGAGTTAAATATTCTTGACGCAAATCATAATTCAAGTTTTATAAATGCTACCGCTGAACTACCTATGAATCACGAAGATGTATTTTGTGTCGAAAAAACGAATGGATCTGCATTAAAATTAGGTAAGTTAAACGTACCTCACCACTTACTGCCCCACCCCGAGAAGCTATTATATAGCTTTTTAATATATGCGCATTTGGGGTAATACAGGATGATACCGTGTATTAATTCAACTGAATTACAATTTATTCAAACAGTTTTGTGTCGCAGATAGTTTTGCTTTTGACAATCTGTTATATATGGTGGATTAATGTTTAAGTTGGTTATCGTTGTTTTTGTTAAATTTTGATTATACATTGTACCGCGCACCGCAGAACGCAGTGACCATGGTCACATATTGGTTGGTTAACTGGCGGCTATTTTTTCAATTTTTAGAAATGTTGGAAGACGTGAAAAATATTTCTAATGATAAATCATTTCTGACCGCCGCATCCAGTGATTCGGTCACAATTCCTGATCCAGTGGAACGCGTTGTTGATGAATTTGCATTCTACTCCTTCAAGTCATATTCGGAGTTGGAAGTAGGCGTCAAAACTAGTTGTTATATGCACACTGCACGCTGGTTTTGGTGAGAAATCTCATAGCGCCACAGTCGCATTGCAAACCAGTATATTATCAAAACTTCTCAAATACTTGCTTCGTCAGTCCCCGGTAGTTAACTACAATATTCATGCCAAAATACAAAATATTGAAAAATATATTTCATTAGTAATGATAATCGACGAAACTTTGGTTCTTTTTTATACGGAATAAGAGTCGTCAGAAGTTCGTTTCTCCTAATATCGAGGGAACAAGCATTCTGTATTGCTAAGTATATATCGTAAATACTGTATGGAACGTTTTATCGTGTTTTTAGACGTGGGTTGACAGCAGAAAACCAAAGCGAGAGAAATCTGTTCGCGAAAAAAGCGGTACCAGTACCAGGGACGCTAACAAGAGCAACCCACTTAAATCGGGCCGTGGCCGAAAGCTGGGAAGTGCAGTAACCAGTCGTACAATACCTGGCAAGATTGGTACAGATCATACTATAAGCGACAGTGTCAAATCAACAACACGATTGTCGCGATCGGGTGATAATTCGCGTGATAGTTTCGATCTTTGTGCTAGTAACGGAATACTAAGTACAACGACAAATGCTGCCGCAAACGATGAAGATCGGGCTGCAGCTGTTGCGGCTGCACTCAACAATCGCGGGCCAAGTCCAGCTGAATTAAGAGCAAAGCTGGCTGCGTTGACTAACAATACAGATAAAGTGACGTTTAAACGGAAATCGAACCTTGGAACTGATGTCAGCACGCCCAGTGATATTCACGGTGCCTCTATTGGTTCGTCGTCTGAGTTTTTGTTTGGAAATAGCGAGGCCAAACGGGCCAAACTGGTACGTAATATTTTGAGTTGAAAACTTTTGTTGTAGAAAAAACTTCTTTTCTAGTTTTGACTTTATTGATAAAATAAGTTGAACCACGTGATATTTTTTGGTTATAGGAACAATCTGGAATCGAAAATATGAAAGTAGAGCCAACATCAACATTGGACGGCCAGCAAGCTAACTCGGTTAATACAGCGGACGAGTGTATTGCGAAAGTGTTAGCTGCATCGGCGGACCTCGTTACGAACAGCAACGTGAATTGTGAATTTAAAGAAAACAGAACGGATCTCAAAACTAATGCCATCAATACCATCTCAAGAACTCTAGGCAATGTACATACTGGTCCTACCAGTTTGAGCATTAAGTCTGGATTTAGGAAATCAGATGGATCTGAGCAACTTGCCATGCCACGGCGACCGTTGAGTGCGGACTCTCGACTCAATAAATCATTTGCCTCTGGCTGCGCACAGAGTAGTATTGTTGGCGGGCGCAATACAAAGCACGTCGCAGCTCCGTTTTTATCACCACAAACTTACTTAGGTACAGAGGCTATTTGTACAACTGCTATTGCCGGTACACAATACATACCAATATCACAGCAACATCGAGAAACTATTAAAGCACAGGTACAACCGTTGCAACATCATCACCACCATCATCATCAACAACAACTACAACAACAACAACAACCACAACTTGTTCCTAAATGTACAGTGCCGCCCACGCAGTTGGCTAATAATAAGGTAGGAATTTTCTGTAGTTTCTTGAAATGTATTGAAATCAGGTCGTATGTGCTAGAGTAGCAACATTGAAAATAACACTTACCCTTAATTTTCAGCCAAATTACTCGAAATACCCGGACCCTGATGCAACACCAAGAGTTGTAGCATTTAAAAAAGCATAACCAGACTTGTAGTCTTTTAGCGGAAATACCCGGAACAATCGGACACCCAGACCAGAAGTCGCGTGCAATTCTAGTTCGTATATACACACGTGTGTTGTGTATCATACCAGCGTGCTGGTACATCATGGAACGTGTTTTAAAGCAGTTTATTTAAACCATGGCAGCATTTTGTGGGATGCCATGCCAGTACATCTGTTGTTCAAGTTGTTTATGTTTGAAGATTTAAAACTACTTTAACTAATCTCAGGGAACTGCTTCTTGATGTCAACAATAGAAGACCGTGATTCTTTTTTAAGCTTTTTTCTGCTTGTTGATATTATGTATTTTGTGTGCAAAGCGGAGCTGCATTATATCGAAATCGGAACAGCAAATTTATTCCGGATTCGGAACTACAAATTTTGTGACTATACGGATAATTTGTACTAGTTAATATATAATGCTCACTACATTATTTCATTAATTATTACAGCTGCAAGCAATCTAATTTCAGCATTAATGGGTTTTTGGGTGCGAGGGATCTGCATAGACTGTTTACAAACCTCCAAATTCGATAATTGAGTGGTTAGCTAATAGTGCATATTAGCATAGTTTGTAAGCCAAAATTAGGACTTTTTAAAATATTTCAATAATTATTAAGGTTAAAAGCAATATAATTTCAGCACTAAAGGGTTTTTAGGTGCGAGGAATTTGAATAAATTGTTTACAAACCTCCAAAAACCAATAACTGAATAGTCAGCTCATATTGGCTTAATTGGCAAGACAAAACTAAATCTGTTTAAATTATTTCAATAGTTATTTAGGTTTACTGAAGGTTTTTGGGCGCGAGGAATCTGAATAAATTGTCTACAAACCTTCAAAACCGATTATCGAATAGTTAGCTAATAGCTAATTTGCTTAATTGATAAGCCTAAATAATGGCTTTTTAAATTATTTATCAAAATGTTAGTGTTACTGAAGGGTTTTTGAGTGCGAGGAATCTGAATAAATTCTTTACAAACCTCCAAAACCAATAAATGAATAGTTAGCTAATAACTAGTTTGCATATTAGCTTACGTACGTGTGTTCGAGCTTCGCTCAGCACATGTAGTCCCACTACGGCTGGTTTAGGGTGTCTGTTGGCTAACAACAACTTTCTAATACGGCGATTGTTATTTTCTAAATAAACCGAAAGTTTTGTGTGTTTGGATGTTGGGATCGAGAGTATTTTTATGCAACATATCTCAACAAGTAAGAGTAAAATTAAAATTTCCAAATTCCGATTTCGATTGATTGTGCAATCGGAATCGGAATTCTGATCGGAATTGGAATTCTGGTTGCACCATGTTAGTATTGACATTGTTCGAAGCATTATTTTCACAGCCCATTGTACATCGTTTTTGTAATTGTATATGTATAGACTGCTGTGCAGCATACAATTAATTGTAAATGCTAACGTGTGAAAGTAACGCCGTGCCTGTTCCGGTTTGAATGCCTGTGGTCCACAATGTATGTTTTGCTTTCAGAGTCCGGTTGTAGAATGTAAAGCCTGTGGTAAAACTTTAAAAAGTTGGCAAGGTGAGTGGCTCCCTCAGTTGCTATATTTTGGCTTTTGTGTTTTCGGTTCACCAAGCTATGAAATACATTTTACGTGCTCATATTTTACGGGCAGTGCTTATCACTGAATTTGGGAAATTTACTAACTGGCGTAACTTAGTTTTTAATCAACGTTTGGGGTTAGGTCTGGTACTTAATTTTTAACCAGAAAATGTATGTCTTCGAAATTCAGAACATTTTATAGCATTTAATATGCAGCTAAATTTGTGTTTGTATTGGGTGCTACCAGGGATTGCCAAATTACAGTTTCACCGGAACTGGAGGTGAATCGTAAATTTTTGTCGAAACCAGAGCCGGATGTTAACCGGCTATAAGATCTAAATTTGTGCACTGTTGGAAGTATTTGAGTAGTCCAAAAATATGTATTTGCTGATTTAAAATTAATTCTTTTCTTGGATTTGTCACTTCATATCAGTTTGCACTCTTGAATTGTCCGGAAATCTAGGGCGTGCAGTTTTATGATATTTGGGACCACAACCGCAAATGTTTGATATCCTGTATGTTTTTACCGAATATGGGTGTCGTTATTTGCCGGATATTAAACTGGAACCAACAAATGTCCTAGTCGATTTCTAGGTGCCACACATTATATAGTTGGGAATTCGACTGAGTCTAGTTTTAGAAACGAACCGAACTTGAAAAGTCGCTCTGAAATCGAGACTTCGATTTTAGGTGGTTTTTTAATTAAATTACAACAACTATGTTTGACATTTATTTACAAGATGTACGTTTTTACAGTTACGGCGTCGGGATCATTAATTTGCTCATATTGTGGAGCACCAGCACTCACCGGAATACAACCACCTGGTCTGTCTACTGCGTAAGGACATTTGATATGTAATTTTATTTTTGTTCCGTTTTGAACTCCACGCATGTTAGAAACACCAACACTCCACTCCAAGTACTAACTGCTCTTTTATATGCGACGCAGCACGTTTGTATCAAGATTTGAAAGCCGAATTATTCGATACTTCAAATACAGAGCTAAAGTAATAAATTTCATTTAATGACATTGCTGAATAATTTGTTATATTTGCAGACACCGATTAATAATAGTAGGCCTGCTGAGGGCAAACGACTTATAGCACAGATGTCTGTACACTACGTTTTGATCTACGCACGCAATGCTCGTTTACCAGCATATCATTCTATTTGTCATTCTACGTTCAAGCTTTTTTATACATTTTCAGGGGTCATTATAAGCAGCATGGATATCCTTATCATTCACAACAAACACATCAACAGCATAGCGCTGCTAAGTTTGGAGCACTTACCACTGGTTTACCATATACATCGACTCAAGGCATATCATCGTGGTCTTACGCTGGAAAGCCGATGGCAGGTAAATTTTCAGTTTAAGGTCATATATCGCATGAGACTTAAAATTGAACGCATATCGCAAAGAATGCAGTCCTGTGCCTTTTCACCTTTTTAATTCCATTTAAATTTTCAAAAACATAAATTTATGAATTTTGTTCTAAAATGGTTTTTCTACATAAACCCCGGTTGCTAACTTGATTGTATAAGAAGTTTTGCTGAAACGACAATGAACTGTTGTCAAAATCATTCGCAAAATATCAATGTTAGCCTTTGGTAACTTCTCACACTATGCACAGAGTCGATTACATTTGGTCGTAGTGATTCATTTCTTCATCTTGTTTTAGGAATTAGAACTAACTATGTCTGGTGAATCCTGGAGTATAGGTTTTATTTATCGTTTCAGAAGTTGCACCATCTGCTCAGCAGTCGCGTTACGCTCATGTGCAACATTATCAACAACAACAGCAGCAAACCCAACAAGCTGCGTCGCGAACGAGTAGCTACGCGTACCACAATCGAACAGGCCTAGCGTTAACGCCGGAACAGCAGGCGCAACGAGACAATGCCTATTATCAGCAACAGTACACGCCAGTTGCAGCGCAATATCATCAGCATTCCATTGCGACACGGTCACCTCGTGGTGCTGGTGGTGTTGGTGGTGAGTCCGTAAATTTGACTCAGCAAAATCAGCATTTATTGCAGCAGAAACAGCAGCAATATCACCATCATCAACAACAGCAACAGATTTCATCGCATTTGCCGCAGTTACACAACGCGCAACAATTGCAACATATGCCTGGAGTTGCAACAGGATATTCACATCAATATTTGCAACATCAATCACACTATTCATATCCACATTCGCGCTACGCCTCAACTGCCGTAGATTCAAATCGCGCATCGCTGATAACAGGATATTCGACGGGCCAGTATTCGCAGCACGGATACACACAGTCAACAACTAGCACAGCTAATGTGATTCCAAATCAATGCACAGGTGCAAGTAAGTACAGTAAATTGGTTTGGAGAACGTTATATGAGGCTGTAAAACTTGCCGCCAGATACACTGTGATAGAAGCGTAGTTCCCCCTTTTGAAATTTTTGTAAAATTTTAAAAAGGAAAGGGTTTCCCCTTGTGAAATTTTCTTAAATAAAAACATGCTTCTAGGATCGATTTCAAAATGCAAAAAATATATAATAGTAGATCATGGTCAGTTGTTGACAAATGACTTCCTTGGTTTAGCCATTGTGCTTTCTCATTTGTCATTTCGTCTAAGTTTAGCATTGCCAACGTCCACTTCTGCGTCATACACGCCGTCACAGCATGCTAAAACGTATGATACCGGCAGTGCGTTGCATAACTTTGCGTCATCAAATTTATATCATTATCAACACGGTCATCAGCAGATTCCACCTACAGAACAAGCATATCACATTACAGCGTCCTTGCATCCAGCATTATCCGCGGTACCAGGACGAATGGAAACGTACACTCAATCACAAACAGCCGAAAGCTCGGCTGACCGCAGTTTATCGGTATGTGCGAAAAGGGAGAGGAAATTTGTTTTTACTAAAGCAAAAAGTTCACTTTTGAGTTGACTTTGACTTAAGTCGAAAGTTTTCAGTAATGATTTCAGCTTACCCAAACAATATTTAAGCTTATCAACACTGTTCAGCTTATGTGCGTTTAGTTTTAATAAATCTGGATGAGATAGTTTACCTTAACGGAAGCTCTTAAAATACTCTTAATTGACTGATTTCGAAATTCGTTAAGTCAGGGGTCGACTTAAGTGATGCCTTTGCAGCGCAAGATCCGTTGTTTAAATGCTTAGACGCCCATGTTATTGATTCTAAGGTATGTAATTTGTGCAGTTAATCTTTTCAGACGTCTGAGAAGCGCCCGGTAATAGCCTCACAAATGCAGTTTGAGCCACAACGTGCTCAGCTGCACAGTGGTTCTAGTCACATTTCGAGACAACCATTGGAAGCACCAAAATTACAGTCTGTTGCCGCCCCGGTTGCAATGACGCCTGTTCAGGACTCGCAAAATGTATCGATTAAGTCCGAAAAACACCATCAACAAAGCCACTATCCTCCGCTCAATTTGGGTCCCTTATCTAGACCTCCAACATTGTGTATTTCCAGCGCCCCAAATAAGGTTTGTTTTCCCAAACTGATTATTTGAGATTAACTATTGGATAACAATGTTTTAAGAATTGGTATTACGTACCTACATTTTGTCGGAAAATGCACTGTAAACTTGCAAGCTGATTTGACCTGTTCTGCTTCGTATTTTCATTCAGTAAGACTGTGCCCAATTAAGCAAATTGATTGCTAATAAAGTGGATTGTATAGCATTTTTTAGTTCTAGTTATTCGCTGAAGGAAGTTGTGTCATTGTGCCCAATTAAGCAAAATGATTGCTAATAAAGTGGATTGTATAGCATTTTTTAGTTCTAGTTATTCGCTGAAGGAAGTTGTGTCATATGATAGATTTTACATAAAATTCCATATTCGTTTATGTGTGCGTACAAGGTTTTTGATAATTTAGAAACGTGGCCGATGGTGCGCGATGCACGTTCAAATTGCTTGGGAATTAAGCAAACGTCAAAATCAAGCGCTCGTACAATCCTTACATAGCGCAGCAGCGGCAGCCGCTTCAAATAGTGGCAATAGTGATACGTTGGGATTTTGTTCAAATCAATCATTACCGAAAAGTCATGGTATATCTGCGGGTCACGGAGCGTTTCGTGGTCTGGTGCAGTCCACAGGTTGCAGCGCAAATGGTCAAAATCTGCGAAGCAACTACAGCGTCATAAACCTGGAACAGAGTACTGCAACGAACGTAAGACAATTTGGATCGGATGCTGGAATCGCCAGTATCTCTCGTTTGCATAGCGAACCAACATCCGCGTCGCGAAGTGCGAGTGAGCAAAAAAATAAAGAACAGTACAAGCCTCTGCCAGACAATACTTCAGTAGCAGCTGGTAGGTTGCGCAATCAAGATCAGCAAAAACAGCAACAAGAGCAACGTTTGCACTATACAGCTCAACTGAAGCCGACACATTTAAATTCACTATCGGCAGGGGTCAGCGGTGCTGATCCGGCAAATAAAACGTCTCAGACAACAACCCCGGTAACTACAGTAACCAATATAACACCAGGGTACGCCGAACAGCTCTCGTCTACCCCGATAACAACTGCAGTCTTGCAACGCGCAACTGAAGCCCGTCCATTTGGAGAAGTGTTGGCTGACGATGCGGCAGCAGCTTTAATTCAACAGCAGCAACAACAATTAGCGTTATTGCGTGGCGTTTTGCCACGCGAAAATACAGCAAATCAGGCGCAAACGTCTATGCCTGTGCACGTGGCTCCAAGTGTTCCTCCCGTTGCAGGTGTCGAACGAATTCCTACCAGTGTGCATCATGAAGTTGGTTCATCAATCAGCAACAAAACACCAACGACAGACCAACTGCAGTATCAGCATATGATACAGCAGAGGCAACAAGAGTAAGTTGATATCAAAAACCGGTTGTGAAATATAATTTAAACGGGTTTAAGGTATTTTAAAGTCAATACATTATGGTATTTAATTGATGACCTTTTGCTGGGAGAAACAACTGTAGTATTGGTCAAAAGAACTTGAAACCGGCAGCATCGTATTATGTAAACAGCAAACGAAATTAAAATGAAATTTGTTACAAATTTAAAACACGTTGATAATATGGTGACAGGGTACAAAACAGAACTGAATTATACCGAAAAGTGAACAGGAAATTTATACCGGAATCGTAACTGCATTTTTCAAAGCCCATACTTTTTACAAACCGGGCCATTACCATGCTTTAAATCAATATGTCTTTTAGCGTACATACTATTAACGCTTATATTATTATATCCAAGCCTATGAAAGAATCGATTACCGAGAACTGATAATAAGCACGTAAAAATACGAATGATCATGGCGGCGTCGAAAATAACATTATACACTGCTATTTTAGATCACGGTTGTAGACCATGCAGTGAATTCTTATAAATAGACATCTAGATTATTAATAATGTCTTGTATTTTCGTCTTCTTGTAATAGAATTTTGTTTAGATCTCAAACGTTCGTAAACACTAGCCTCACAAAACATCATTTTCATCAGAGAAGTCAGATACAACAGCTTGATATTAACACATTACGTTCTGCTCAGTTTCATGAGCAATTGCAGCAACAACACCAACAACAAATTGAACAAAATAATTTGCGTTCGCCACGCGATTCTTTAACCAAACCGTATCTTGATGCTAGTTCATACCCAGGAGGAACAGGTAAAATGATACGCTTTGGTTACTGAACTCAGAGTTCGTATGTATCCGGATACTCAATTGAATAAAAAATTCTATAAGTAACGTTCTTTTTTCATTGTGAAATGTTATGATAAGCGATGCATGGTTATCGCTATGGTTGCGGCTGAGCGATGTATAAGGTGTAGGTGAATGTTGTATAATACGTAAAGAAAAGTTATTTGTCTGTTTATTGTTTTGACCTTACTTTTCACTGAAACAGCTTCATGAGAAAAGCAAAGATTTTGTGGTAAAAGATGCGTGTGTGATAAGCAGCATATTAGTGCGTGTCGGTATCAATATATTCAACACATTCTATTAAAATGTTAAATATATAGTATTGTTTTGTGGTTTACGAACTGTTTTTCTTGGTTCGAGGGTTTAGTACATGATTGGTAGTTTAATATCTAGGTCATGCAGTTCCTCATGTATCGAAGCATCAAACAGGTGGTTCTAGCAAATGTGTTGTGGCTTCGTATCAGTCTGGATCTAGTCACGATTCTTATCAAAGAGAAGGTAATTGTCAAGTGGTTTTCACTTAATTTAACAGGGTTAGAAAACGAGTTACAAATCTATCGTATTAACAGATAATGTTTTTAGCGTAGATATCTGCAAACAAAAGCACGTGCTTCTCGAAACTTCACCTTAGGAACATTTCTTTGTTTTAGAATTTTGAGGTAAAAATGTAAACCTAATACTAAGTATTTGAATGAATAGTTTTTTCCATTGAATGTCAAACAATACATTTATGCTAATATATCTGAAATATGCTATATGCGTAACTGGGGTCAATTTTATCGTCTGAGCACTTATGTTATTATAATATTTTGTGACGTAGCACTTTACCGAGGCTACATTTTACATTTAAAAAGTTAAGCATGAAGAACTTCTTCATTTTATTATTACTGTTCACTTTGTTTTATACAGGTTGTACGCTACCTTTAACCAGCGCAAGTTCTACTAGTGTTGTTCCTGATCCACTGTTGTATTCACATACACCGACCAAACACGCATCGGCCAACGCTCTTGTTGGCCAGTCGGCAAAGCTAGCATCAGTGAAACAGTCTCCTGTCCGGCAGGTCAGTGTTGTTTTCGTCCCGGACATGTTGAATTATTTAGCACCGTACCTTCGAGGTTTATATTGTTCTTACCGATTCAAATTTTAAAACAGTTTTGTCAGGTGTGATGTATATTACTTTTTATAATGCTCAGTATGCATTACTGAGTTTGAGTTCAAGTGTTCAAAACTGTAAATTGTGGAAATGTTAGTATTATATCATGCATAATATACATCAGCGATGACCGAATAATTCCTTTGGTGTGCTGCTAGATTATCCAAATTGGCGTGAATACTTTGTTTTAGACATGTAATCAATTAGAACTTTTATCGTCACTACCGCAAAAAATTTACTTATCCGCTCGAATGCTAAACGCAAAAGGTTGCTAATCGGCTTCAGAAACACGAATTCTTGAGTTATCAGTTTTTGTAGACATTATCATAGTAGTACATATACGCACTATATTTTTGAAAATTTGAAGAGAAAGAGGTACACAGATTTGGTGTAAAACTAAGCATTATACGCCGATGTGCACGTTCACATAGCAAAGCATTGCTGTTGTGTAAATTTGTTTTGTAAACACTACAACAGCTATGCAGTAAGTATCTACACATGTCTAAGCAAAATGTACCTTGGAACAATTTAGCCAGAATCCGAACGCAGCATAGTAAGTTAATTACATTACCATACGCAAAATGCCGCGTGTCGCGATATTCTAAATAACAAAAGCACTAACAGTAAGTGCGCAACATAAGAGTATCAACAAAATGTCGCATGACGCGATATGATAAAAACGTACCATGCTCCCGGCAGGGTGCAACCGGAATTCCGGTTCCGGCATGTTTTCACCTTCCGGTTCCGGTAAATTTTTACCGGATTTAAAAATTCAGGTGTTATAATTTGGCCGTTATCTCTGCTTTGCTAATTTTTAAGAATCTCTTTTGAAAGCCACTTGTATATACTCCGAATATAAGCCATTGATGGTGGATTTCACTTCAGTCGACGACGAAAATCTAAAATACAACAAATAAAATACCTATGTTCGACTAAGGTTGCTTCACAAATAACAGAGCAAAAAATACGATTAAAATGAAATTTTTGGTGAAATGCAGTTTTCACTTTCCGGTTCCGGCTCCGGTAAAATTTTCAAATTCCGATTCCGGTAAATTGTAATTCCGGTTGCACCCTGGCTCCCGGGTACATGCCTACGCAAAAGATACATAAAATTTTATGTTTAGTGTATTTTGCTGGCTCCTGTATCGGTTCTCGGGTCCTGGCTCTGGTTAAAATCCTGGTCCTGGGACATCTCTATGTGACACGGCTCAGAATCGTTGATTGTAATCGTTTATAATATAAACTAAATACATAAAATGTGCCATTCTTGCTGTACTCCTTCTTTCTTGATTTCAGCATATAAGTGAAGACCATGGAGAACCACAACAATCGTTGTATACAATTACGGCAGATACTGGTGGGCATTCGCGAATTTTGGGTACGTTTGGTGTTTCAAAACGCACGGGACTCTCACTGAAACCGTAAGATTGAACTTAGCTTATACAACATGAACTCTGACGTGTCAATCGACAGTTTCTGTGGTTCAAGTTTGAGCATTTTTTATTTTAATTATAGATACAAATAAGCAAAGTTATAATACCGTTAATTTGCCGTTTGGGCATCAATTGCAACTACAAGAGCAGCAACAAAAACAACAACAGCAGCAACAACAACAACAACAACAACAACAACTTCGACTGCAAAAAAACCAATATCGAGAGCTTCATAAACAACAGCAATTGCAAAAAGAACAGAACGAACTTATTGCACATCATAATCAGCAACAACGACAAATGGAACAAAATTATTATCCATCTACTACGAGTGGTTTAACACCCAGTCATCAACAGTCATCGCAACATGCGCAAAGATCTTTATCGCGTACCCGTGCTGAACAACAAACACCCGTTTTAACAGGTGATTCACTAACTGGTAGCGCTATTAAAGGTATGAAACATTTAAGTGGCTCAAATAATGTAGTATGATTAGAATTTAAGTTGTTAAATTTTCAATAGCCACATCAAAACTGTTGGTTCATTATAATTCTTTAGTATAGGAACCGAACAACTAGTTTACCGAAATTTCAAGCTTGTGTTTGGATTTTAATGGTTTAGCCTAACATAAGACCCTCGGGTGGGATAAACTGTTGAGTAAACTATGGCTCTAGAAACGTTGGTAATGTTTCAAGAATGCACAAGGTTAGGTAAGCGTTGCGTGATCATGCAAAATTAAGCTGTGCGTATTTGAATCCGATTCCTCTATTCGAAATCGGACGATATTCGGTTTTAAAGAGTGGTTGTAACTGGCCAGAATGTTAACTAAAATAACGAGTCTGCACTCAGCCCCTACACGATAAAGTAGTATCGTAGTCAAAGATTGTTTTGAAATAATCTATTTGTCGGTCGCATTTCTATTGCATTGGTTTTAGCAGGTTCAAAACAAAGTAACGTAGTTTCAAACTCAAAACAGACGTCATTCTCGGTTGCGTCTACTTCTTTAGTTGGTACACAATCATCATGTTCAACGCCGGCGCCATCGAGCTTTTTATCATTGTGTGCAGCTGCCGTTCAGTCTGGTGATACAAGTTTACAGCGTGTCGCAGCAGCTGAATATGATCGGTTGCTCTCGGCTGTTGCTGCTGCAAATAATACGCATAGCTCAGGTACATCCGCAAGTCAGCAGCCTGGATCGTACCATTATCAGCAACATCAGATACAACAGCCGCAACATCAACAGCAACTACATCTACAATCACAACAATTACAACAGAAACAACAGCAGCAACAACAACAGCAGCAGCAGCAACAACAACAACAACAACAACAGACGCATGCCGCAAGGACAGCAGGTGGAACTGTAATACCACAGCACCCGTTTCAAAGTAGCGCAACGAGCACGCCTGCATCAAGTGCAACTACGAATAGTACAACCAGCGCGACAGAACCGGCTCGGACTAATGAAATTTCAGCGACTTTTCCCAGAATTGGTTCAGGAAACGCGTCATCACAAGCCAGCTATCCACAAACGACCGTAGCAACTGCATCGACACTTCTTAGTGGACTACAGCAACAACTTAGCGTATTAGCTGCTGCACGTAATGACGGAAGTTTACGCCAGCAAGCGCAACAGTTGCCACACAGCGCAGGAATATTATCACAAATGCCATCGCAGCCGCTTCCACCGAATAGCTCATTCCATAACCAACAGCAACTATCTGTTCCTTCTGCACTACCCGAAATTGAACATGATTTAAGCAGAGATTCGAACCGGCCAATTACTGCCACTTCGGCCGCCCTATTGGCAGCAGTGGGTGATACAAGACAGTTTAATCTAGCGCCGTCAGGGCATAGCAATGTGAACGCGGTTGCTGCTGGGGCTACAGCTGAAACGTTAAGCAGCCTTTCGAGTTTAGTTCCTGGATTGCTTAATGCAGCAGGTACTTCTGGAAGTTTGGGTAACAGTGATATTGCCGGCGCTGCGACCGCTATATTAGCAGCATATCAGCAGCAACAGCAACAACTACTGCTACAAGGTCGCCAGGCGCAACAACAACAACAACAACAACAGCCGCAGCAGCAGCAACAGTATCCCATTCAGCAAGGACTGGCTTTGTCTTTGTCTAACTTACCAGGGAACCTTAATAATAGTTCAGTTGCATGGTCTCAGCTAATGGGAAATAATTCAGTGACATCCTACAGTGTACACAGTAGTAATCAGGTAGGTGGCAGAATCGCTCCAATAGCTACAGAGCCAAAAATTGTATCCGCCGGAGGAATTGGTCCGCCACATCAATTAACACAGCAGCAACAAATTGCACCAACACAAATGGATGCGTTGTTACGCGCGGCGATAGTAATACAGCAGCAACAACAGCAAATGAAACTGTTACCAGCGCAACACGGAGCTCACAGCCAAGCTATTGTTGGATCCGCTACTACTGGAACAACCCCCGTGCAACAACAACAGCAGCAGCATAATCTTCAACAACAATTGTACAATCCAGATTTGTTGAAAGCAGCCATGGAAGGTGAATTGCGAAGAGCCGGAAATGGTGTTACAGGCGCCACGAGGTGGCCTTGATTCTTTGTGCTACGACTAGTCTCCTTTGGTTAGAGCGTTAAATTAGCAACCTCCAATATTTTTGCGATCTTCAGGAAACCACATGTATTGCATGCACTGCGTGCGATATTTTCTATAAATGGTTGGAATTTTTCGGTGTTAAAATTCGAATTCAAATATTCCTCGACATTCAGGATGGTTGCTCGGTTGTTTGTGCAGTTAGACTATATGACAGTTAGAATTACAGGTTGTATTTTAATAATGGATTATCTTCATTAATCTCAAATTGTTTATGGGGTCTTCAATTGTTTCTGAATACCGCATTTGCAGTGCGCTGACTTAACTGTTGACATTCACGACTCGTGTTGTTATCTCGGATACCTAGATGGTAGCTATTGGCTCTTGTTTATTTGTAAAACTACAGTGATATAACATATAATTGTTGGATGCCGTTGGAATACAGCCATGTAATCAAACCGTTATTAACAATTTATATTTGCGCTTTGAAAATGCCTGTACATAAACTACAAAATAGATGTCTACGTATACGCTGAGTAATGAATCTGTGATCTGAACTTGTTTCAATAGTGATTCCGTCTTTGCTGTATATATGTACTGTTGAACGATTGTGTAGCCAATCATTTGCTTCTCTCGGGTAATTCAGCACAGCGAAACTTGTTACCCGCTGCGCCGAGAGTTCCGCTACAGTTTCGGTCGTCCGCTGAAGCATTACTTGTGGCGCTCGTTATATAGGCTACACAGAAGTTCTATTGTAAGACATTGGATTTTAAGTAATTTTATAGTCTATAAACTTCGTCTAGCTCTTTGAAGCGCCGTAAGACGCCAGGGTGGTGCCGAGTCCATGATTGGACCGAATCCGAAATCATTGTTAATTAGCTGAATCCGAACCTTGCATTTTTCAAATTTCCGTAAACTGATTACTTGTTTCAATGCCGACACAATGCCACCGCATCAAAACTAATAACTGGTATCCCGTTCGTTATTGTTCGTTGTGATATTTGTTTATAGTTGTTTTTTGCGTGTACAGCTTAGTTCACACGTGTGAGTTGAAATCAAGATTTTTCCGTATGCTACATGATGTTTGGTGGTCACCAATGCAGCAATTTGTATTCGGATACAGTTACGGGTAGCACTGGAGTTATATACGTAGATGTTCGGGCGGCACGTCACCGTTATTTAAAATCAAAACAAAGATATACATAGATCAGTCAGACAGAAGGTATCGGCAATTGGCAGCTGCTAGTTGTGTGACCTGTAAACATAGCTAGATAAAATGACAATAGTGTGTATGTTGATTCTATTTCAACCTATCTTATTTGTTAACCCGAGCATAGCAGTAATTTAAGATTTGCCAAAAATTTTAAGTTATATATCACATCAATGCCGAATTTTCACCGAAATACAAGTCCACGGATTTTCATCGAAATAAAGTCCACGTTTTGTTTCAGAAGTGGCTATGTCGAGCAGTTTTGGTTTTTATCTGTGAAGCAATTTTTGGAGTTTTAAACGCTGAGACATGTCTAAAACCAATTCGAGAAACTTCTGCAACACATGGATTGACTGATTTGCTTTTCAGAAATATTAACATTTATAATTTTTTATTAGTCTCAAGGTTGACATACAACTTTGCGAGGACAAGTGTATGACGTGTTTATTAGTTCAGTATTCGTTTAAAAATATTTGTTGTGCTATATTCCTGAGCGATTTTTTGTCAGCTTCGACGTAGTATTGTGGGACTATTCACCAGGGTGCAAACAGATGGTAAAGAATAGCGGAAACGGTAATCAAAATATTAACAAAAATTTTCGCCTCATCTCCGGCTCCGGCAAGTTTCGTTGAGCACCGGCTCCGGTATTTTTCACCTCCGGGTGCACCCTGTTCACCGTCTTATTTTTAAATTTGGGGATATATACGCCAAACTTTTTAAGATTTTGAATTCATTTTGTAACTAAAATTCACCTCGAACGATTGCAACATATATAATGAAATTATGCAAGATATATTACGGTACAACCGCAGGTCTGCCTCCGGATCCGTTAAAAAATCAACTCTGGCTCATGAATTTCGGTAGTGAATTTTTGCATAGATATTACAAAATTTACCTGTTTGACGCGTGTCGTTTTAACTTATGGCACAATATAAAGAAATAATATGTATAGGCAAGAATCGTATAAAATAAGCTTAAAATCAACAACACATCAGAGGTTTTTGCCAAAACTAACAAATTCTGGCGGAGCCGGAGGCCGATTTTCTGCTAGAGCCGGAGGTATACCTCTGGTTGTGTCCTGTCTAATATTTTTAGCATTTAATAGCTTTAAACAGCTTAAAAATTGTCATATCCAAGAATTGATTTTCTGAATTTAATATATGCAAACAGGTCGCTCCGTTTATTTTCTTAAAAACGTAGGCCCATGCATAGTTGAGTGCCGTCCCAAAATCCCACCGTCCCAACTAAAAAAATTGATACTTTTTGTTTGTGGTGGGATTTTAGGATTTTGCGATTTCAATAAAATTCATCGAAAGCCATACCTTAGGCATAGGCTTAGACTTAGGATTATGCAATCCTTTGGCTCAAGATTTAGGTTTAGGAACATGCAACGCTCCGTCTTAGGCTTAGGTTTTTAGGTGTTTATCCGTAACATCTGGTGTAAAGCTTAGATATACATTTTAGAGATGCATTAGCCTTAGGCTTTGACTTAGTCTATGGGTGAGGCTTAGGCCTATTCTTAGGCATACTTTTAGGACGCTGAGGCTTTAGGAATTGGTTTAAACGTAGATAAAATCATAAATGACCATTACGAGCTAAGTCTCAGGGTCCCATGTATAGAACAGGGCTGGATTGTTTTCCGGAGAGACTATAATATAATAGAGTCAGTTTAAGCTTTAGACTATTTTTTGCTTAGGTTTAGGCTTAGGAATAGGCTTATACTACTGTTCCGGCCTTGTTCTATACATTGACCATCTTAAACATTGGCTTAGGCATAGGCTTTCGCTTAAGTTTACGCTAGGCTTTATGAGCAGGCTTTGTTTAAGCGTAGATTAGACCACAGATAGCATTGGATTGGGCTTAAGCCGATGCTTTATGAATAGGTTTTAAACAAACAAGGATTAGATCTTGAATAACTCTTCCACTGAATCTTAGGCTTAGGCTCATGCGGGGTTCACGGTAATTAAATCTTAAAATAACCCTTGGGCTAAATCTTAGGCTTTGGACTAGGCTTAGGCTTACGGTTAGCCTTGGGCTTTGACCTAAGCTTAGGCTTAGGTTAAGCCTTGGGCACAATCCTAAAATCCCACCTTCGACCATATCCCGACATCCCAATTGAATCCGAAACTTTAAAGCGTACTTAAGTTTTTAAAGTAGACGTTCCAAAGTATAACCTTGCATTATCGCTCAAGCTTTTGATGCAAGACAAATAAACGTTTAAAATGATTTTGCTTCATCTCCCAGTATGGCAAAATTTTTTACCTCAAGTTCCGGTGTTTTTCATCTTCAGTGGCAACCTGATATTCTGTAGTTGTTCTTTAAATAGAAATCTAACAAGACACATTTTTCTGGTCTTCTGAAACCTAGGATTTATGCTTTATACAAAAATTGGGAAAACTGAGCCAAAATTCGTTTGCTTTTATTAGATATACAAAACGTTACAATATAAAACACGGTTTGAAATTTGTTTACTGTAATGGAGAATCTTCTTAAAATGCGTTAACAAAAAATCTGATGCTAAGCACAAGGAACGAAAATAGGAAACGGAAAGGAATCATATTCTACTTTTCAATCTACCACGTGCCAAATATATACCACCCTAAATTGCCCATGTTTTTGCAGCTTGCATAACGGAAATGGTTCTATATATGTATGGAGCTTGTATATAATACCAGACGTAATGGGACTACATGTAAGTATTAGCGAAGCTCGAACACATGTAAGCAATGAAGTTTTATATGCAAATGAGTTATTAGCTAACAATTCATTTGTCGGTTTTGGAGGTTTGTAAACAATTTATTCAGATTCCTCGCACCCAAAAACCCAATTTTGTCTTGTCAGTTAAGCTAATATGCAAATTGGCTATTAGCTAACTATTCAATTATCGGTTTTGCAGGTTTGAAAACAATTTATTCAGATTTCTCGCATCCAATAACCCTTTAGTGCTGAAATTAGATTGTCTGTAACTGTATTAGTAAGTCCTAGTTTAGACCTAATTATGCAAATTTGCCTGTAGCTAATAACCGGCCTAAAATTTTAAAACTCCAATGCCAGGTTAACACCCCACGATAATTGGCTTTCAAACAAAAAAAAGTTTATCAAAATCGGTTCAGCGGTTCCTGACATTCTTTTCGGACGGACAGACGGACATACACCTTTCGACCCCAGAGTACAAAACATAAAATGCTTCTCGAAACTCCGAGCTTCGCTCAGTAACGAACGTGTTGTTTATTTGTTTGAATTAAGTAAACGCAAAATACAAAAAATTACATAATCGTAAAAATGAGATTAACTTGCGTTTAGTGAAATTTTCCCGTGCCTTGCGAGCTGTGGTTTAGTCTACAAATTTGTTCATTCCACTCTACTGAACAAATTTTCAATCTTACAAGTTATATTTCATTGATGCGGTCCAAAAACAAATAATGCCCAAATTATTTACCTACTTAGGAAGTTACTCTTATTTTAAGGCGGGGAATCTGCCAGCATGTGAAAAATGGTGACGCGTTTTTCTCCAACACTGTTTTGCAAAACCGGGGCACGGGAAATTAAATTTCGAAACGTTTGAATTTTCCAACGACTGTCGAAATTTAAGTGTTGGGAAATTGGTAAGATCTGATAAAGTTGAGGTATCAAATTCCAAACACTTGTCCTTAAACTAATACAAGTAATAAACTAAACTATTTTCGAAATTCAATGTAATATTGATTCTATATTAGAGTAGATATAGATGATATTTTAGAAATATATGTTCAATTTAAAGTTACGGTTGTCTTTGTATATTTATTTGGGGGTTGCTTATATATGACAGGTATGTGTACAGCAGAGGGAAGAAGATATGACCTGATCAGATACAATTTCCGCTAGAAACAGTGTAGATTTAGATAAGTATTGTACAGTAATTTCGAAAAAAATGGTAAAATTAAAGTCGTCTTTTATTGCCTTAGAGGGAATTTCATTCACAGATTTGGGTGTCAATTTCCCGCTGGGGTTGACGTAGATTTTCAATTTCCTTTTCAGTATGGATTTTTAATTTCAACCTGCCGTTGTTAAAATGTTTCAACTCAGAACTTGCCACAGCTTTTGTTAAAGTGCGCCGTCATTTTCCACATGCATGACAACTAAAAGTGGATGATGCATAACATTGGACATTCACCTGTTGTATATCAAAATCCGACATACGTAAGAAAACGGGGTCTCCTTTAAATACCAGAATTTCGTCATTGACATATTCATGAAAAGTTTACATAGCCATAAATACGTTATCATTTAGCGTGCAGTGATTAATATAAGGTGTCTGTTGGCTGGCAATAATTTTCGAAAAAGTCGCATGAAACAATTGGTGAGAGCGAGAGAAGGTTTATGCAACATATCACAACAAAGTAGGGTTAAAATTAAAATTTCAAAATTCCGATTCCGGTTGACTGCAATCGGAATTGGAACTTGTTAAAATTAATGCTAAATTATTACAATTATCTGCAACTTTTCAAACCACATTCTAATTTCCAGCACATGAAACTGGTAAATCTTATTTCGGTAAAATTCAACACTCTTAAATTAGACCAAACATTTTCTAATAAACACAACCGAGCTCGCAAGGACACTATAACACAAAATGAGTCAAATCATTGTTGTTTTTTCGCTTAGCTTCCATCAACCCAAGCTTTCAATACTAAGGACACAATCGCTGTCTTCTAACAAGTCCTTCAGTGTAGTTAGTTGCTATTTCACGAACCAATACTAGCCAATTAAACATACCCTTCTAAGTTATCTTGTGACTTCATAGAACCCTTTGGCACACGTTGAGAGTCTTGTGGCTTGCAATGTTCATCATCACGGCGCACACCCGTTTTAACCAGCCTATCGCCAGTCTGACCGTTAATAAGTTGGTCATTATCACTATCCACGCCATTGATTGAATCACTATGACCAGAAATGCATTCAGAAGCTGTTTCTGTTGATAGCTTCTGTTCTGAGACCGGAGCTGATAGACTGTGAGAACAACTTACGAAGTCTTTATTGAATTTAACTATTATCACTGTCATATTATCGCAACCCGCACCATCACCTATAGTATCTGGCGATAAACAGTGATCGCACATCTAAAAACGAACAAAATAGTAATTTGAAATTTGAACCATAGTGGGACATTGAAAGAAAAATTAACACACAAAAATTAAAAGTAATTCGTAACAACCATCTTACACTTCGCAATATTTTCTTCGTCTTAAGTCTGAACCAAAGTAGGGTTCAGTACTCAACAGCTTATCTCTGCTAACTCCAATTTCTGACAGTGTTTTAACCTTCAAAGCTAACGTAAGGGAACCTACCTCGCGGCATATGCTCTCAAGCGAGTTTTTGGAATCATTTAGCCGTTCAGCAACAAATTCTACAGCTTCAGTGCTCGACATTGAATTCCTGTAAAATGCCACAGGTCACAGGTACAATTAAATTATAGAAAAAGATTAACAGATCCAAAACTTCCCTATGATTGGTTATTTCAGCAGCTGCTTGCATGTGAGGTGATTTCAACATCTGTTATTTCAAACTTAAACAATTCTTCAACATAAGATCATACCTGGTCTGTACGCGATTAATAGCGAAACGGTATTTTTAGATTGCTGAAATTGCATGTCGTAGTAATAAAGATTTTGAAGATTTATGTGATGTACCTGCGAAGTCTGAAAACTGGATTTCATCAGTTTTCCTTAAAGTAAACTAACAAGCACTAGTTTAGCTATATATATACACCGTCACATCAATTAAGCTTGAACATTATTGCTTTGGTGCAGCGACACACATACTCAAATGGGCGCTGCGCATATCTATAATTGCTTATTATAGAAATACCATATTCCATCACAAGCAACAATCAAGAACTGATCATCACCACATAGTTGCCGCACAACGACGTCTGGCACTGAGGTTATCATCTGTTCACGAAGTGAGAGATTTTCATTGTTTTTGTAGAAAAAATCGCCTAAAATCAATCAACCAAATTGACGAGGTAAAATACAGAAGTTTATGCATAAACATGCTACGCGTAACTGAATTATTCCAGAATCGGAAGAGGAAATTTATACCAGAATCGGAACTATGAATTTTAAAAGCCCATAACTTTTACATACTGAGCGTTGTTATTATTAGAGTTGCAACAATTAAAAATAAATACCCGGACCCGGATTTTTCTGAAAGAAATGCCCGGACCCGTAATTTTTAAGAAATGAAACCCGGACTCAGACCCGGAATTTTTAAGAATGCAAACCCGGAATTGGATTTATTTTCCGAATAAACCCGGGCCCTGAATTTTTATTACTTAAAAACTAAACATGATCCTAATTTTTTAAAGATAGGAAAGAATTGCTGTCTCCATCTATTTCTAACAGCTCAGTATTTAAAATATTAATGATCGGTATCATTCACAAAAATTTATTTCAAGTAAATCATAAAACAATGCACTATCCTTGCTAGGGATGTGCCGATACCAAAGTTTTTTCCCGGTGCCGATATCGATTATTTTGAAGATATACCGATGCCGATACCTATTCCAAGTTTAATACACAATGTTTAAAGAACAGATAGGATACATTGCAACTGCAACGACTCAAGTCCTAACAACTATAAAAGATCATAATTTTATAGAATGGTGCTTTTAATTAATTTTTTTCAAGGACAAACGCAAGAGAAGTAACAGTTTCCCTGAATTTAAGTGTAACCCAAGTTTCCAGATAATACGCAGTACAACCAGCTGATCATATTCCATTCAGATGTTTAAACAGAAAATAGCTTCAGCCTAGGTAATGGGTCATCCACGTTATAATGCCAGCGTAGCCCGTTTGTACAGGGGCAACCATACATCACACGGATATATAAAAATTTCTTTTCGCATCTGTTCGTCGCATTGCTTCCAAATCAATTTCTGTTTATACATGGTTGAAGAACTGTTTGACTAGCTACGAGATTACATTAAACAATTTTGGATGAGTGATAGGAACCTGACCAAAGTCAGTTGACTTATATGTGTTTCGCGAAGCTATAGCTAGATCCCAATATAGCATTTTTCACAGGTTCCTGGACGTTGAAGCAATCGTTAACCAAGCAATCTTTGACTTAGGCGATAGATGCTAAACTTAAGTTAAATGGCAAATTACTAACTTAAAATGAGACATGTCATGTTTCTGTATCCCGACCATTCCAACCGTTGTAATCGTAACCCAAGTATATCTGCTTACGTTAACTTACTCAACAAAGGTGAAGCCTGTTGACCAACTTTTTCCTTCTGCAGCTTGCTTTTACATACGACATGCAATAGTTCTGTTAAGAGACATGTTGGGTGTGTTTTGTTTCTAAAGTATGCGTAAGTGTTTCACACAATTAGTGTTGGTTGTGCAAAATCTATTTTTGGCACGATACAGTAACTATTCAGAATGTAGGCGTGGGATGTTAATAAAATCACTAAGCTAATCTTGTTCCGGTTATTTTGTCCGGGTATTTTTGCAATACCGGACCCGGAATAATTTGTTATAAAAACCCGGACCCGGAATTTATTGAAACGAAAACCCGGACCCGAATCCGAACCCGGAATTTTTCGGCAAAAATACCCGGAATAACCGGAATACCCGGACCCTGATGCAACTCTAGTTATTATATGCAATCAGTATGCGCTAAATCAATATCTGTTTCAGAGTGCACCTGCAATCGCAATCGAAACTAGAATATTGAAGCTGAATTACTTGAATAGCAGGTGTGAAATTCAGAACCGCGTGCATGCCTTTTTATTTATGTCAGGCGTGAAGGATCACATCAAAAAATTATATGTCAAATACGATAAAATCAGTTTGACAAAATCTCACCTATAGCTCGTGACATATTCAGACCACCATTAACACGTCCGTCAGATGTTATATGACCGCCAGCGTTTTCAATCCTCCTTTTCTTGAAATAAAATTCAAGACAAATTGCACAACTAAAATTTGCAGGAAACGATAATATTGTTTTCATTTATCGTTGCTCTGATTATTTGAATACAAGCTATTGAAAGTTATGGTTTTAGAACTAGAAACTATTCAAACTTCTCTGAAAGAATAAAACAGCATACGTACAATGACGAGAAACTGTACAAATTATATAGCAACATATACATTCAACCAACTTCTTTTTCATCATCAGGCTTGTGATCAACAGATAAATCCACTGCTTTTCCAGCTCGGCATAAAACACTGCGAGAATCCCCGCAATTAGCGACGTATAAGGTTCGATCATGCAGCACAGTAACGCAGGCCGTTGTACCAGAGTCAATTCCAGGCTGAAAGTAGTTAGTTCGATTGGTGAAATCGTTACTTTGACGGACAACGAAACTCGCTAATATCTCTGTAACTATTAAAAATATTTACTAAAAGTAAAACAGAATATGCTATAAAAGACCATAGAAATTCAATCAAAACGAAATTGCTCACTCCCCTCATTGGTTCATTGGCCGATATTCACAATTAACGCCCATCACTATTTGATGATAGCGTATACTCTACACACTACCTTAGTAGAACCGGACTCGGAATAGTTAACAATACATATGCTGCAACAATGTGTGACCGGATGCCAAAATACTGGACACGGGACAGATAATTGTTTATCAGAATCGGAATGTTGAAATCAATCTTATTAAGGCAACAAATTTTTTGTAAAGGTTGGCATCGCAGAAAATGCAACTTCTATTGTTCATATCCGACGAATTAACACCAGATTTCTTATCCGTAGCCACGTGCCTATCATTTGCCGAATGTTCATGCGGAAACCGGAAAGGAAACCGGAAATCCGGTTGCATCTTGTGCTACCCACGCTTGAGAATAAACAAATAATATTACTGTATCCCCTGAAGGTAATGAATATTCTTCATCATCGTCGTCATTTCCATTTTGATCAGGGATTGAGTTTGGATCGCCATCTTCTATGTTGCTGAAAATTGAGCTACAAGTAAAGAGTAAGACATATAATACTTCCGAAATCAACAACAGAAAATTGCTGTGAAAATATATTACAAATGTTCTTTGGCAATTTACAGCTAGTAGAGCACTGAGATTCTGCAAACTTAGAGCAGCTAAATATGCACCTCGCAATAGAGGTAAAGCAACATAGTAACACATAGAAAACTGCGAAATGAATAGGAAGACGAAACTTAATTACATGACTATCCAGTCCAATTACCTGTCCGAAACAAGCCTCGGGAACTGCGGATCGAAATTTAATAAATTTTGTTGGCAAGTCATCATAGTGTAATAAAAATCTAGCATAATTAGTCAAACGCAAATTAATTACTAAGTTTCAAACAATTTCTTCAGGCTCCCCGCGTATATATTTCTCCGAATCACTAATATTGTGGTTGGAGAAGCTATTCAATTCGAAGCCTTATTGCTATCTGGATGGATTTGGCTTCAGACAGGCTCCCCGCATATATATTTCTCCGAATCACTAATATTGTGGTTGGAGAAGCTATTCAATTCGAAGCCTTATTGCTATCTGGATGGATTTGACTTCAGATTATGCTTTCGTTAACCTTAAACCTCACTATTACTTGCTTCAGTTTATTGGCAATCTGGTTGCGCTAAGACTTCACTGGACCATCCTTGATTGCGGAAATCCCTGTGAGCATGACACACGTCGGCGCTGCTCCCGAACACCGCAAAACGCAGGTCAACCCCATATCCGCGTATTTTCCGGTACTAGTTGACCCTGACAAATACGTAACCTGATGGCATCGGGCGGACCGAACACCATTAAAAATAGCTCGGCTGGTGCTACAAACAAACCCGCCAATGTTGTTTTTAGAACAGTAACTGCAAAAGTATATTCCAAAGCCTATATCTAAACGTTGAAAAAGTGTAAACACCAGGAAATGAAACTACCCTAAAACTACCATTGGCCAACAAACCTCGACGTTTCTTCACTTTCATCATCATCATCATCATCATCATTATCGTCATCTTCTTCATCATCATCATCTTCCTCCTCAAGAATAATCTCACCATTATCTCCAATCCGAATACCACTGCGTTCACTATCAAGAATGAAATCTTCATCGTCTGAAGAATCGCTGCTGTGATCGACTGCACTGTTTCCACCATGCGGGCTAACAGCGGTGCCGACAACAACTTTTGTCGTTGTTTGGCTGCCACTTGTTGTTTCGGAAGCAGAGCATCTAAATCAAATCAGATTACTGCTTATAATATAATGACAAGTTGGGCATACCAGCTGAAATGCAATACATAAGATTCTAAAAAAATAACAGTAAAGCTACAAGATTCTTCCGCAGTTTGTGCCACGAAACCGGTCTCCATTGCCAATCAAAACCTAAACTAAAGCACATTGCGGACAAACCAAAACCAAGACTAAATGTTGTCATTTCCTTTTATTATTTTTAAAAGTTGTTACTAAAATGATTTATCGGATTTTCATAAGTTGTGTGAAGTATGTTATTTCGTGTTAAAATTGCTTAATGTTTAGTTGTAGCGTGATATACGTTGTGTGGCATCGAGCAGCGTCTCTTTAAATAGTTTATGCTACATTTGTAATACAGATACAGAGCAATTTAACGTCAGGTTTAAGCCGCAAAATCTTTATACCCTGCAACAGGATGCGACCGAATATCGATTTACCATCTAGTTTAACCGGATACGCATACTGATTTTTTTACCGGAAATAGATTTCTTTGCTATTTTTGATCGTGATTAACATGTAGCTGTGTTATAAGAATAATTTATTGTTAATAAACTAAACTTTCATTCGGCTGATTTAGAGCTTACACAAATGCCAGTAAACATTCGTCTCCGTTAATAATCATCACTAAAATAGCCGAAAGCATTCTGACTTGCAGCAGTTTATGAACTTGTGAAGAACATCACTGGCCCATTAATGGAAAACTTTAGTATCAGGTATTCGGCATGCTTAGACCGGATACAGGAACCGGATGGTGGTTTTTCACCGGACATTAAACCAAAACTGGTTATCCGGTCGCACTTATCCGGTCGCACTCGCCTCAAAATTGGCGCCGAGAAAAATCTGAATATTACAATAAATCCTTGTTCCAGTTAGCACTTTGCAGTGTGTCAAGATTGAAGTGGAGTTTTTGTAAAAAGAGATAAACTGTTAACTAAAGTCTCAACACTGAGTAATATTATTTAGCTGATAGTTGCAATAATTAAATATGTAGAACTAACCAAAGCCGGGTCACACTAACAGGAACTCGATTTTGAAACCTAGCGGAATTATAATTTTGCAAAAATTAGTATAAAATTTTAGTACATCTATTTACAGATACAGATTATACTTACTATCTTGAAATACTTCAGGAATCTCCATTTACTGATCTAGCGCTGCATCTGATACTTTTAGAGTTGTCTGCTGAACGATTATGCTCCAAAACTTAATTATTGTTTAATTGTTTATCTCATACTTCTATTTTTGACTTAAAATTACATTATATAATCCAAGATTCCTCTCCGTGTAGTGAAGTAAAGAGTTCATCTTACTTAACAACCAGTCCTTTTCCTTTATCGGATTTCTTGCACGCTGATGAAGTAGATTTCTTCGCACTAGGATCGTCGAATTTTTCAGAATCGAACGAAGCCTCCCCATCACACGATTCTATTAGATAAGTTTCTGAGCTTTTGCCGATTTCATCACGCACAACACTTTCATTTGCTTGCTTAAATACACCTTCAGTGTTGATTGTGTTAACCGTATCTATTTCAGTGCTTGTAGGAGTGTTTTCAACAATTTTCTCTACATCAGTAGCACTGTTGAAACTATTCATAGCATGATCCTGATCTTGACACGATTCTTTCGCCTCACCACTGCTTTCTCTAGCGCGCTTTGGCTTCGGACTTTGAGCTAGTGCAGTGCACTCCATTGAAGACATATCGGCCACATTAGGTTTCTCGCTCTTATTTTCCTCTGGTCTACCACTACCGTTGATTACGCCACTATCACCGGCCATCGATTTGGTCTCCTCTTCTGTTGCTGTTTTGTCTGTTTGTTTTTGCTCGCTATTGCAGGAATTTTGATTTATGTCATCGATAGTGTTTTCTTCCAACACGGTCTGCATACCGTTTTTATCAGGCTTCGATTTACAAGCATCCTTTGACGTAACACCACCAACAGTAGACGTTTCTTCGGTGGACTCTTGCGGAGGTTCGTTAGTCTCGCTTACTTCACGCTTAAAATGAAGTTAACCGTAAATATTAAAACGTATTTTTCAAACGCCATTAATAAACGCACGCAATCAACAAGACTGTTCAACTTGAACTTTTTCAGACCCTCATTAACCAGTTATAAACACTCCCCCGTCGCAATACGGTCCGTTTGAATCGGCTATATTCACATTATGAATTTAAAGTCTCACAGCGTCACACTTTAAATTTAAACAGGTTAAATAATGCTTTGCTACCTATGCAAAAATAAGACATATTGTGACAATCCTACTGACAGGTATGAGCGGTCTCGGTGTCGGCAAGTCTCGAGAGTTGTCTGGTGTCTATCTCGCTTTTTCTTAGTGTCCGCGGTTTGCAAATCGACACCAAACAGGTGAAAAAGCGATAAACAATTGCTATTAGATGAACTAGTTTGAGCTGAAGAAAAGACGTAGAAATGTTTTGCGCATATTTAGGAGTACGTAAATGTATATACGTGAATTACTTAAAATTGGGTACTTGTTTACCTCCCTTCACACTATGACTGTTTTGATATACGCTAAGTTCTCCCACTATGATTGTTTTGATATACGCTCAAGTTCTCCCAAAGCGATTATTTCATTACACTATGACATGGATGGTTTAGGCTTAGGTTTACGCTTCAGCTTAGGTATGGACGCGGGAAACTGAACAAGTTAATAAAATTGCACAGCACAAGCAAAGCGATTGAGCTTTTACAGAGTTCATCACCAAGTTACGTTTTCATTAATATTGGCACTGACGGTCACATATAATCCGCTAACTTCATTTTCATATGGGTGCACCGTCTGTAACAATTTATTGAAGTTGGTGATAGTTTTGTGAAGATTTCAATCGTTGCGTTTATGCCACCATTACTAACTGATAAATTTAATATTTATTAGTTTATATGTATGAATTAAATGGCAATTCTGAGCCGATAAAAATATTCAAAACTTGTGTTACAAAAATCTTATTTTCGGTAACAGTTAAAAATTGACAGGACCGAGACCAAAAGTCTCGGTCCCGCTTTTTTGACCGAGACTGTCTATCCCTGCGTACTGATTACTAAATTGTTGTATTACAAAAACCAAAAAATAGGAGTCATAACAGCATTACCTGACGTTTAATTCCTTGACAAGTTCTTGTTCCTTTAACACGAACCAACGGAGACACAAACAAAGTCCCTGGTCCTTTATTAGGTCTACCTAAAACATGTCATCAAGGGCCGTGCACATACTTGAAGCCAACTTTAGCATAAATCACGTCATCAGATGTTTTTAAAATAGCCGATCAACGATTTTAACAGATTGTAACAGAAAAGACACTTACGATGTGCGCGGCCAATTACTTGTTATGTAACCACAAAAACGTAGCCACAAATATAAAACTGTGCAGCAATAGGCGCCAGTACTGCATGTTTTATAAATTAAATACACCGCAAAGTGTAAATGAACACAATCAAATCGTTAGCTATTTGGTATTAAACCTTCAAAATAGCACACAGCTATGCCGTTCACTACTCAATGCTTGCGACAAATTTTTTTCTAACCTGAAATTGAAAACCCGTATCGTTGAAGCACTTCGTCTAATGGCATTCTAGCTTCTTCAATCAATGCTATTTTATCCTCTTCATCTGCGGAATCTGAATCAGCCTCTCCATTCTCTGAAAACACATCTCACAGAGGCAGGATGAATAATAGATAAAATAATAAGATGGCGCAGAAAGTTTGCGATTTATCTGTTTACTGTTCCGTTCAATTACCACGATGCATCCGAAAGAATTCGCTCAGATTCGCATAAAAATGAACAATTCGGCCCTAGTACTTTAAAAGCAGTATAGCGTATTGGTTTAACACGAAAGCAAACGAAGACATTAACTTAAACAACTGAAAGAATCTACCTTACCTTATGCACACAACAGTGCAAAACCGTGTGCATGTCATCGAAAAGTGAAATACGATGCAAGATAGGTACACTAGAACTCACCAGTATGTGATTTATTATTTGACATCTCTTTAAGTTCAGCTTTGACCTAAAACACTATACCCTGAGATACAACCGAAAGTTGATTTACCTGCTATAAAAATAAAACGACACACAAACTGCACGCGTGAGAGAACATATACAACTCTCAATTTACTTCGGTACTTTTAAAAATAACTCAACAAATAAAAATAAAAACCACTACGCTAGAAAGAAAGTGTCCACTCATACTTCCCTTTAAAATTCAACAATGCACATCGAATTTCATCTGCGCTCAGAACCACCGATTTTATTATAAATTAATAGGAGTTAGAACTGTTCCGAGGCCACGAATTTTGTCCGGGCAGTGGCGTAGGCCAATGTGGCAGGATTTCACAAAACGTAAGGTTACAATATGTCTGCTCAAGTATGGTTCATATGAAACCGCAGACAGTACACCCAAACTATGTAACAAAATATACGTATATGTTTGCCAAAAATTGTTTGCTTAGTTTGCTGCAACGCTTGATTTGTCTTGCTTCATGGCTGATATTCAAACTTAGCAGACAGCTTTCAGCCAGAGCTCAAAAGATAAATGATAATTCAATCGTCTATCTAATCGGCATCGGTATAGGTTTTGCCGATACTTTTCGCACATTATAGTCAATTTTGGGATGCTATCAATTTCACTCCTTAGCGTATACATCCGTCTGACTGAACAATGAAACTGTTATCTTTCTTGAGCTCGTTTGAGAAATTAATTGAAACGAAACTTTCTGATAAAATTATAATCATTTATGGTGGTTATGGTTTAACTCTTCGCATAATGAAGTAATATAGTATCCTATGTGTTCTTTACGCATGATGTACTAAAGTTGTAATCGGCATCGGTATCAGTTCGCATCGGCAAATTTTCAATCTATGAATCGGCGTCGGTATTGGAAAAATTTTGGTATCAGCACATCCCTAGTTTTAATATTTCAAAACCAGTACTTCAAGACGTTGACGAAATAACAATTCGGAAAAAATACGAGCTTGAATCAAGTCCCAATTCGGATTGTAAATTTGCCAGGTGTTCGGTATTTTGAAATATCGCATTTGCTTTAAAAGCATAACAATAGAAAACTTTCCAGTTTCGGTTCCGATGTAATATAAACACCATTTTTCGAACAGAAGCCTTGCACGCAGTACATAATTTTGACAAAATAGAAGAATTCGGATATCAAATTTAAATTCCCAAAGTAACTGCATAGCACCTGATAATGTTAACGCCATAATGTTCAGCTGTGTATTTACTTTTAATAATAATTTAATTGTGGTTTTGGCTACTTTGACATCTAAAAGCAAGAGAATGCTTGTAACAACACCAATGGCGGTCCCAGAAGGGCGGGTCTATTAAATATCGCTGATTTTCACAAGCAAAAATGATAAAATGATAAAATTACAAAACTCATGCCCGAGTTCCAAAACATAAACGCCCGCTCAAGACAGAAAAAATTTCTGGGACGGCCAGTGATCCACACTGCTAAAAATAATTACAATCTTGAACCTTGTCACTTTTAATGGTTTCGTCAAAAGCAACAAATCCCTCGTCCAAAGCGCGAGCTATATCACCGTTTTTCCAGCTTGGCTGAGTCTGTAGGAACGCGGGAAATTCACGTGCCGTATATTCAGCAACCTCAGGGCCTGAAAAAACCAACTTTGCCAGGCTGCAATAACACTATTTAAAATCTGACCCAAACTGACGCATCAACATAAAGTTTAAGCTATGTGAAAAAACAGAAAAAGGTCATTGTGCTCATATTTTAGATACTGCACAACACATGCAATTAGCACGTGACATCAAACAAGCGTTTTCGCCTACATGCTAAACTTGGAACAAACAGCTAACCAAAACTAAATCGGCTCCTGAAAATTACACAAATCTACCAAGTGCTACATGAAAAAGAGCCTACACCCCACAGAACCATAAGAGGATAATAACTTTTCAAAAATTACAGCAAACTTTATTGCTTTTGTCAATTTAGGGCTAAATTTAACGGTCTGTTCCAGGTGTAAACGGATATTAAAAACAACAAAAACGGAAAGATATGAATTAGTTTTTATTCGGATATTATTCTTTAGGCCTCAGATATCCGGACACGAAATCCTGATTTCCAGATTTCAAGTATATATATTAATTCTAAAAAAGGTGGCAACAGAAGTTCGAACTCGGTGTCAATTTGGAAAAATTGAAGGTTCAACATAGCATTTAAGTTATCGGTTTTGAATGAGCCGAATCAAACCAAGGTTAAGCAACACCTGTTTTATATTTAAAATCGATTTGAGTGGACTGAACCATTTATAAGGCTCAAGACTCAACTTGTTAGGTTAGAAGAAGCTCGAATATTCTAGCCACGGAACTGAAGCCGACCGAAAACAACTGATAAGGTGACGCTAACGAACTAGGAACATGTTTAAAGTTGTAGTTCTAACCGGAAACGGAAATGTGTATATAAGCTGCGCCTACGATTACTGAAAATTTGAGAAACTAATTGGACATACAAGGCATAGGTACATAACAGGGTGCGACAAGATATCCGGCTCCGCTCCGGCTAAAATTCGGCTCTGGTATTTTAAGTTTAACTCGCTGGACGTTTTCTTAAGCCATCATTTGTATTTGAGCCAACTGCCATGGAACTGACTGAGTTGCTTTTAAGTAATATGTTTTCCTGCCATTATGTACGTATGTAACGTAAATGTTTGCACGTGCTGGGATACATTCACAATTTTTATTGGGTAACAATAATAACGCCGGAAAGCGTACTAACATGATCAATGTTATTTTAGGGGCGTAATAGTATATAACTCAGTATATTCCTATTCCTTTCCTAAGCCTAAACTTCAGATAAAAACAAGTCTATAACTAAATAGCCTTGATATTAGCCACCACTATTTAGAGCCTTGATAAAGTGTCAAAAAGGCATCGGCGTGAGCTGCTAAGCTTTTTCACGAAAACACTTTGCATATCTTATTCAACGGAAATTGTTAGCTATGCCCACATATTTGAATGCCATTTGAAGGCCATCTAGTATTCGATTTAAGTCAACTGTCCTGGTTTGGCCGGGTATTATATTATTTGGCTCCGGTCTTTTTTGAAATCACGTCGCACCCTGGTACATAACTGATGGTGGATTATGGGGTTTTTCATTAATATGCATTCTATATACATATTGTTTAAAATTATTCGTATTAAATATTATCCGGATAAAAAATATCCTAAACAATTATCTGACAAGATGTGCCGGACAATGTATAATTCATTTTATTCGATGCTTATCACAAGTGTTATAACTAAAAGTCAATAGTAGTTCGAAAACCGGTGAGACCGAGTTCAAGGGTTTGCAAGGGTTCCCCTTCATATTCAATGTTTTCAAGACTAGCACTTAGATTCAAGGATTTTCAAGAGTTTTTGAGGGTGCGACACTACGTCATTGCAATTCAGCGTCCCTTTCCTGCTAATGGGGATATCTAACAAAACAATGATTGCAGCAATACAAAAAGAATATGTATAATACACAACTGGAAAGCAATCTGGCTAATAACAGCTAAAACTTTATGACATACCGCCATGGCCATCATATACAGCAAATATAGACGTGTTCTGCTCGAAATCCAATAAAGTATTGTGTGCGTCCTGAAAAAGAACCCAATTTGGACATCATCCATTTGTTTGAGAGGTCATAAATTCGTTTAAAATACCTTACACCGAATATGTTCATCGGTGAAAATCGGTGTCCGTTTCCGTTTCCGGTATAGAAATACCGAAATTTGTTATTTTTAAGCTCAAAATTAGTAAGTATACATTACGTAATGTTTCATAATTTTTCATTATAGATATGTTACAATTGTTCAATATAAAACAAAAACTACGATATTTATCCACAATCTTAAAAATTTCTGGCGCAGTTGCATTTTCTTTTAAATTCTAAAAAGCCAGGTGAATATTTCATGCCTCAATTATATTAGCAGAAAAAAGATTTTTGAAACTTTGATAATTCAATATCCTTTTCCGCTTCTTTTTCTGTTATATTAATCACCATCCGTTTCCGTTTTTAAACTATTCGTTTACATTTGCACACAGGTTGGAACAAATCTGGCTTCTCCACAGCAGGCGCCAACTTTTTTCACAAGGCACAAATCGATGGCAGGCAGAAGTTCTTTCAAATTATTTTCAGTTTAATGGGTTACGCTAAGCGTATTGGTTTCTTTGGTCAAGTGGTATGCATTGGTAAATTATTAATACGTAAGTTCGAATATAACAAAAGTTTACAGCAAATAAACAGTAAGTCCCGTTGCTATAATCTTCTACTGCAAAATAGTACTGGGCAACCGGTGGCGAAAACTACTAAAGCCGGAGCCGTAGGTGAAACAAAATTGCGTATAGTCAAAATGTTGTTGACTTAAATTTTAACAGTAAATCCATAAGTGTGGACAAAAATTTGTCAACCGCGCTTTTGCAAAACTTCGGAAAATTAGAACTTTGAAAATGTCTTAACGATTACATATAAGTAGAAATTAAAACACAGGAATACAGGAGGACACAGTTTTTATTTGAAATAAACAATTTACATTGATTTATAAATATGTACCCAACTATAACTAACTACCTATAGTTTGGTTTTACGATTACAACATGATCACCATGGTGCAATTGGAATTAGCGCAACTGGAATATGAAATAGTACATTTAAAACGACCAAAAATTAATACCAGAATTTTTAGTTCCGGTAAAAAATTTACCGGAACCGAGAGGTGCAAAAATGTCGAAACCGGCCGGTTGCACCTTGGATCACAGATTCGTACAAATTGATTTTAGACATAAGGTGAAGCTAAACGTTACCTCTTGGTTTATACGCCAACCTTGCATTGCTGCTGCAGCATATTCAATCACTCCGTTTGCGCCAGATTCTGTTTCCTTCGTAGTTACTGGTTCAGAAAGATACGCACCCATTATTTAGTTACTTGCTTTGTAATACGACAACCTATGAAGGTGGACACACTACTTATCCAACGCAGCATACGTATAGCTGAGTGAACAGTCGCAGCTATGTGCAAAATACCTACTGATGAAGTATCACGCTTCTGCTCACTCTCTACCTCCCCTTCCTCCTAGCCATCTCTTTCTCGACCTTTATTTTCAATAATTCAGTTCTTTCCGGCCAGAATTTATATCATCATTTATTCTATTTTCAAGGCTTCCTTTACCTATTTGCCATTTCTAGCGCACGATTCACCACTGCACCACGTAGCCCGTCAACCGCTTTATAGTCTACTATATTTGTAGACACGTATGCTTCCGGATAGATTGCAACACAATGTGCATTGCATGTGTTGCATATATATGTATGTACCCCAGGACAAGCATGTCTCACGTGCCGACAATTAGCATCAAAATTCGATGAAAACCGTAATTGAAAATTTGATACTAACGGTAAAATGTTTATTTGGTGTTTATTGCTCGTATTTGTTGGTACTAACGGTCTGCACGACCCCTGTTTGAAGTTTTGCCACAGTTAATGACCACACCGGATATCGAACCTTGGCCCTCTTGTTCTCGAGCCAAGCGTGCTACCACTACACTACGCGGTCATTGCGACAACTTCTTATACCGGTATATGTGCACAGGCATGGCAACATTTGCTTTACACACACTTACGTGCACATATACCGACAGTATTCGTATTTAAAACGACAGTATCGCGCTTTATTTAAAAAAGGAAGCAGGGCAATAGGCTACGTTAATCTGAGCCAGTTGTGTTTTAGAGTCCATCAGAATCCTCAACATCTCCCTACGGATCGAATGGAGATCCCTACTTCTTTAAATAGACCCCCACAGACAGTACATCCGATTTCTAACATCCAATTAATTAACACAAAAATAACGATGTTTACACTACTTCACGCCAATTTTTGACATATTTGTTAAAATTTGGTGAGGGACGCACAGTTGATATCTTATTAGTCCGTCATCAGAAAAGAAGGAAATGAACCCTCCATTCCAATAATGAAACTAGCAAGCTAATTTGCGGAATATATACGAGATAAATGTTAAATTGTCATATAAATCTACTTTTAAATAAACATTGTAGTTGTAAATCACAAATAATAAAATGACGATAAGCAAACACTTCATTTTGTGAAGACTATAAAATTGACAAAAAATAGCGGAAGTGACAATGCTGAATCTTTCCGAATTTTAGATGTTCATGTCAAAAGCAGTTCTTTTATAGTATCTTTAACCTTTTGATTCTTTAGTTTTAATAGATGTCGTCTTCATGCACTATATTGTATCCGCACTGTGCTGTACTGTGGTGATCTGAATATGAGTGGGTAAAAGAGGGTAGTAGTTCCCTTTTCCAGTCCAAATCAAAAAGGTCCGAATTCCTAAAAAGGATGGGTAAAAGTGGGTAGAGTCGTTAAACCGTCAATTGCGGAGAGCGGGTTAAAATAAATGCATTCCATAATCGAATAACTAGGGGGTACCCTCTGAAAGGCCAAATAAATATCAGTCCTCCCACTTATTCGGGTCACTACAGTACGAAATAAATATTAGTTAACATAGAAATATGCTTCATGTTCGAAATGAAACAAAAAATTACGAAATTTATTAAAAATCTTAAAAGTGTTGGCCAATGTTCAGCAAAAGAAGTCCCATTTTCCGGGACAGCAATGTAGCAGGAGTACACACAACAAATATATATTATTGGGGCAGTGTGGACAGTTGTTTAATCTTCAGAGATTCCAAGAGGTTCAGACAGAAACTGCTATGGAAATAATTGACATCATGTGGCAATCTGGAAATGATGGAGAAACCATCGAATGAACAGTTATGACTCGTGCTCTGACAGTGGTCAGACATGGCAGATTTTTGTAGAGCACTTGTTGTAGTTTCATTAAGGGTGCGATCCGAAATTTTTTTATGTTCGCAAATTCGTTTGTATAATTGTCTGTTTGTAGAACCGACAGAGCCCAACTGACAGTTGGAACAGGTAAACTTATATACTACTTGCGTACATAAAAACCTGAGTAGTTGATCCTTATAGTTAAATAAGGATCAAAAGCTTAGAATGGTTATAAAAACAATTCTTAGGTCTAAATTTTTCTTCCAAAGAATTTTTGGAAGATCTGCCTAAAAGTTTCTTAAAACCGGAATGTGCTCTGAAAACGCGTACACTGCAAACAATGGGGTGTCAAATTGACTCTCTCGGAAATAGGCATTTCTGACTACACAGACTGAGTCAAATTTGACTCCGCCAGAATCAAATTTGATTCACTGAATCACTCAGTGTTATGACTCGTGCTCTGACAGTGGTCAGACATGGCAGATTTTTGTAGAGCACTTGTTGTAGTTTCATTAAGGGTGCGATCCGAAATTTTTTTATGTTCGCAAATTCGTTTGTATAATTGTCTGTTTGTAGAACCGACAGAGCCCAACTGACAGTTGGAACAGGTAAACTTATATACTACTTGCGAACATAAAAACCTGAGTAGTTGATCCTTATAGTTAAATAAGGATCAAAAGCTTAGAATGGTTATAAAAACAATTCTTAGATCTAAATTTTTCTTCCAAAGAATTTTTGGAAGATCTGCCTAAAAGTTTCTTAAAACCGGAATGTGCTCTGAAAACGCGTACACTGCAAACAATGGGGTGTCAAATTGACTCTCTCGGAAATAGGCATTTCTGACTACACAGACTGAGTAAAATTTGACTCCGCCAGAGTCAAATTCGATTCACTGAATCACTCAGTGAGTCCAATTTGACTATGTTGGAGTCAAATTTGACTCAGTATGTGTAGGCAGGAAAAGCCTATTTCCGAGAGAGTCAAATTGACTCCCCATTTTTTACAGTGTATTAAAGAATTAACGTACAAATCTTTGTTGTGGACTGTTCTGCGCTGCCAGAGATATTTGTGCATGGTCCAGACGTTGTTGTTGCTGTAATGGTTAACCCATTTTGGGGCTCGTTTTCGACTGAGTCTGTTTACGGCGCTTCGGCATAATTATAATTTTGAATATTGCAATAAAATTGCAAGCGTTCAGCCTGGGAAAGCAACTTTTTAGTATTTTCAGTGTTAAAGTTTAGCTGCAACGTTTAAACCGCTCATCCAAATGCTTGGATTAGACTGTGACAGGTTAGGTTACCCATCTTTTCATTCAAAAACCGATTTAAAGTGTGCTCAATAATCTTGATTGGGAAGTTGTTTGTTGTAAAAAACGACCGTATGAAGCTCAGCTCATTCCTGATATTTCCAGTATTGAACGAAATTTCAAAGCAACGATATGAAAAACATGAGATAAGGTTCCTTTTATATACTTCAATGAGATGAACGAGTTAAAGTTGAGAATCTGATTGGAAAATGTTGGTTTTCTGTAGATTCCGTGGTAACTTTACCAGTTTTAAATTTCATAAAAAATATATAGTGGTGAAGACGGGGTAACTAAGTCTTTTTTGGTCTGTAACTTAAGTACTTGAAACTTAAGTTGTCTTTTAGAAACAAATAATTTGTTAAGTAATTTGCTTAGCGCATACTGAAGTGAAGTCGTACTTAACTACGGTTTCAGAAACATAGCCATTATTTAATAACCAATTTTTATGGCAATGATGTTTTACCCTGTACTTTTTTGGAGAAGAGGTGAGGCCAGTTGTGGGCGGTCGCTTTCCTTTTCGGTCGGATAAAAATTACTCTATAGTTCGGCTATCAGACAGAACAACACTTCTTTTCTGCAGACAAATTCAGAACCAAGAACTTTACTCTAGTGACCCGAATAAGAGGGGGACTAACATTTATTTGTCCTCTCCAGAGGGTACCCTCCCTTGTTATTCGGTTACAGACTGTTATTTATTTGTAACCCGCCCTCCGCCGTCTTTCGTTACTGGTATATATTCGGTATTGCAACTATCCGTTGAATTAAACGTTTTTAACCTTGCATCAAAAGCTTGAGCGATAATGCAAGGTTATACTTTGGAATATTCTTTTCAAAATTTAAGTACGCTTTATGTTTCGAACTCAACTTTATTTGTTCCTGGAGTCATTTGTGCGTTACAATTAGGGATAATTGTCAGATATGGACTCTAATTAGGGTTTAGGGACTCTATCAGCTTGCGGACTCTTATTAGAGATACAGACTCCTATTGATCGGGACTCAAAATGGGGACCCCCTCTTATTACCTCCTCTTATTCGGGTCAATACAGTAATCACACACTACCTACCAGCGATTTATGGGAGTTTAATATAAATATACGTGTACATCATTTGCCGGTGCTGATAAATTTCTTCTGAAATTGCGGAAGCATATTGTTAAGCCTAAGCCTGAGCATTAAGAATGAGCTTATACTTAAGCCTAAACCTAAGCCTAAGCAAAAAATTAATCTAAGGCTTAAGCTTACTCTATTGCAGTCCCGCAGAAAAATTGTTTCACCCCTGTTCTTTACATGAGCCAGAAAACAAGAGTGATCAGTCAATATACAAAAGAATCTGTGATAGCTAAACAGTGAACAGGAACTGTTTCAATCATAGGTGACATGTGTTGTAAACTATAACCACACAAATAATTATGAGTTGCTGCTAGCTCTTGGAACTTAGTTAAGGCTTACTCATCTTAGGGTTTTAGATTTTGGCTTAGATTTGGACTTGTCGTAGGCAGATTCCTATATAAAACAAGGGCTAGACTTTTACCGATTTTTTAATTTGGTCGTATAGTATATAGGTAGGTCCCTATATAGTGAACAAGAGCTAGACTTGTGCCGAATTTTTCGCCCTGTGAGAATTTATCCTTTCTCACATGAACACTTGACGCGCGAGCCCGACGGGGCGCTCACGTCTTGTGGAGATTTTGCACTGCGCATATATGTTATAAATGTTATATACTGCGCACAGTGTGTGTATTGCTCGTTATTGTATTTACTTGCTCATAGCATACTCTATGAGTGAAAGGGTTATAGACACTCAGTCAGAACTTTTTCATTAAGGAACATCAAACCAAGAATATGACCGGCTAGAGCTATATTAATAAGATTTATCAGAAAGTCCTATTTAACGGCTGTCGTTGTTTCTTTTAGCTGATAATGTCAGTAACTTTCAAATTCAACTTTTGAATTATATAACTTTAAGTGGTAAAATATTTAAATATAAGGAACACTTCCCGGTTTAGAATTGGTGAACATTAGTTCATTATTTTGCTTTAGGGTATAAATCGATAATATAAGTAACGCAAGCGGAAACGATAAGTGAACAAACTAACGGTAACAAAAACAAACAATGGGCGTTGAAGTAACGGGGTTTTGAAGTTTTTTTTATTTTTTCGCCTATACACTTACGGCATTGAAGTAACCAGTGGCCTGTCTTATGTTTTAAATCAAAAATAGCGGATGCGCACAAATTTTAAACAATTTTGAATGGATTTTTTCATTTTTAATTCAAATCTATTAATCATTGCGGTCCCGATGTAAACTGAAAAATCCATTGATACACAAATGCGTAATTTTTCAAACTATTAATTAACATACCGCGATATTAAACAAAATTTTCGGTATTTTCTTCACTGTTTGAGAACGGTTCGATTTCAAACAGCGAAACATTTTATTCACAATTTTCAATTGGGCCATTCAAGTCTTTTATTTGTAAAAACTTTTAAAAATCTATATGAATATTTGAAAATCTAGGTTGTATTGTAAATAAAGACACATTTTCCTAAACGTTCATAATTTAAATATCTGTTTTCGTATTCGTTTTTGTTTAATATTTTGATCACTAACCGTTTGCGTTTTTGTTTGTAACATTTTTGCTGTATACTATATCGTTGTTGCTTAGTCGTAATTTCGTCTGTTTTATATGTCTATTAAAACTTTGTTTTATGTCTATTAAAATTACGCAATATGTCAAAGCTTCTATATAATGGTTCGCTACATGCAGCATTCAATTTAATGAAAGATTTTGCTCGAAAAAGTGAAAAATAATCGCCGATTGTTGACAATATTTGTATGATAAATATTTTTCTTTAATGTTTGCATCTTAAATTTAATAATCTTCTACTATTCGAAAAAGCAAACCCGGAGCCGTAGGCTAAACAAAATTGCGTATAAAATGTTGCTGACTTAAATTTTAACGTTAATTCTACAAAACGTTGTCAATAAATTTGTTATTATAAGCATGCGTTTGCGAAATCTCGGCATTTCGAACTTTGAAAATTAGCCCACAGTTCGCTAACTGCCAGCTAAGTGAGCGACCAAGCTTTAGTTTGAAACGAACAGTTTTCTTGCCTTAATTGATGGAATCTATAGACACATATTTTACCAAAGGCCAGGATGCACACCACGAGCCATCTCACAGTAGGTTTCCCCCTGGTCTCAAAACTGACCTTCGGTGTGGCCTTCGGTAAGCGAAACTGCGAGTAATGCTTCAACGGACGGCCGAACCTGAAGTTGTACTCTCGGCGCAGCGGGTAGCGAGGTGCCGTTAGGTTGAGTTACCGAAGCTGAGCCGCTGATTGGCTGCACAAATGTGTTATATAACAGTGCATACGCCACCTTTTATCATACAGCTTAGCATACAAAATTATTAACTCTTGTTATGTAATTAACAGGTAACAGGAAACTTTCAAATTTACAAAAATAGCTGAGGATGGAACGTAAATTAAAATCAAAGATATCACTGCAGTCAAACACTGGCGGATCCACGTGGTCTTTTCCAGAACTATTCCCTCTGTAGGAATTATATAAAACCGATAATTTGAGTTAACGTTTAATGGGAGCCGCTAAGTTGTTAGCCTCGCTGCTGCGCCTCTGTTTTTATCTGCTACATTTCATTTATATAAATTACGCATAGCGAATGATTGTGTTATTGTTTCATGTCTGTTTTGATGAAACTTCTAGCGCAGAACTTTACGATAAGATTTTCAACAAAAACGTTGTACCCTATTTAAAATACATAATTCTTTGAAAGATACCGCAAGTGAAAACAGGAGTCACGGCCCGAGGGCGGTGACCATAACGTATTACACAGGGTGAAAATTTTGTATTTGTGTGTGCTTCCTATTTGTTTTAGCTATTTTGGCCAATGTTAACTATACGGGCCTGTTCGCTAAGCCTAAGGTTAAGAACAAGCAAAATCAAAGCCTAAACCTACGCGTGCTTCAAAGTTTTGAACTCAACTTTGTTTTTGTCCTGTAGTCATTCATGCATTACAATTAGGTATGATTGACGTTTATAGAATATAATTAGGGTTTAGGGACTCTATCCGCTTAAGGCCTCTATTTGGGATACAGACTCTTATTATAATTGGGACTCACAATTGGGACACCCTCTTATTCAGGTCCCTACAGTAATCATATTCGTGTTTTTCCGATAACTATTGACTTCCGTTTGATACAAACTGGCTGCAGAGCTGGGCGCTGCGTTGCTTTTCATTTAAATACAGTGATTTTGATTTTAACTTCTTTTCAAACTGCTGCTATCTCCAGAATTAGTAAACGTGATTTTGTATTTTTCGACAGTCTTTGCCTTGTTTGTTACGGTGCGGCGCTACCCGGACGTCAGGAACTGACACAAATCTTGCTCGATTAGTTTATTTTATATGCAAACATTGAAAATAAAGCACAAAACAGCTACAAACTCTATAGTACCTTTTGTTAAATTTTTTCTGGGCGTTTCTGTTTACTTCTCTGTGAGTAATCTCATTTGTGATACTGCGGCCGGCCATATTGATGACAACAGCGATTTTCAAGCCTGCAGCGAAACGTATTTATTCAATATTGTATTGATTTATAAATGAAATAGTTCGTTATTTTTCTGACATATTGACCTTTACGAATTTTACCGTGAGCGTGTAGGTTGCATTTATTATTTTATAAATTGACAACTTTACCTTGCGGGATTCAGTTTGAGTTTAGTTTAATTGAGTCTTCTTCCAGCAGCAAGACAATGCATTGCTATTTACGCAGTTGAAAGATTAGCAACATAGTAATTGGCTATTGTTCGTTTCGCAGCTAAACGTTTTCTATTTTTATTTGACATTCAATTTCAAGCTAGGATTCAAAGCTCAGCACTGTCAGATGCGAGGCACTCGTATTAGTAATGAGAAAATAAAAAGTTTATTCCTTCCGGGATTCGACTGTAGTCGTGGGAATAGAGTCTTTTCAATTACACTTATATTTTTAGCACATATTGAACTACTTTGGATATTGCGAATCTTTAATATTTGTTTGAAGTCTGTCTGAGCTCACCACCCGAGCACATAGCCCGACGAAGAACGACAGAGAGTAGCATGAGCATACTAATCGCCAAATGGCTAAACATTTATTGGAAATTTTTTCCATTGCGTTCATTGTCCTTAACCAATTAACACGGAATATACGCTGAGCAACTAAATTGCAAACTGTATACGCGAAATAGATATGTGTACACAGTACACAGTATCTCCAAATGACGTGAGAGCCTCCTCGACCTCGAGTGTCAAATTTGTGTAGCTAAGTGTTCATCGTAAACGCCTAACAGAGCCGAAGCAGCCATTCCATACCGCCGCCCACACTAACCGGTTGAAACAAAAACCAACGAAGTTTTGAAATACGACTAAATGTTCGCTCGCTTCGCTCGTAAGTTTTTGACACAATTCTACCTTTCCGTGTTTGTTTAAATGGTTTTAGACACTATACATGCCTTACAATAACTACTAGGTTGCTAATTGCTAACTAATTTCCTCGCTCGTCATTCTCGCTGGCTTACAATTTTACTCAAGATAATGTAACTATCATTAAACGAAACAGGCAAGAACGGTACTAAAAAGTTTTGAGTGAGGTGTGCCGTGTGGAGTCTTCTCTGGTTGGAGCATATGAAGATTTTATAAGTTGTATTTAAAATATGAGCAGTTTAGCTACTTTAACAGTAAATGACAAAGATATTTCGCGCTGCGCCCGAAATTTGATTCATTTTAAAGATAGTTTGGACTTGTGTGACCACAGACTTGGATGAAAGTTGTTTATAATCGCTCTCGTCTATAAGAGCTTGAAGCTAAAACTTGGAACTGATTTCATAGTAAGAAGTCCATACCATCATTTCGCATGCACATTTTGCGTGGAGTTGCTTTATGCTACATTATATATGTATGTATATATATATACTGGTTAAAATGACAAGAAAATAGGTAGAGCAGATTCTCTGAAGCGCACAAAATGTAATGGAATATCTCCAAAGCATACAATTTCAGGACCAAAGCGTTGATTTGTATAATCTGAAAATACCAATATATAATGAAATCAATACCTGCACCTCACGGCTGCCCCGGCATTTATTTATCAACCTCAATCGGATTACAACATCGCACAAAGCCATCTGCAGCCCGTCATTGGTTCTTAATCATTTTGATGTGTTTTCTGTTCATCCACTCAGCAACCGCTAAACGCTGTCGAATAAGCTCACAGTGTACCGCTGGTTGGCTGGTAGGCCGGTGCATTTGGGGATATTGTGGCCAATGGCGAATGGCCACTGGGCCTGGACGATATTCGACGTCTTCAACTAGCGACACTGGAAAACCAGCAAAACGACGATTTTTGACAGGAATTTACAGTGAATCACAAAAAGCAATAAAATGCCATTGATATATGTATACTTTTATAGTTTTCAAAAGCAGATATAGGACAGCATCCATAAGTCAAAACAATTCTACGACTGCAACGAAATCGCATGAGCGAAAAACGATACGCGATTTCAGTATTAATTAATATCGATGCAAAATATATTTATACATATACGTCCCTTATTGTTTGAATAAATTGCATGAATTTACACAAACGTGAAAATTAGCCAGAAATCAGCCTTAATTTTACTAATAATTCATTTATAACAATCGCGAAACCTTTTTGGTTAATAAACATTTTTGGTTAATTGATTGGGGATCTACACAATAAAACTACCCTCTGGCTGTGCGCCTTTGGTGGATTGAAGTGTATGTTCCCATCTCTAATTTGTCACGCTGAACTAAATACGTATTACGGTAGACGTTTCAAACCTAAAATGTCAAATATTCTCCATCCGCAGTTGTGTTGCTATATATAGGCGGTACGATTCAGGACTAATGGTAAGGATGCTCCAAGCACATAAATTAGGCTGTTCAGCTATTGGTAGTGACGAAAAATATTTCGGCATTACAAACGGATTTGGGAATTAAATCAGCTATTCTATTTTAAACACACAACAGGTACTGTAGTGACCCGAATAAGAGGGTGTGGGGTAATAAGAGGGGGTCCCCATTTTGAGTCACAGTCAATAGGAGTCCGTATCTCTAATAATAGTCCGCAAGCGGATAGCGTCCCTGAATGCTTATTTGAGTCCGTGAAGGTCTGTCATTCCTAATTGTAGTGCATAAATGACTCCAGGACCAAATAAAATTGAGTTCGAATCTTTAAAGCGAACTTAAATTTTGAAAGTATATTCCTCAGTATAACCTTGCATGATCGCTCAAGCTTTTGACGCCAGACAAATAAAAGTTTAATTTAACGGATAATTGCACTACCGGTTATATATCAGTAACGAAGAGCGGCGGAGCATGGGTTAAAAATAAATAACGGTCCGTAACCGAATAACAAGAAGGGTATCCTCTGGAGGGGCCAAATAAATATCAGTCCCCCTCTTATTCGCGTCGGTACAGTATGTTTTCATAGTTCGTGAACAATGTGTAATCGGGAAGCGGAACGGAAACGGATAGCAATCAAGTTAACGGAAACAAAAACCGAACACTGATATTTAATGTATAAATGTCTCAATTTTTTTTAATTTGCACACCAATACAGTTGATTTAGGTAAATATTCAGAGGTCTTTTGAAAACTGTAAAGCAAAAGAAATTGTGCGCAAATTTTTTGAAATTTTGGCTGTATTTTATCATTTTTGCTCCAAACCGAACAAAACATTTGCAGCATTTATGTAAATTAAACACTGAGCAATCTTTGTGATTCACAACTATAATTATGAGCATAAAAATAACAGATTTTCAATATTTCTGTGACGGAAACAAAAACCGATTTTTGCCAAAAACAAAAACGAATATCCTGTGTACACCCTGGCTTTGCTAGCGTGCTGAAGTGCTGCGTGTTAATAAGAAAGGTTTGCTTTAAAGCGAAGTGACACTTATTACGCTATATTATGCTTTAGAGATTTAGTTGACGGTGTTGTATATTGCGGTATAGCGATAGTTTCCTAAAACGGGTAAGATCAAACGTAGGTTAAATGTCAACATTGGTAGAAAATATGACAACCAACTTGGTTTAATCTGGTGCAAAATACCTAACGAAACGAAGCAATAATTTGCGTTACCACATCGATGCGGAACTGAGCAAATGCTTAATAATTACCTTGGCCCATATTATACTTGGGATGTCCCGTTTTCTGATAGGACTGTAAAAGTGTAGGATTACATTTCGGAATATATTTCTCGCTTTATGCTTAGGGTTAGGCTAGGCTATATAGGCATACAATATTTAAACGCTTAACTGCAGGCTTAGGTTTAGGAATATGTTTTTAGTCTATGGTCCGTTAAAACTTCGATTGAGAATTCTTTGTCAGCCGTAGGGCAACTACACGTATTGAGAGAAGCTCGAACACACTTATGCAATTTAGTTATTATTCAAATCAGCTAATAGCTAACTTTTCATTTATTGGTTTTGGAGGTTTGTAAACAATTTGTTCAGATTCCTAGCACCCCAAAAACCTTCAGAACCCTAATAATTAGTGAAATATTGCAAAAAGTTTTAATTTAGGCTTATCGATTATGCAAATATGCAAATTAGGTATTAGCTAACTATTAAATTATTGGTTTTGAATTTTTGCAGACAATTTATTGAGATCCCTTGCACTGAAGAACCATTTATTGCTGAAATAAGATCGCTTGTAACCCTAACAATTAGTGAAATAACTTAAAAATTCACAATTTAGGCTTAGCCAATTAAACTAATATACATATTAGATATTAGCCAACTACCACTTTATTGCTTCTGGCGGTTTGCAAACATTTTATTTAGATGCCTCGCACGAAAAACCTTTCAGTAACCAAAATAACTGAAATAACTTAAAAAGTTTTAATTTAGCAAATAAATTAAACTAATATGCAAATTAGCAATTAGCCAACTTTTCAATTATGCGTTTTAGGGGTTTGCAAACAATTTATTCACATTTTTTGCACTCACGAACCCCATAGAATTGAAATTAGATTGCTTGTAACCCTAATAATTAGTAAAATAACTTAAAAAATCTCAATTGAGGCATAACCAATTAAGCCAATATGCAAATTAGTTAATAGCTAACTATTCATTTATCGGTTCTGGAGGTTTATAAACATTTTATTTAGATTGCTCGCACCCAAAAACTTTTTAGAACTGTAATTACATTGCTTGTAACCGTAATGATTAGTTAAACATATTAAAAAGTCCCAATTTAGGCTTAACAAACGATGCAAATTAGCCTGACATTACCGTTAACAGTTATCTGTGTAAGAGATTGCACACTGTATTAAGCAATTAGTTTAACAAAATAACGACACTGCAGCTGCGAAGTACAGCATAAAAAGGCTGAAAATATATTATTTTGAGCAGAGATTGTTTCATTTAGGTCTAAAAAACTATGATGCAATTTACAACTGTGTCGTATATATACATGAAGTAATATATACACACGTTCAAGGTTTTAGATTTTAATTTTTAGTGTATATAAATTTTAGAAGTATATACGTATTTACAGCACTGTAAGTTCCAGTTGGTTGATAATTCACTCAGACAGAGAATTAGTTATTTATTATTTAATAACAGTCAATGGCGGATCCATGGGGGCCCCACCCCGGCCGTGCCCCCCCTAACGGCATCTCGACAAAAATTATATAACAATTTTGTTACAATAGTTCGTGGTTTGTGTATGGGTCAAAAGTAAGTTTATTACCTGTGAAATTTTGCCCCCCCCCATTCTCAGATCCTGGATCCGCCACTGATAACAGTAAATATTAAATCATTTTGAGCTGATTTCATTCAAGGTGGGTTGATTGACTTAGAATGAGTTTGTTCAGGTCAGAATTCGGAGTTCTAAAAGACCTAACGCAGAGTTGAGACTTGTGGGTGGATTCGATTCATTCTGAGTTAAAAATAAACCCACTGCAATTTACAGTGAAGTTGACACAGGCTTAAATGCGGGTATTAACAACGACGGCAAGCGCCGATATTGTGTATGCCATGCTAAGCAAAACATTTTGTGGTAAACATTTTTTATGCTCTAGTACTTTTTCATTCCACACATAAGCTTGAGGATTAGGCTTCAAGGCTTAGGTAAAGGCTTAGACAAAGCTTTCGTCTTGGCCAATCCTTTTCGTAGCCTAAGCCGATTTCTAAACATTTGGAGAAACGTGCACCAGAGTTCAGTTCTAGATTAGCAAAGTATGCACAGCCAGGACTACAAAATTTATCTTTACTCTTTAGGAAAACGGACGACCTTGTAAACTGAGCGAAAAGCTTGGCGTAACTTTCAACATTAAATTAATGTTATAAACAATTTAAAAAAATTGACATATGTAAGAAACAATATACTAATGAAAGTTTATACATTTAATGAATTTCAGAGAAGCATATTCGCTCAAACATTGAAAATCATTACAACAACTTTAGGTACAGCTCGCTAGGATTTTCTTGAAAACGTCTTGTTGGGGATGCGAAGACGACTGAAAGCAAGCTGAGCCCACTTGCAGCTCGGTGACTTTTGTTCTTGTTAATTTGAAACCGAATTTTGAAAACATAGTTCCGATCCCAAGGGTGGGCTTTTAGAATCTTAAAAAAATCTAATGTTTCAAAAAAATTTAAACCTAATTTCGCAATTATCAGGGGAGGTAGTGAGAAACGCAAATATGCAACAATTTTCAAAATCTAACCATTTTTAGATAAACACCAGCTGGCCGAAACATATTACCTGAAAAGAGCCGAAACTTCCAGAAAAATTGCGAACAATAAAATTTAGCGGCAAAAAACTCAACGACAATTAAAACTTAAAGTGTATTTAGAATAATTACATATTGTCCTCGTTTATCAATTGAGCCATCCTTTTTTAAAAACCCCGGATCCGCGCCTGAAACAACATCAAAAATTGCTTATAAATGAAGATTAAGGGCACATGTGTTCGTCAATTCGCACAGCGTCTTACTAAATAACACGAAATGAAAAACAAACTGTTTTCCACGTCCACACGTTTATCGCAGTGGGATTAAAGTAAAGTGTCAGCTTTCGCCAGATGGTTGAGCTAAAATTAACCAAGTGGCTGTTGAACCTCTCATGACCGTCCCTTTGAATACAGGCTCGGTGCCGGTATTGTTTTGTTTCTGTTCTTGACTTTCGATTTCAAAGCAATCCTCAAATTATGACCAAATCCATATAAAAACGGCAACTGTAGTGCTCAATTGTTGTCGCAATATTTAAAGCACCCCGGCAACAACAACGACGACGAGAACAACAACAACAGCAACAACAGCAGCAGAAGCAACAACAACAACAACAACAGCAGCAGCAACAACAACAACAACAACAACAACAACAACAACAACAACAACAACAACAACAACAACAACAACAACAACACCACCACCAACAACAACAGCAACAACAACAACAACGTCAACACCACCACCACCAACACCAACACCATCAGCAACAACAACAACAACAACAACAACCCCAACACCAACACCAAAAACAACAACAACAACAACAGCAACAACAACCAATAACAACAACAACACCACCAACACCAACAACAACAACACCACCACCACCACAAACCACAACAGCAACAACAACAACAACAACAACAACAACAACAACAACAACAACAACAACAACAACAACAACAACAACAACAACAACAACAACGTCAACACCACCAACACCAACACCATCAGCAACAAAAACAACAACAACAACAACAACGCCAACACCAACACCAAAAACAACAATAACAACAACAACAGCAACAACAACCAATAACAACAACAACAACAACAACAACAACGAAACTAAATACTCTGCTTGAACTTTTATTAATTTTACAGTAAATTAAAACTTTTAATTCAAAAGTAGTTTTTATGCATAGCACAAACAGCTTAGAAGTCAAAGTAAATGCTGGTAGTCAGTTTCGGTGTGTATCTCGAAAATGTGTATATTAAACGTTGTTTTACGACAAATGTGACGATATTTTTGTGAGCGAAATTCATGACTTGTAAAACGCTGCAACTACCGATTCAGCGTTACACTTAATAATGGATGGGCAAAACGTAGCCTACGTCGCACTAAATATATATGTAAGAAAGGCGCCGTGTACTGCGCACTACATATATATTGATAATTGTAAAAACTAATATTCACGTAAATTTTGTAACTTTAGGAAAATTTAAAATACGCGTGTCAGCATTTTGTTGTATAATCTTGTTGATATGCATTCGTGCTGCCCACGCTTTCTCAGAATATTTAAACGAAATACTTTGAGCAGAAACATGCCTGACGCTAGCTTGCGCCACGTGAACGTTTTTAGGATCCCAACCATGGTGTACTGTTTGTCCTGTTTGTAAGCATGCGAGACATGCTTGTCCGTTATGTGCATATGCAATATAGTGCAGTGCACTGTATGTATGCTAGCCGGCTGCATACGGTCGACAAATATAGTCGATGAAAAATGCAGTTAGACAGGCGGGCTGCGTGGCGCAGTGGTAGAGTGCTCGCTTAAGGATCCGTAGGCGGGCTGCGTAGCGCAGTGGTAGAGTGTTCGCTTAAGGATCCGTAGGCTGAGAGTTCGATCCCCGCTCTAGCCTGCTTTTCCAGCTGCTTAGTAAAAAGGTCTGATGTCCCGGTTCCTACCAAGACTGACATGGGGGCTACGCCGTGAGCGCAATGCCCGATTCCTACCTTGACTGACATTTGTCCTGGTGCATATGCAATAAATGCAAAGTGTTCGCTTAAGGATATGTAGGCTGAGAGTTCGATCCCCGCTGTAGCCCGCGTTCCCAGCTGCTTAGTAAAAAGGTCTGATGTCCCGGTTCCTACCTTGACTGACATGGGGGCTACGCCGTGAGCGCAATGGCAAATTGCCGCGCTATGAGCACGCTATCCAGTCGACCTTGTTGAAAATAAGGGCATGTAAGCATGTGAGACATGCTTGTCCGTTATGTGCACATGCAATATAGTGCAGTGCACTGTATGTATGCTAGCCAGCAGCATACGGTCGACAAATATAGTCGATGAAAAATGCAGTTGGACAGGCGGGCTGCGTGGCGCATACCTAGACTGACACTGTTCAAAATATCAATTTATTATAAGAACAACAACGGCCAATGTTACTCTGAGGGCCATCTCGCTGACCAAATACAGCTAAGTGACGGAGTAAATATGAATCACTCCTGCTTTGGGGCCAGAAGATTTTTGTCAAAGTTGGTGGAGCGGGACAACAGTGCAACCACGACAAGATGACAGACGGGGCAGCAGGATATCTGGGACAAGAGGACAGCAGGATCAGCAGGACAGTCGGGATAGGAGGACAGCCGGAACGCAAAACAGATGGGACTGCAAAATACGCGGAACATCAAGACATCCGGTGAGTTCCGAACAGAAGGATAGCCGGGACAGCAGGACAATTGAAATAGGGGGCCAGCAGGAACATCAGGACAGATCGGCAGGAGGACAGCCGGGACTACAAAACAGCCATGACTGTACGACAGCCGGGGCTGCAGGACAGCCAAGATTGCAGCACTGGAATCAGTTTTTGCCACTTATACATCTCTTTACCGTTAGCTTATGCCTAAGCGCAAAGACTAACCTATATAAACTAAATCCTATTGTCTAAACTTAAGAGGGTCGTTTTTACTTCCACCCACACAACTGAAATGTTGGGTGAGGGAGGGGGCAAATTTTCACTTAATTTATGTCAGCAATATTCAGTTTTAAATGCAAGTAATGTGGAGTGAACGACGTACAAGGCTCTGCTGTAATGCAAACTGATTTTTATTGGAGGAGTGCACGGTACTAGAAAAATAAGAACCAACTATAAACGCTGAACAACCAATCAAAATCCGTTTGCATTCCAGCAGTTGTTTGGACTAAAACTGAACCACAATTGACACTTAAAATATCGTAGCCAGAACCTCGGCAGATACGTGTTCAGGTTTAGGACACTCATCGGTTTTTATATCTCGCGCTGTTTAGAATTGAAAAATTTTATACAGCTCTGACTTTTCTTTTTATTCTGATTTGGAGCAAGCGATTAATTTCAGAAACCGCTACAAGCAGGGCAAAAAGTTTTCATAGGCGAAGATAAAGTCAGTTTGAAAACTTCGAGCTCTCTTGACCAAGTTCTAGTTACATGCCGTCATTAACCATGTAATCTTGTCAAATTGTCTGCTATTTTAGCGTAATAGTATACTATTGTAATGTATATATGCTGTCACTAGTATTATTAATAACTGTAATTGGCTTACCGTTAATAATATAACTTAAATCTGATTTGTTGTTACACACGCGAAAATTTCCAAAAAAATAATGGCTAAAGCATGGTTGAAAGCGGTTCAAAGACGGACGAGCGTCCAATTATTTAGACATTCGTTCGGATTTGCTGCAAAATTAGTGCTTTTTCTTACTATTGTACACATCTATTTGCCGTTTAGTGGGCACAGCAGCGATTTGGCAGCTGCAGATAGCGGTGTCGATATTACTGCACAAAGTTTTAAAGATTGCGTCAATAGACGACGTAATGAAGGCAAATTGTTCGATCGGTTTTATTTAGTACCAAAATTGTCAAGGAAATGTGGTATGTGTGCCGCTGTTGCTTTGCTGGTATTCATATGTGCTTTTATTTTACTATTTTTTGTCTTAATAGTTTGATAATGCGTCCGGTCTCAATATAATTTTGTCAATGGGAAAGTAAGAATTTAGAGTATGACGTTAATTTGAAAAGAATCTGGTATATATGGTATTTATTTGTCGGCAGTTTCGACCGCATAGGGAGTTCCATTAATTACTGCACCGAATAAGCCCTTTTCAAAGCACAATTCCAATGTTGCGGTATCGCAACGATTAGTCGCCAATAACTCGTCGATCAACAGTAGACTTGCAATCTAAACTTTTGTTAATTGAATAAATTTGTTGTCTAGCATTAGGCTTTGAGTTAGGCTTAGGAATATGCTAATAACGTTTAGACTTACCTAAACTATGAATAACAAGCTGAATCGGCGACGAATTGTACATTCTATTATTAAAATTACCTTTTGTTTACATTGCTTTATGATGAAAGCATTTCTTTGTGTCACTAAGTCAGGTAACAAGAACATATAACAACTTAAAAGCAACAAGCAGTTTTAGCGTTTTATACTAGTCTGCCAGCTTTGCACAATGCGCAAAAGCTAGCGAAAGCACAAAAATTTCTTTGCAAATTTTTTTCCATAGAACAATCACGTGTATTTCTTAAGAAATAATTGTAAACAAAGTAACGCTGGAAAGTTTTTCAAAATACGTATGTGAGGCTTTCCAGCTTTCATATATAGATTGCGAAGAAAACAAGACACGATAAGCGCCATTAGAATAACGTAAATGAATAGCTAAACATAAACTGTCGTTTTAATCTTTCATTGTACAAACGCTACAATTTTTTTAGCCAATTGAGACTGGTACTGTAACCTTTTAGACATTGGCTTACAAAACTTGGTTTTAAAGTTTAACATTTTCTTTTCAGATGAAGCGTCTGATGATGTGATTGAGGTTCGAAAGATTGAAATCGTCGAATCAAAAACACTTTCAAAAGTTTTGAAATTTCCAGGCTGTTATTTAATCGAAGTAAACAAGTAAAAAATTTTAGTGAACGTTTCAGGTTTATTATATAAATCATGTTTCCTAACCGTGAAATAAATTCAACCATATAGCCAATATGGCCATCAAACAAAGTAAACAAAGCCAGCAATTGTCGCCGTGGCTAATTACCACATCCAGGAGCCGGAACAGCCAATGGGGGTCCCAGCCTTAAAGAGGACCCCACCCTAACCGTTTGAAACAAAAACCGCCGAAGTTTTAAAATGCGTAGGGAGAGCACTCACTCCTGCCTGCTGGCACCTGTTTGGTTGCAACTAACAAACTAGTTCTGGTTCACCTCCAATTCTCATACTGCATACGTAATAATATGCCCTGCCATTTGCTAAGTAGTTTTCTTGATTAATATATAACTAATCATTGTGAGTTGAGCCCAAAGTAAGTTGATCAATCATGCTTTGTTGCTGCGGTAGTGATGGGGCTTATACCGCCACATGAATTTCCAGCTTTGGAAGCAATATGAACGATATATGGTTGGATTTGTGATGTGGTTTACGAGATAACCATTAACACAATGTTACCCCCGTGGCTGTATATATACGCTTGCAAACCTGAAATAGTCTATTTTATAAAAATGAACGTCACTATTTTGAAAACGTACCATCTTCCAGAAAAATTACACATCTAAAATACCCCACAATAATTTTCTTTTCTTTGTTTTCGTAAGACTCAAAACTACTAACTGAAACGTGAATATTTTCAATTTGGATATATCATAATTTTGAAACAATCATTGTGGCGTATGCTGTGCCAAATGATACACGAGTTTAAATTTGGACAGAAACCTTTTGGTGCAAGGAATGACTTTAAGATTTGGAAAAAGTCAAATTTTGTAAACAAAATCAAATTTTGTAAAAAAAATCAAATTTTGTAAAGAAAATCAAATTTTGTAAACAAAATCAAATTTTGTAAACACCTATCAGTTCTGCAATTAGATGAATTCGTGAGAAGGGTCCATTTGCGAAAACTTTCAAAATCTTAAAAAAATTTCGGACAAAAAACAGCGAAGAGATACGGAGAACTTTCCAAAGCTATAAAAATGATAAGATTTACTGCGTTCTTTATGGGGCGGAGGAACGGAATCTTGGACGAGCTACATTTAACGGTACCATTTTTATGGCTGCATGACCAACGGTTCAGAAGTTATGACCCTCGAAATTATACAAACACGAACAGATTTTAACTGGTAAAATATAAGCTTAACCAGGTTTATTCCTTGCACAAATTTGATTTTTAGTTGTACATGTTTTGAATGGTAAAAAGTTAAAATTTAAAAGGCCGTAACTATAGAACCGGGCACCCTGCAGCACTAAAAATGGCACCGTTGGACTCCGCGTCGAAATCTCCAAAATGAACTATTTTTTGTTAAGTTGCTAGAGGGTCTATGTTCCGCACCTTCGCCTTTTATGGCGGCCAGGAGTAAAGATGAGGCACCGCAGTGTTAAAGTTTCTCAACAATGAAATAAAGCTATGTTGCCGGTACATAGTGGAGATTGTATTTGCTGGGCATTCAAAGACCTGGTACGAAGATACAATATAATTTTTTCTACAATAGAATGCGTGCATTGTTAAAGTTTAATTTGATGTATTTCAAATTTTAGGCAGAAGTATGGATTGAACCAAGCAACAAGCATGTAAGAAAATGGAAACAAGGTGAATGGCCGTCGATATTTGCTCATGTAGAATGGAAAATTCCAGGCGAATCCCTGAATACAAATCTGCTTGACGGGTACAAATGCACCAACCAAGACGTCAACGGCTGTAATGGAATTGGAAACAATTGGTGAGTAGGTTGTTTTGTTTTACATTTTTTTATCACAAAATCGGGCCATATTAGAAACCAGTCTACTAAGCTTAAGCTTAAACCAAGCCCTGTACCTAAGCCTATACCTAAACCTAACCCGTCCCCGTGTTTCACAATTGTAGGCCCCTATAACAAACATAGGCCACAAAATTAATAAACGGGTTCGTTGTCTGAATAAGTACATTCTATGGCAGAATTAATATTCGCGAATTGGTGTAGTTTTTTCGGAAAGCTCCTAAATCTCCGTGCGAATCATTAATATTTGTCTGACCGCTGTCAGGTGTGGTGATTATGAGCTGTAGCGTAGAACGTTTGAACAGTCAATGTTTTTAAGAGCCGTTTCCAGCGTAGAGTATATGTCAAAAAAACAGGATTTCCCTGCAAAACACTGCTGGAGAAACTGAAGAATTGCACTGCAGCAAACCTTGGTCTAATTGTTTAAATAATATTATGTACCTGCGCGATTCGACTTAGTTGAAATATACTCGAATTTTAGTTTGTCCATCAGTGGCCATTATGCATTGGTGCCTTTATTAAGTTTTAGTGTGATTTTTAACACGAGTGTATTATTTGTTCACGGAAAAGAATAATTTTTAATTCTAGAACGCTCCCAGTTGAAAGATAGTTTATCCCCTTCTCACATTGAGTTGCATGTAGGCAACTCAGTGCAGTGTATATACGTTAAATAGTATATATCGCGCCGTGTTTAACAATTGCAACATGTATACATAGTACTAAATAACCACAAGACGTGAGAGCCACCTCGGGCTCGAGCGTCAAGCACCATAGCTGAGTGCTGATGGCATACGCCTCCCACTCCAGTCACTGGAGTTCGAATACTAGCATAAAAGTAGGTCTCAGGGGAAATCGAAAATATTCATGTGAGAAAGGGTTAAGCGAAAAAATTTTCAGTTTACTATCTATAAAACAATATGAAAGAGGTCAACAAACTATTTACACATCGTTTATAAACAAGTATATTGTTTCAGTTATTATTGCAACTTTTGCGAACAAGCTTACGACGTTCAAAAAGAAGATCCAGAGTTTAGACATGATATCGTTGAGTGTCCGAAAACTTCTGGATTTCACCGATTGCGCAAGTAAGACCGTTGATCATATTATATATTTACAGTACAAGGCGTTGCGATTTAGTTAGTTTCACAGGATTGTTCTCCTATATGAAGTATACAAACGTTTGATGTATTGAATTTTAGGTATACATTTAGAAATTTAACATGTGACTGACCCACGTTGTTTAAACGATGGTTTTAGAGCCAGAAGTCGCAAATGTGTGTTACACCTATCACCAATTACCAATCGCTGATGTCTTGTAACTTTAGTGCTATTGAATAGCGAATTTTGTAATTGGGCGAATTGTTTATGTTTGGCTTGCTCTGCAACACTGTTAGATTTTGCGATTTGTGTAGCAGTTTGATTGTTTGAAAACGTATTACTATCTGGCAATATATACAGCACACATTTTAATACAGGCCAAAACGTAGTAATTGTAGTGACCTGAAGTGTTAAGAAAGGGCCCCATTTTGCGTCACACTTAATCCGAGTCTGTATCCCTAATAAGAGTACGTTAATGGATAGAGTTTATAAGATCTAAATTAGGGTTCATAAAAAAGATCAAACTAGAAGGATGGCCTAGACTGCAAGTATCCTCTTCTTATTTGGATCACTACAGTAAAAATAAACTGCAGTATTTCTTTTATTCTCTGTGGCGGACACAAAGAAGACGGCCGCTCCTCCAAAATGTTTTATGTACATCAGATTTTTAGAAGCAAAGATGAACAAATCAAAAATTCATACGAAACTTTCACAAACATATAGGTCTCCTCGTGAAAAATCCTAAGACAGCCCCAGTGCTAATTCTGCCATCTTGCAATCTATCCGATGCCCTGTTTTAGTTTTTAAGCATCAGTTGATTTTAGCTTAGGGTGAAAACCTGTGTTTTGGCAGAAAGCGTTCAGTATTTTTAGAGAAATTTGCTTCAACGATTTTGGAACGTTGGATCAAAATAAGGATGGCGAACCGGACTTTATTTGCGCTGAAAATTTTCAAGAGTACCGTGGTTTGCTCGAAGACGTTTATGTTGAGGCGCTGGTAAGTTATTATTTCCACTGTGCAAACTTGCAACTAGCTAATGCCCAAATTTTTCTGATATTGGTTGGGCTTTTGAAATCTTACTTAAGTATTTACTTAAGTTATACTTTAGTAATTACTTAAGTCGCCGACTTAAGTAAATAGTTAAATTTTTGAGCACAACCTAAGAAGCAACACAACCTAAGAAGCGCCAAATAACGACCGTTGTCATAACAAGAAACTAGCAGTTTTGCTTTATATTAAGGAGGCATCATGAATGTAGAATTTCAATTATACCAACGTTAGTATACGTGAGCGGTTTATTTGTAGTAGTATATCAAATTTAGTCAGCGACTTAAGTATTTACCTAACTTAAGTACGCTTTTAAAAACGGCAAAATAAATAGTTAAGCAATTACTCAGCCGGTACATAGGTACTAAGTCGTACTTAAGTAGGGTTCGGAAACCCAACCATTGTGTGTTACTTCTGGACAGTGTCTGTGCAGTGCCATGCCGTTGCTTAATTTAGTTGAATTTAAATTTTTAATTAAATTTCAAGTGTAAAATTTATTTTACAGCTAAAACGCAAAACATCATTAAAGTGCCAATGACCACCAATCTTTAAACTACTGGTTTAACTTCAGTCATGGGTATAGGGTGAGTCGTGGATAGGTCTTTTCAGCAAATGTATACATGCGCGTGAAAAATCTAAAATTCTTATTTGCGAGGGTAAGACGCGGGTTTGGTATAAATCCTTGCCACATCCTACTCTGGTTGACCCTGCCCTCCAATGCAGGCCACAAATTAGAGTTGTAGCGAACGTTGAGGCGGCGTCAACAGAATATTTTTGTTGTGTTATATTAACCGGAAGCATGAAACGTGTTGACCGTATATCAAGGCGTTTCACAGTTCGGTTTGTGTGCGTTTGGAAAAGGTACTTCCGCTATGGACAAACATATTTTTTCAGGGCAACATCGAACTTATTTTCACCCTTGCGAAAAATGCAACAAAAAGGGCAAAGCCAAAACGAAACAAAAAGTAAATATTAAGATAATTGTTCTCTTATGAATTTTAAATCTGTTCTCGTAGCCTGCGAAACAAATAAGCATATTCGCAATAACAAAATAAAACTGTGCAATATATTTGAACTCAATCTAGTCAATTACAGTCTTGTCACGTTTAAATCAAGTTCCGAGTTTTCCTAATATTCCTGCGGTGTTCATTCAGCTATAATTTTGGCAAACAATCTGCAAAACGGGCTGATCATAATCAGAAATTATCCAATACTGCTGTGGATTCTATTAATGCCAAAACGTAGTTGCATTAGCAACAATAGCTTTGTTAAAGGCTGTTAAATGTTTTAAGAATTATTAAACGTATGTGCAGTACAAAATCACCATAAAGCACAAGAGTTTCTCAAGCTCCTGGAGACGAGTTATCATTGTAAACAGCTCGCACTCGAGTCTAGTGTTTGAATCTGAGCTTAAAGTTAGACCTTGGATGAAATAGTAATATATTCACGTAAACAAGGATTAATGGAAAAATCTTCGATAACTACTTTTTAATGCATGATATTTTTTACGTTTCAGTTGGAGCCTTGAAGAACAGTTACGCAAGTATCGCCTGTCGTGTAGCAAAACGATTTTTGATTTATGTGAAAAACCACCAACGTTAAATGAGTTTAACGAATTTGAATGCGACGAATAAACGACTGAAATTTGTTGCCGAATTTAAAATTTAAATTTATTTGAAAATGCAAACCATTTCTGCATGAGCAAGCTTATTTGGACTTCAGTTTGCAAATCTGCGACGACTCGACGCTTAGCAATCAAATTTAGGGTCTTGTTCCACACTGCAAAAAATGTGTCCGAAATCGGCTCTACGGGACTACACAAACTGAGGTAAATTTGACTCCGCCCAAGTCAAATTCGACTCACTGGGTCGCACGTTGAGTCAAAATTTGACTCAATTTATATAGTCCCGTAGAGCCTATTTCTGAGAGTAAGCATAAGCTGTAGACTAATTTTTTGCATACGCTTAGGCTGAGACACAGGACTACGCTTATACTACAGTTACGCCCCCGAAAGTGAAATTGGCGCTAACTGAAATTTATGTTAAGTTTGGTAATTCTAACAATAATCTATGAATTTGAAACAATAATTTGTTTATAACGGCATTCAAAACTCAAAAATTATTCCAAAGTATAACTTTACTCGTTGAGTGACACAGGGGTAAACACTAGAAGCTCTATTAAGGAGATTAATCCGGACATTTGCCGATAAGAGTAGCTAAACGGAGCGTGTATACATTTTCTTGATTTCATAAGGTTTGCATTTGCCAAGAATAGGTGGCATAGGCTTCAAGCGGTTTCCAACCCTCATAGTGGCTAGTCACAGCAACAACAGCAGCTGGGTGATAACATCTTGTGACCGAAATAACTTAACTGCAGTATATAATTAAAGTAGGCCATTTCAAGACCACCTAGTTCTCGTTCAGCTCCAATTTTCGTTGAATACGTATTATTACAACTGAGATTTTACAGGACATTTCTATTCGAGTGATAACAAATCATATTAAGTCAATTATCAAATATGCTGGATTAAACGAAAAAAGATTAGCAATTTTTGGCAAATCCATTTGTTGTGGTAACTTGCCACTGAATCGATTGCAAACCTTAACTAGCCATATTGGTCATATGCAATGGCATCTACTGCGATATATATCGTACCAAAAGTGCATGATACAAAAGTGTGCAACTCTTGGGGTTTTGCATGATACAAGCTGTGCCCGGCACGCGTTGTCGTTTTTGACCGACCCCCTTATTTACAGTGGGGAACAACCTGTGTGACCCACGGCACTGCGTACGTATCCGGCTAAAGAAATGGTCCGCTTATAGTTTAATTTAGGGGTACTGTACGTGACAGCAATCCCCCCTCTAAACATAGGGAGTCAACCAAAAACGAAACACCCGGCGATACATTTTGTACCATACGGAACCCCAAGTTGCACACTCTTGAATTGCACACTCTTGATTGTACTAACAACATAAAAATCCCACCAGTACTACTACTACTACTACGATGTGCATCCCAATTTTCACAAGAAGCAAAGAGCAGGTATACAGTCAGTCAACTATAAGATGATGAGTGCTGCTGAGATTATTTATGCTTGAATAACCAGGAGGTGATAGCTTCTCAGCTTATATTTCTGATTCGATAGCGATACAACGGAGACAGCATCGTAACCTATAGATATTTGATGTAATAGCGGAACCGTTATGATTTTCGATACCTATAATGTCCCAGGGACATTAAGGACAGCTTGAAATCCTCTTAATTTTAAACCCAAACGTAAATCTAGACCTATGCGCTATGTCGAACCTAAACCTGAGTTTAAGACTGAGACTAACTCTAAATAAAGTTGTCCCAGCTGTTCCAACAAAAATATGTTTAGAAGCTTTTCGAGACTGTAAACTGGTATAAAATTGTAAGGCTGTTTAGCAAAAAATACGCTACGAACAGCCCAATTGTTTCTGCAGCAATACATGTTTCAGAACTGTTCTGGTTGCATATACAGCAAAATCTAGCTGTATGTTTCGAAACTGTGCCGACAGTTCCAGCAAAAGTATTCGCATACAGATAACAGATACTGTAGTGACCCGAATAAAAGTGGGGGGATTGATATTTAGCTGGCCTCTTCAGAGGGTACCCCCCACTCTTGTTATTCTGTTACGGACTGTATTATTTACCTTTAATCGCCCTCCGCCGCCAAAAAATTCCGCAGTGGTTTCGAAGGTTACTGTCGTGACCTGAATAAGAGCGGGGTATTAAAAGGGGGAGTCTCCATTTTGAGTCCCAATCAATAGGAGTCCGTATCGCTAATAAGATTCCGTAAGCGGATAGATTCCCTAAACCAAACCCTAATTTGAGTCCGTATATGTCAATTATCCCTAATTGTAGCGCATAAATGACTAGAGGACCAAATAAATTTGAGTACGAACCTTTAAAGCGTACTTAAGTTTTGAAAGCAACATTCCAAAGTATAACCTTGCATTATCGCTCAAGTTTTTGATGCAAGGCAAAAAACGTTTAATTCAACGGATAGTTGCAATACCGGATATATATCGGTAACGAAGGGCGGCGGAGGGCGATTAAAGATAAATAACAGTCCGCAACCGAATAACAGGGGGCAGCCTCTGGAGAGGCCAAATAAATATCAGCCCCCTTTTGTTCAGGTCACTACAGTAGCCTTTAAGCTTCTTTTTAAAAAAAATCTCAGCAAATGAAACGTCAACAACTACTTGACAGCTTTCCTCTTTAAGAGTACGGTTTAGGCTTAGGCTTATAATCAGATGTTTTGGTAAAAATGCAGGAAAACGTTTTGAGCTTGGCCCATGTTAATAAAAGCCTTTTCCGAAACTTGTCTGAGCCTAAACCTGAGCCTAAACCTGAGCATAAGCCTATGTGTGAAAAGTGTTCCAAAGCTAAACGTGCATAGAGTCGTATGCTCTCTGACGTTGGCATAGCTCATAGCATAAAGTTCTACTTTTGGTGAATGTTTGGCGCTGCTTCAGAAGCACTGTGCACTCAGACATCTCCGCTGTGCGCGCGCGTAGGCGAAGAACTCGCGCTCGTTCTACACACTTGAAGCGTCGCAGCAGCGTGCGTTCATATCTCGGAAAAATGCAAAGACGTGCTCTAACTCTCTAACTACTCGGTATTCTTCTTCATTGTTACCAGGAACTGGTTTCAGGTACATGCTTTCTAAACCTAAAACGACCTCACAGTTCGAGCTTGTCGTAAATATGCATTATTTCCCGACGACAAAGGGATAAAAAATTTCTCCGGGAAAAATTCATTTCCTAAATGTAAAATGTTCTCCCTGTTGTCAACAAAACAGGAGTAAAAACGTCCGTAGGGCTGGCGCCCGTTCAGCCTGTTCCTCGTAGTGGCTCATGTTACTTTAAGAGGCGTCCAGGTTTCTGGTGGGTCTATAAAACAGCAGGTTTAGATTCTTGATTACATTTTTACTTAGGCTTTAGGCTTAGGCTTTTGGTTTGGCTTAGGCTTTTAGTTTAGGCTTAGGCTTAGCCACTCATTTTTGCAACGCTTAGGCTTAGGAATACGTTTAATCTACTGTTACACCTCTTAAAGTTGGTCATCGTAGTCAAGGGCCAGCGCAAAAACCGTTATAGTGTAAATCTCTACATATACCAAAATTAGTGACGCATATCGCTTGTACAACCTGGAACAGTGCTACGGTCGAATACGTTAATTTTAGTCGAAGAGGCTACGAATGCATATATTTCTCTCTACACGATAATATTTAACTAGTAACGTGAGGAACACAACCGAGAGTTTCCTCTCACATTGCTGCTTAATATTTTCCTTACCCTAATTACAAGCCAAAGCTTACTTTTATTATATTGAGTTGTGTGTGTGTGCACACAAAAAAGTATTTCTGAATTGATCCAGAAAAGTATTTTCTGTGGCAAATCTGAAAAGTTTTTCTGATATTTAAGACAATTTTTCTAAAAATAACTGTAAGACGTTTAATAGTTTCAGACTTTATTTTAAAACTTTTCTGAAAACTTTTTTGTTATAACAGCATTACTTTTCAGGTGCACCTTGCTAATTGTATTTCTTAAGTGTAAGAAATTTTTTCTTAAACATCAAAAATATTATTTTGAGTGTGGGAGGGCAATGTTTCTGGAGAAAACTAAACACATACCCAAAAATTGTGTTTGCAGCATAGCTCTAGCTGCTACAATTTTATAGAATATGAAACCAAACTTTCCGCTAAAGTTTTACCTCAGATCATCAGCATGACCCTACTCTTTGACAACGACAGTCTTCTAACTTAACCCTTGGTGATCTGAAAACAGTAAATTGGATCAGAAGTGAGGTATATTAAAAGTGTCGAGGAATTTGAATCAGTGGTGGCTAGCACTTGAACCATGATTTCAGGTTTTTTTAGATTAAGTTCGCAAATCGCTGACAATCGGTCAATATTGCAGGAGTTTTAACTGGCGCAGATGAATACAAAATGGGCGAATGTGGCCAGCCGTGGCCTACTACCGAAGCAGAAGGTCAACAAAACTTGCCGGATCCAGAGGTAAAGCCGGAGCTGAGGCGAAATTATGTAATTAAAATGATGTTTAATTTGTTACTTTTAGCAAATTTCTGTAATGTGTTGTTAAACTGTTTGGTTTATACGCTTATTTATTACAAAATATCGGCAAATTCTTGCCTCTAAATTGCGTCAAATGTAAGGGGTAACGTGTCCTGCTAACTAAAGTTGGTGAGAATGTTCTACTGGGTGAGTTAGTTGAAGTCAAGTAACAGTGGAAGCCGAAACCGCACGGGTACCCCGCCGTGGTACTTAAGTTTTTTCAGTATCCTGTAAACTAATATATAAAAAGTATTATTAAGGGTGAAGGTGTCCTGCTAAATAAAGTTGGCGAGAATGTTCTACTGGGAGAGTTAGTTGAAGTCAAGTAACAGTGGAAGCCGAAACCGCACGAAGTTTTTTCAGTATCCTGTAAACTAATATATAAAAAATATGATTAAGAAGAATGTGTCCTGCTAACTAAAGTTGGCGAGAATGTTCTACTGGGAGAGTTAGTTGGAGTCAAGTAACAGTGGAAGCCGAAACCACACGGGTACCGCGCCGTGGTACTTCAGGTTTTTCAGTATCCTGTAAACTAATAGACAAAAAAAGTAGTATTGATTCACTCCAAAGAGAAATTTTGTAAAACTGCATCGAAGTTCAATACTGAAATTGTCGAAAACTTTCGGCAAAAATTTTACCGGAGCCGGAGGTCGATTTTATGCCGTAGCCGGACGCGGAACCACAGGCTGCACGCTGGTATGCAGAAGTGATTCAGCGAAGTGGATTTGTTCCAAATACGCTTAATTATTCTTAGCTGCTCACGAAAACACTATGCGTTAAACTGAGCATTTTCATGTGCTGCCAATATCTTTAGTTTATTATTTTACTATTTACAATGCACTATAATTGCACTAAACGCGATATGCTTCAATGTATTTACTATATAATATTTAATGTAATGCCAATGGTTAAAAACAATGATTTATTAATATTTCAATTATAAACATGAGATACCATGTATTGCTGCATTTTTTGGCAATTTGTGCCGTTATACTCTTTGGACTTATTGTCATCGACCATTTAACTGTATTACTTGTACGACTGACAAAATCAACTATTAGAACTCAAGTTCCTAAAAGTGCTAGTCAGCTGGTTACAACTTCCGTTCGTCAATCCAGACATAAATGTATTGGAGAATTTTATGCTCTGAAGCACGCTGAAATTAAACGCTGGTATCTTGATCCGCCGGTATTCGGTGCGCTAACAGCTGCAATGTTTGTGCCAATTTTCGATCCTGGCCGCAAAATTGTCTATTGTAATTTGCCTAATAATCTTGATGTTCATTTTAAAGGTATACCTATTGATGTTTGGAAGAAACATATCTGATTTTTTATACTTTAACATGACCATTTCATACACGCAACAACCGACCATCTCATAAGATCAAGAATTATTTAAGACGAAGTCTTAAGCGTTAAGGTGGCGCTATGCTTGTTCGTGCGGTGCTATCTGTCGCAGTTTGGCACTGTGCATCAACGTCGGTTACCATACCATACGGATCCGTTCGTGTGTAATTCACGTAAGTACGACACCGCACGGTACCGTATGGTTACGTTGTGACAGACGGTAACGGGCGGCGTCGGAAAGTGATGGACGGTTCGAACGTCATCAAAAGTATAGCGCCACTCTTATTCTATTCACACGGTCATGTTTACTCCGATCGCATGCAGCTACAAGTTGTATGTGCCTCGAAACCGCTTGCACTGTTAACTGCGTGCAAGTATAGCCAGCGGAAAATTTTAACTTCTACAGATGCAACAGATTTTTCAATATAACTTGCTAGTGGATTTTTATTCGTTTTTCCAAAAAATTCCAACATAACTACCAATAGGCTCTGTTTAGTACCTTTATCTCACTTCAGCGTTGTTTTGCGTTCTGATGGCATCTAAAGATGACCGTGCAATCAAAGCAAAAATACAATCCAATCCATCTGTGGTTATCGACGAAGGTTGCACTGCGCCGTTGGGAGCAATGTATCGCAAGTCAAAATTGGACGAGTGAGTTGCGTAGTGCTTTCTTTATGCATCTCACACAAAAATATCCGCACGTTTTTTTGAGAGAACGCCCTGCAAAACATCTTTGACCTGTTCAAAGTAGGGAGTTTGACGTTCACCATCGGTGGGAGGAAATGTAAGAGGTAGCTTGATTACGTTCATCTACTTGTAACGTTAAGGTTAAGGCTTAGGCTTAGGAAAAGCGCGCAGCGCACTTGTGCACAACTCATGATATCGCAATCGTACCACACTTGTGCGTACAATCGTTCTTTATTCACTTGCGCAGCAAGATAGCGATGTTCTCGTACACGCACTCGCCGTCACTTCGTTCGGCTCGTAGCGCACACTTGACGCAGTCTAGCAGCGTGCGTTCATATCTCGAAAGAACAGCAAAGCTGTGCTACAACTATTACATATGTCAGTCGGGTTTTAAAGTTTTTAGACATGTCATCTACTACGACCCTACATACAGTAAATTAACATTTATTCGCGAACCTATACACCGATTTGTTGTATCATGGCTATCTCATTGCGGTGGCCATTTACCTATCTACTACGAACAACATCACACCCCACCACCCAGAGCCGATGAAAACTTGGGCAGCGAAGCATGTTTCAACTGCAAAGCAAATTTAAGTTGCTTCACAATAGAACTACAAACGCGGCTTCGAAATTTGTCTCAATCCGGCTCGGAGCCGCGTGGTTTTCCAAAGTGGCCGTCATTGGTACGATTTTATCCTCAATCGTGGTTTTGTGGATTCGACGATTATTTGGACAAATGGATGTCTGGCGGCGTCGTTCAAGAAGATACACTGTCTGATTTGGAGAAATTGAACAATTTGTATCATGAGAATAGGACTCGACAGCGAATTCGAGAGGAGATTGCGATAGCTGTGAAGAATATCAGCTTAAACTTGGTCGATTCTGGATGGGGACCGGATCGGTGAGATAGTTGCTACGTAATACGTATCAGAGTGTACAACCGGGTTTGAATAATACCGGAGGGGAAGCAAAATTAATTTTTTTTTCCCCGGCTTTTTTTTTGGCGCGGGGGGGGGGGGGGGCCCGGGCGGGGGGCCCTCTGGGATTTTTTTTTCCGCGTTGCCTCAGGACTCTGTGAGAAGGGGTTAAGTGATAACAATACTACAAGACGTCCAAAATTCGCAATTAACCTTTCTTTTTGGTCAAGTTCGGCATTTAAAACTTTCAATGATGCACCAAGGTTAATACACACAAACTCGGTGAAACTGCCCTTTTATTGGAATTCTAAAAATTTCACAACCAAATTTGCTGGAATCACTGGCAACATTTCTATCGGAAACAAAGCTCTTTTTTCCAGCTGACTAAACAGACTATTAGCTGTTTCCTATATTGACATTGGCACACGTAAAAATCAGGGGCGGAATGTTGTTCTGCGGGACTGCAATAGAGTATACATATGGTTTAAACTAATTTTTCGCTTAGCTTTACGCTTACGTAATAAGCAAATTCTTACGCTTAGGCCTAGGGTTATAGGCTTAGGAATATGCTTATGATAATGTTTACGGCCAAGTTCTATATATCGGCCATGAAATTTATAGTAATTATCAAAAAATTAAATTGTGGGCTTCGGTGCTATTTTAATTTTTGATTAACGTCAGTGGTGATTTTGAGTTAGCCTTGATATCGCCAAAATCGGAATTATACTCGTCTCACCGTTCTAAATGAAATAACGATTTGTATAATAACATTTTAATTTACTCGCTGGGCTGCACATACCCACTGGACTCGTAAGTAGTCTTTCTTCAATAATGCATACTTTCTTGACAAGAAATCTTTGCTACTTTCCTGATGCGCATATAAAATGCTGACTTACCACAAACCGGTGTTAGTTTAATGGAAGGCTAAGCATTCTTTATTTACACAACTACTCATTATGATGCTACGGCGAATCCGGAGGCAAACCCTAACTCTAACCGTATTAGCGTTAGCCGAAGCCTATTTTGCTATTCCAGTTATAATGCGAGTATAAGCTTTCAAGGATGAAACGCAACAAGTATACCTCCTAGTGTACTTTAACATTTTTCAGATCATTACCATTACTTGCTACTCATATGCCAACCGACATTAGTGATGTTGCTTTCCGCACTGTGTACGACTTATTTGAAAATGATCTTGAAACTATAAACAGGATATATTTAACGTATTTAACTGATTACGTCAACTTTAATTTTGCAATTCCACGCTGGATTCAAAAGACATGCAGTGCGAAAAATTCGTCGGACAAAAAGTATTTTGTGTGTAACCATTTGGCTGGTCAAGTCTCGAACAAATGCTAAAAAATTTAGCAACGTCTTTTAAAGATGCGTTCAACTTTGTTCAAAAAATTTATTTATAACAAAAAAAATTAATCAAAACTAACAATGTTCCATGATAACCATTAGATACAATTTTTTGGTTTGAAAATCAAATTTGACTTGCAGTTTCAATAGCCGCAATGTTCCTGCGCTTTTTATCGTCGCAAAACGTCCGCTAATTATATACAGTTTTTTAGCTTTAAATCTTACAACAAAAGACTGGTTTTAAAAAATTAGCAGGCGTACAGTTGCTTTAAACAGCATGAAGTGCAACTTCCAGAACGGTAAATGATAGCGCATCTTTTACTCTATCACGCGGATACACCCCTGCAGTTTGTAAACGGTAAACATATTTTCAAATGGGTTGCGCATCCATCTATCAGCGGTGGCTGACCGGCCCTAATAGTTTTTAAACCGCGAGTGTGAAGCTTCTAAACTCAGTACATTTATTTCCATTTGATTTTTCCTACGTGTGAGTAGAGTTCGATTTAAGCACCTGGTACAGTTCGTTTGTTTGAATACCAGTTAACTAGCGATAGGGGCTTTAGAAAGGCAGATCAGAATAGCGATCCGGATTCCAGTCTAAAACTGTTACAAAGCAAAACGACCGTAAAATTAAAAAAAGCAACACTGATAAAGTTTAAATTCTATATACTTGGCATCTAATGTGTACATTTGGTTCACTTGAATTTTTGTTTAGCGGCAATATGTCGGAAGCGTTTGAAATACCGTTGGAGTTTGTTACAACTTGTTGTACTAGCGATTCCGATTGTTTATTTGTTGTATCTGCGTCGGGTTTGCGCCTTTGAAAGTTGTCTTTGAAGTTCGCGTCACCGAGATGACACTCTTCTCCGCCCACTGAAAACCTTTCAAGTTCAGCAGATTCCGTGTTGCTAGTAATATTTTCCAACTCAATTGAAGCGCTCAATAATGGCGAAGTAGCATGATCAGGTGAAGATTCGGTCGTTCGAGTACTTGACACAGTCCCCAACTTAGAATTGTGGTTTTGTTTTATCATTGTTGACTGGCTATCTGAAGCATAAGTTTCAAGCTCTTCATTCGAACTGTCGCCTTGCAGAGTTTCACTTGTCGACTGCTGGCATAATTTTTTGTCGCATTTGTCCAAATTCGGCAACTTGGCGATTCGATCAGCCCTGTTATTTGTCGCCTGTTCGAATTCAGTAGCCGCTACATCGTTTAACGCATTTTCTTCGCCAATAGGATGCATACGACATATCTGTATTGGATTTTGTTGTCGTATGTTACATTGCCAAGTACATCGATCTTTAGTTCTCGATATTTTGGGAGTTGGCTTTCGGATGCTGTTAAGCGGTGACCGACATAGCTTAGGCGAAGACATTGTAATATTGCCAAATTGTGATTTTGGAAAACTAAATACCGTTTGAACGTTTGCCGGATCCGCAGGTGATTCTTGAGCGTCAGGAAATACGTTATCATATGCTCCACTTTTCTTGGTAACTGGCGTAGACGAATCCAGTCCTTCATGCTGGTGCTCTTGTCTGGTGTCAAGTTCAAGATAGCCTGCATCGGCAAGTATATCTCGATACATACTCAACCCTGAGTTTACAGCGTTGCCGGTAACTTTGGGATGCGGCGGCACACCACAGAGTTCGTTTTCAGCTTCAGACCACCGCGATTCTTTCGCACATCCGCACCGTGACCTGATATGTCGTCGAAGTTCATGATTGCAAGCGTAATAAATTAACACACGCGTAGACGCAACAAAAATCACAATAAAACTCGATATATCAGCAGCGATATTGTAGAAAACTTTGTTTCGGTCAAAAAAGTTTGCATCTTTCGTTTGCTCTAAAAACGTAACTACGGTATTTAGACAATTGCCCACTAAATACGACGTTACAATTGCTATTGTTGTATACGCAGCATCCTGGACGCCGATTTGCGTTTCTCGTCGCCGAACGGAAATGCGACGTTTCAGTGAGGTTTCACTGGTGCCAGAATGAGCGTCAAAATGCATAAATGGAGGTTTAGGGCCACTGATTGTGAATCGCGCACCGAATCCTGCGGTCGACGCTGACGGATGTGTATATCGCGACCGAACGTAACCGTCACAAGAAGATGTCATTGTAGATTTAGGTGTAGAAAGTGAAGATTGAGTAATTTTGTGGTCATTTCTACTAGCTATGTAATTTTGACTAATAGTAGTGTTTGTTTCTTCAGTAGTATCACGCAACGGCAGTGTATTCGAACTATTGTATGGAAACCGGTTAAATTTAAGCGCAGCTGTTTTTCGACACACTTGAACATAATTCATGTGGCTGCTAGCGTCGCGGGTTGCAGCGGTTACAGTTGCTACTGAATTTGTATGTTCCGAATCGCATACATCATCAGTATTGCACACTTCAGCGGCTGAAATTGAGTTAAAGTTTTGATTTAAACACTCTGTTGAACCTTTATTGTTCATATTTTCGACCACCGAATCGTAACTGGGAAGTGTATCATTTGTAGAATTCGTGCAAGCTGTACTCGGATTTGTTATGAGTTGTTTGCGTTTTTCTGTTGAGCTATGATGTCCAACGTCGTGTGTGTTTTGATTTTTGGCCAATTTTTCCACAGTTTCAGCTTGTGTTCGATTGTTATTGGGTAAAATGGTCGATGTATGATTGACGGAAAGTTCGCCTGGTGCAGTTTGAGATTGATTTTGATAAAAGTAACATTTGCTAAGCTTTGTGTCGCTATGATGTGCTACTGACGCTTTTCTAGACGCTTTATCGGTTGATGTATAGAGTTTCAAGCTGACCGGAAGCGATGTGTTACGTGCGACTGCTTGTCGAATTACACTCGGACGGTTGGCGGCTGAATTTGCTGAAGATTTTTTGTAAATACTATAACGCCAGATCATTCGTTTCATCGCGTATATGATATAGATGTTCAAAAGTAGCAACGAACCGAACGGAATATATACCTGAAACCGTTTTTATACACTGCAAAAAATGGTGAGTCAAATTGACTGTCTCCAAGATAGACTTTTCCGGACTACGCAAACTGAATCAAAATTCCACTCCGCCAGAGTCTAATTCGACTTCTCAGTGAGTCGAATTTGACTCTGGCGGAGTCGAGTTTGACTCAGTTTGCGTAGTACGAAAAAGCCTATTTCGGAAAGAGTCGATTTGACTCACCATGTTTGCAGTGTACGTATTTAAAGATGCCAAACACATTTTACGGTTTACAAAATTAGGCTAAAATTAATACCGAAATAGTAAAATTATATACCGTTGATAATAACAACAATAATAATAATAATTCAAACTGGGGTTGCTACTCTAACAAAAGACATAGTTCGTTTTTCACTGCATTTTAGACATGAACGTTACGTACTGTATTAACTTAAAATTAGTATATATGTTTCAATAAAAGTTAAATTTTGTCATGTACATTGTTTACTCGTTCAAAAATTTGATCCGATATGCAGTAGTTTATCAATTTACATGCAAGCTACACCCGAAATTGTACATTTCGACGTTGACCTCCGGCAAAGTTTGGTAATCTCGGCCCCGGTTCCTGTATTTTTCACCTCCAGTTGCACCCTGTCACTTAGTATTTATTAGCTCGTCGACTGAATCTGAAACCAAAGCGACAAATTATCATCAATCTATGGTAAGGCGTAAGATCAATTAGTGATTGATCATCATAAGAAGATAATCAGTTAAGGTTCAATTCAAAGTTACGTCGACACTTACCTGTAAGATTGGATCAATCCAAAATTTGAACCATGCATATTCTTCGAAATCCATAATAATGCCTTTTGTCGCAATAACTGACGCAAATCCAGCGCACTGCGGTGAGTTAATTACTCGGATTTCCCAGTATGAGCTTACCTAAAACATCACCACCATCCGTTGTTAACATTAATAGAACAGAATCTGTTGTTACTTAGCTTGCTGTTTAATTATTAACGGCTTGGATCCTATCACTCCGGAAAACAATCCACTGTAGGCTAAAGTTCGTGCTCGTAGCGTAAGTTGAACGGTGAGAATGATTCTCAGCCATACTTACGTTAATTTTGTATCCCTATATAGGAAAGTATTAGTCCAGCTTGTAAATTAATACGTGAAATCCCAGCGTGACCCTCGCCAATTTTTTGCCCCTGCCCACGCATGTTAAGCTGGTTATGGACCCACGGAGGCTTTATAAAATAGCCACTGGAGTCAGATTGGGTTTGAATTTGTGGGAGTCAAATATGGCTTGTGTCTCGACTAAATCTAAATTAAAATATTGTGATATCAAGGATGAATCTTGATATGTTGCAAAACTAAGTCAAATCTGAATCGCGGACGACGTGTTTTTAATTTCATTTCTCGCGATCAATCCAGTGAGCATTGTTTTCTTCACATCGCTGCCCTAAACGACAATGCTACAAGGTCACATTTATTTAAATTTCGGTCGTAAGGCTAACGTTTAGCCGGAACGGTAAAACCGTGGTCTATAAAAGATTTCGTTGCATCGTTGGCAAAATGATTATTGATTGTGAACGGCGCATTAGGTTAACATTAATTGCTGAAAATTTGTAAGCAGGCTTAGCCTTACAATTAAACTTCTAAAATTAATTGTCAATTCAAACATTCGCATAAGATTAATCTTACCCTTTGTCACATGAATATTTTCAATTTCATATGCGATGTAATTTCACGGTAAGATTTGATTTCCAGTCTCTCAGGATTGGAGGACCACTCAGCTATGGAAGCTTGACGCTCGAGCCCAATGGGGCTCTCACGTCTAGCAGAGATTTTGCACTGCGCATATGTTAGAATTGTTAAACACTACACACAGTGTCTGTGTTGCTCGACTTTTATTTAGTTGCTCATATGAGTTAAAAGGTTAAGCTGTATACAAGTCGAAAATTAAAATTACGCTTTCAAATCGATTCTTGCCAGTTCCGATAAACGCTACTATAACCTTTACAATATTATCTCAAACACATCACCATTTTGCAACACGGATGACAATAGGACGACATTGCAGGCTCCGTCCTCATATCCGAAATAGAAAATTTTGCTTGTCCTCCATAAATCTTCCTGGTGCCTGGCGCATTCTACTAATACGCTATTGCTGATTCTAGGCCTGGATGTAATTAGTATACTATAATGATACGTAAGTAAGAAAATCTTTGTAGCTTCCTTTCATGTAAATATTTCCTGCTTAAGCACACTGTATTGCAGGCCAGCAGAAAAACGTTCAACCCCTGATCTTTGCATGGGCCATATTTTGAGTAAACATAAGATACAACGAACTATATCCTCAACGAAAGAAGGCTGTTCTGTTTCATTGTTTCACAAAGTTTGTGTTGTAAACACCTCCAACCACTTTGGCCAGCGAAGGAAAATCATGAGCTTACTAGCTACGCAGTTCAACATTATTATTATTATTATTATTATTATTATTATTATTATTATTATTATTATTATTATTATTATTATTATTATTATTATTATTATTATTATTATTATTATTATTATTATTATTATCATTATTATGTCATATTTACGATTCGCAATACAGATTGGCAAGTGTTTACTTACCTTGAACGCAATTGAAAACACTACAACTCCACAAATGACCAAATACCGGCTTTGTGCGGTACATTCCAGGGTATTTCTTTGTTTTAGCCGGCGTCGTTTTGAAGCCAAACTTCCGCTGCCAATTTTATGCCTGTTTGCCGATTCCAGTCCCATAATTTCATCACATCCACCACCAACGACCGAAATAAACCGTTCAATTGTAGCGCAAACAATTAAATACGTTTGTGCAACTTGGGTTATACGTGCAAGCGTTAACATAATCGCTACATACTTATGCCAAATGATATGCAACGATAAACTATTATAGTAGTCTTTTGCAAGCCCAGTGCCAATCAGAATGATATAATTGACAAACAGTGCGATATCGAACAGCGAAAGGGCAAATAAATAAATTGATATTGTGGTACGAAGTGATTTTTGAACAAATATCGACAACAAAAACAACGATTGAACTATGCCGACCAGTGCAACTGAGCATCCGATCACAACAACAAATGGAAAACGTTCGTTTAACAAGATTCGATTGTATTCTATAAATTCGGTGATTTTTTCACATTGATCAACAATGCTATCGCTGCTTCCTGTGCCAAGAACGCCACCGCCTCCTAATTGATCAGCGTGACTATAATTCGACGTGCCGTTCAATGATTGGTTCCCGATGACGTCGTAGTAAACGCTAATATCTTGGTGCTTTGGAGCGGTCAGCGGTGACGGCGAACTGTATGATACTGTATGAGAAAATGTATCCATACCTTTACTGATCAGCCATGAAGATCTATTGGCTGAAGGTTATTTTTTCATAGTTATACAGTAAATGAAATTGTACGTTAGCTATGCTCGGAATGTGAAACACTAAAATTAATAATGAAGTGTAAAGCAACCGTGTTATATGCAATATTGGTAGCACATTGATTATGTACATAGGATCTCGTTTAAGTTTATAATATCTTCAACGCTGTGTATCAAACATTCACCTCCATTAGCAAGAGCGGATCATAATGAACGCAACCTTGTGAAAATTCTGTCCCCCATAGAAAATTTTGAACCTTGCTTGTAAGTCAACAAAAGCCTTTGTATGCACCTCTTAAAACATTTTAGCCACCTTCTAGAAAGGTGAGGTGGCCACGGGCCTGAAATCAAGCCGAGGGTTCAGGTCTCAACTTGCCTACAGCGGCTAAAATATACATACATACATACAAAATCATACTTGTGATTGCTTAATACTTGAAAATGATGCTTTGCCTTCGGGGTTGTGTCAAATTGATCAATACTAGCATTCTGAGCAGAACAGTGACAAAAACGTATTTTGAAGTTTAACCACCAACATCCCTGATTGCTTCAATATGAACTATTTACCTCTGGACTTGACTGCACCGTAAAAATTATAAAAGAAAACCAATAAACTTGTCGTTTTAGCAATGTCCTATTCAGTATATCGTAACACCGATACTTTAAACTATTGACTTTTCGATGGACATGCGCCATAATTTACGCTGGCAGCAAAATCTATATAATTAAAGTTGGAATGTCCCACATGCGTGTTTTGAGCAATTTTGTAGCATTGCTTTACTTACAATGAATTCTTAGAACGTAAACGTGATTGTTCCACGACAACAAAATCTGCATACAGATGTTTGTGCAATCACGAATTTTTGGGCATTGCGCAAAACCGTCTGACTAGTATATACTGTTAAAGTTTCGAAATATTTGTTTACAACCAAGTGTAAATAGACTTATTTTAATTTTGCTTGTAGTCCTTTGCGTTGTTTTGACTTCGGTTTAACAAAACGTAAAAAGTGACAGGTGAAATGCGACGTAGCAAAAATAAATAAAATAGATATTGGTTTTCAATCTAAAATGGGTGCAATTTCGAATTTTTATATCGCCAAGTTTAATCTTTAGACGTTTCTTGTTCTACACAGATGAAAATTTATTTTTGCAACATTGCGTTTCAACCAACTACGACACAACAAATTGTTTTAAAATGTCCAGACTCGAATAGTCCTAATTTTTATGATTAAAATTTTTTTATTTTAAAGTCTAAAGAGGTTCAAAATTAGTGTCTGAAATGTTTATATTAAAAATTTCTAAGACAAACACAGCATTTTGGAATCCTGCAAACCTACCTTAATTGTTTGAAATTTCAAAAACACTTTCTCAAGTATAAACACAATTTGTGCTGTGTGTAATTTAGTTCATAGAATTGGACAAAGTTCAACATAATTGGTCTATATGAACGCATTGATTCACCAAGGTGTATTTAAACGTAATCAGAAATTACATGCTGAGTTTGAGCATAGTTGAAATGAACATTATCAAAGTTTAAAATCTGAATGCTTCACGCGTATCACTTAAATTACAGTTCGCAGAAATACAGGTAGATTTAACCAAAATTGGACGTACTTAATGGTGAAGTTTGTAAATTTCCCGTTTTCACTGTGAACCTAAGGATATATACTGCCGCTGCCTAGTGCCTAGATATATGAGTGTCAACTCAAACACAAACGTGTCAATTATACACCACTCCACGAATCAAAAAACTGATCTAAGAATTAACAATTTAAGAGAAGGACTGATATATATTATAGTTGTTAGTTTTGAAATTAAACACAAGTTTCTATTAAAATATGAACAGTAAATAGATGTGTTTCCTCCATATCACAAATTTCCTCAAGAATTGAATTTTATTAATTAATGATGTACGAGCATCCCATAGTATATTAGCTGTTTTAGCTAAAAGTAAATACGATGTAAACCATGATATATAAGTACTGAAGCATTGTTTATTATAAATTTAAGCACGCAGAGTATATAATATAAGGGTTGTATGTCCATCGTTCCGGGGGGTTTTATCGAATAAAGCGAATTTATTGCCGTCAAGCAATAATTATTATATAATCTTTAAAGTTTTGTTCACTTATGTTTGGGGTATACCAAAATTATTGGCCACAAGGCGCCACACAGTGGCCGATAGAGAAATTTTTAAGCCAAAATTATTATAAGCTACAGAGCGGCGGTTAGAAAAATTTCTAACAGGAGGGCTATACCATAAAGTTCACGTATAACCGTCACGAACCAAGCGAGCAAAAATCTAAGCCCAAATCTTGCGCTAAATGTTAATACATTTTGGTTTTGATTCTATAGTTAAAAGGGGATGAATGTCGAACCCTCGCCTGGATTCAACGAAGCTGCCAAACTTTGCACGTTTGATTTATACGTTTAATTCTTATATATTTCACTTTAAAGTATTGTTTGACAATAAAATATAAAGTATTACATGCTCCTTAACGACCGCACAGTTCTATCTGCTCTTCTTCTAGTTTACTTTTTGGTCATTCAGTTCAATATTTACATATATATTAGTGCCACAAAATCCAAAGAACCTTCTAGTTCAACAAATTCCCAAGGGCTGTTCCAGATATGGCGCATATATTTATTGGTTTCAATTTTGGTATCATTAATTTTAAACTGCAAGAGTTTGGTCGCAAACCGCAGCACTGTATGCTTCCTATCCATGCATTTATATAATATGTACCTAGTGTCTGCGCTATTTGTCATATATATATTTCGCATATATATTGCATGAATTGAAAATTTGCTTGCATTGGACGTAAGATTAAATTTCAACGAGCTCGCCGAATTTCTCTTTTTCGGAGTTTAACGTGACTAGCATATAAACAAGTTCGTTGGGAATTCTTCATCATGTCACACGCGAGAATGCAAATTTTTTTTCGCAAACTTTCATACTTTGTGTGCATAAATAACGGTGTATGTTACTTTAAGGGGCGTAGAGGTTTCTGGTGGGTCTGTAAAAGAGTGGGTTTAGATTCTAGATTACAATTTCTGGCTTAAGCTTAAGCTTAGGCTTAGGAACACATTTTTGCAACGAACCATATTCTGACCATCAGATATGCTGCTGCAAAACTCTTAACCTATGATCCAATTTTAGTAAGTTTAGTATTTAGATAAAGCTGGCAGACCACCGTTAGGCGGCAGGTGTCCTGCTGGCCATAAGCGATTTTAGATTTTGATTTGTATAAATTTGCGCAGAACATCTAAACCATTTTCAAACTTTGCAAGATATTCACTTATGCTCATAGAACAAATTGTTTTCTATTTAACCAACTTTTTGTAAAATTTCAGACAATTGTGACTTTAGTAGAGACTCGCCGACATATATATCTTGAATTTGAGATTTTAAATTCTAAAATTTTTAAACAATATAGGTTTTGAATTTTTCGAACTTGAACGTTTAACATTCAAGATTTTATAAACATTTAAGACAACTATTTTTGGAATACAAGCATAGTTTTGTTGATGCTCAAGACAAGTTTGAGAAGCATAGATTCGCCCTAGACGAATAATCTAAATGAAGATCTGAAACTCACCCAAATACTCTAATTTCACAACCTATTTAAGATACATCCGAGACGTAAACTTGGGCTGGGTAAGCATGGGTTCAATCCGAATTATGCTTAAATTTTAATTATGTACATACACTATTGAGAATACAAACGGAACAACTCGTTTGCATTCAATAAAACCAGGAAATTAGCTGTTGGATATTGGACAACTATTGCTGAAATTAAGAAATTTTAGTCCTATGAGTTCACAATATAATTTTTTACTATAAAAAAATGAATATTTTAGACATTTAAGACACAAAATTAAAAGTTTTTACGATTATTTATGCCTGAAATTTTAAATTTTGTAGTTTTCCAAATTGAATAATGTAACAGATTTTAAATTTTCAGACAATTCTTGTGTATAAAAAGCAGCACATACAACACGCAACTGTAGCAGAAAGATTTTTTACATTTTTAGCAATTTCCTTAGAAACACCGGAACTACTTCACTTATAAAACGTAGAAGTGTGTGATGCTGGCTGCATTAAATACCAAACAGGTGTTGAATATGAGCAGTGCCAAAATTTGGGTTGTGTGGAGGGTTCAACAATGGCCCAGTTGAACCAATTTTTGAATGAGTTTTTAAATTCTTGAGTTAAAGATAGTGTACAATTATCACTCTCTAAACATATTTATATAAACTATTGTTTGAAGGACTCAGGAAAATCCAACTACACAACATACACATACGCGCCGACCCCCATGACGTTGAACACATGGTGTTTAGTCGTTCGAAAACTATTAGACCTACTGACAAAATGCCCGTATTCTCAAATGTGTCACCTGTATCTCCAGTTTGTAATAGGTTGTGTAACTTTTGAACAATTGAATGCTGAGGCTCAAAGTGCAGTACACTTTTCGTATATTGTAATTTACTCCTGTACCAATTTTAAATTTAACAACTGCAATAGTGAGTTTGAAAGCCTATTGCTAACTGATAACGTTGCTATACACATTTTAAAAAATGTGCCCTAAAGATAGGTGCTGTGCACAGTTGAAAATAGCAACACCTTGCCATAAAACTAATATCCCATCAACACATTTAATACTGTGATCCTTTTTAACTCTAGTACGCAAAACGTGCCAATAATACAGTTTTTCAATTTATGCGTTTTATCTAGCACAATCCAAAAAATAATCATATATTTTGGCCGATTTTATCTTGCTCTGCCGACAATGCATGCTTAACCTAATGTACCGCAAATACTAAAGCCAACAAACCTAAACTATTCATAATTGCTCCCCGGAGAACACGAATCCTCGTTGCCTTTCATCGGCACACAAATTTCCTTCATGTACAACCACAGTTTAGCAAAAGTATAACTGCAAGCGTCAACGGTAGGAAACTTTTCAGTTATGAATAAATGTTGCAGTTTAAAATTAGAAAGAGATTTGGTCATATTTGACTGATTGTTTAAGATATATCACTTTTGTGATCGCCAATACCTTAAATATCCGAGCAAGTGTTTTAATTAACAATGCTACTGCGGTCCTGGTGTTTAATGTACTGCAGTGAAATGAATAAAAGCGTCGAGACTGATTCGCCTGAACGTAAGATAAAAGCAAAAAAATAGCCTAAAGCTAAGCTTGCCCAATTGCAGTCCCGAGGAAAAACGGTCTGCCCCCTGATCTTCACAGGTGCCTTAACCGTTCAATGGTTGTCGTCAAATACCTACTTCTTGAAAAGACCCTGGCACCCAATGGATAGTTAAAGTGTTTTGAGTTCTTGGAAACTATTCCCTGATCTGAGAACCTCAGCTCTCGGGTGGACTTTGTTAGAACTCTCCTAGTGTTCCGCATATGCTACGCAGAGATCTTTTAGCAGTTTCACTGAGACGAGGCGTAACCCCTATGGATACTATTTTCCGATTCTATGAAACTACGTTTAGCATTTAGCAGTTGAGTTGGTCATACAGACCCATCTAAGGACAGGGCTGTAACAGTAGTATAAGCATATTCCTAAGGCTAAGCCTAAACGTAAGGATAAGCCTATACCTGAGTCTAATCGAAGCCTAAGCAAAAAATTGCATCTAAAGCTTAAGCTTGCTGCATTGCAGTCCCGCAGAAAAGCCATGTGCCAATAATCTATACCTAGGTCATCATATCAATTCCAGTCGCTCAAAAATTAAGGGTGGTTCATAAGACACGCTGACCTTTGGATTAGTTGAAATCACCAGGGGAGGTCACTTGATACTTTTATGGAGGACTTTACTTGTGTCTTAGGGGACTTTACTTGATCAAAATAATTTTATCTTACACTACGATTCACAGCACAATTTCACTTGAAGGTTCGAACCAGGGCCGTTGGCAGCTCACATTGCTAGGGGGCCTAAAAATTCTTCAGTAGGGGCATAAGGGTTTTTGTTGACTTGCAAACAAGTTAGAAAATTTTCTATGGGGCCAAAATTTTGCAGGGGGACTAAGTCCCCCCCACCTGGCCCTGCGAAAAAATCCTATTTGGTTTTAATGCGTGAATTCAATTAGGCTTACGCGAATGACAACCATTAAAGATGATTGTCCGGTTATATATCAAAAAATACAGAAATTGAAGTTTTCGTTTCACTATACAATCTTGAACAAAACATTGTTAAAATTGTGGAAGTACAATGAATTATACCTCTTCTCAACAAGAATCTATTTATCTCGGAAACAGGAGTACCTATGCATGCAACTAGGAGTATTTTGAAAAATAAACAATGTATTTAGTCGTTTTTGTGATTGAACTAAATTTGGTATATTAGAGCAAACAGAGTAATGCAAGCTGCTTCATTTTGCACCGTGTTAAATTAGGTAAATTGCGTACTCTTGTCTAAAAGTCTCCGTCGAATTTTAGTCGAAATTTTGACATATATTTTGCCGGTTTTAATTTTAATTAATAATTTAGAACTAACAACAAATTAGACAGTAGAACTTTTGTAAAGTTTACAGGTTTCGGTTCAATTTAACAAAGAGCTATTTTAGAATTGAGAAAAACACATCTTTAATATTCGAAAGACAGCATCGAAACTTATCAAATAATTGACTTTATTTAAAATATCGTACACTCGTATTATCGTGAAAAATATGAGTTTTATGATGCGGTTGGCCGCTCAAAGTAAAACTATGAAAAATTAACCGTTGAACTTTAAATCTTGTTTTATTAAAGATATTTTTACGAATTTTTAACTTCAGAGATTAAACTTAAGCCATACTTCACAAGAATTGACCTCACGAAAAATGTTGTAAATTTAGTTTCGTTACGTTTGAATTTTACCCAATAATATTGAAAATTGTACCAATTGATTTAACTAGTCCGCATGCACAAACATCTTCTTGCAGATTTTCCTTTCATAGAACAATCATGTTTATGTTTTAAGAATCCATCGTAAGCTAACTAATGGTGTAAAGTTGCCAGAATACGTAAGTGGGTATATTCGAGCTTTAATTTATAGATATATTGCATGTTTATTGTTGCTATTTTACTCGAGTGGACGTTCCTAAAAACAGTGAAACTAAAATACAAACTGTCAGATAAAAATAGTCAAGAATAACAAGCACATTTAACCTTGTGTCGTACAAACGTCGTTGGGGGAAGCTCATAAATAGTATATCTTGGTATGTCACGATAAATTAACCACAACTATTCAGTGAATACGATTCGTTGTTGGCCCACATTTAAGATAAAACTCTTTAACCCTAAACGCATTTCACCATTTACCAAAGTGAGGCTTTAAAACCAGAAAAACTAGGCAAGTTATTAGTTCAAAAATCGCAATGTATACACATATATATACAATATCGCTATTATTGTGAATGATACTATCTTTGTAGAGCAAAATGTTTTGTTTCGGTCGCTACAAGCAGAGTGGTTGGTGACACAGGAAAAAAACGCCGACTTCTATCCGCGTTGGCGGATCCAGGGCCACTTGGGCCTAGGTCCCAAAACTCAGATCAAATATAAAAAATTTGTGTTACGACTTAGCTCTGACGTTCGGAATCTTGTTCGGTTTGATCGGTTCGATCGCGCAAGCTTTTTAGTTATGGTACATCACGCATCCCCCAATCAGAAATTTCTGGATCCACCAGCAGTGCGTATTCCCGTAAAATGTTTAATACACAACGGCGGCGAAAAACGAGAACCCCCGGTGGTGTATGAATACTTTTGTGTTGATTTTGGCTCATGCGAATATTTTGAAGCAAAAAAATGGTAAATGTGATCGAATACGTGTATAAAGTCGATTGGTCTGTGACATCAGTTATCTTGACTGTTTTTTGCTACTGACATAAAATATACTCACTCGCATGCAATGAAACGTCGAACCAGAATAAATGACCTATTTGTGTGCAAAAAAATAGAAATTTATTAAATTTTTTCACGAGCTTAAAAAATTTTTGTCTAAGTTCGTAGACATACGTGGTAGTCTGGGACGGAGGTCTCAACTCTTCAATGCTTAAAGCTAAAAATATAGTTGACTGTTGCAAAGAATTTTATATAAAATTGTGCCTGGCTTTTCATTTGTTTCGTTCGCGTGGGTTTTTTCGTTGTGCATACGTCTGAACTTCTTGTTGTAATTGAGCATTAAAGTTCGATGTACCCATATATAGTTTTTTCAATCCTTGAGCGTCCGCACGAAAAATTGAGGGCAGTTCAGAGCTGTGGACTCCTTACACGCAAAACCTTGATCACGCGCATGTTATTGTGCAAAAACACGATTTTTAGCTACAGATTATTCAAAACGAATGTGAATTTCTCGTCAAAACAAAAAATTGTTCGAGTTTTATATCAATTATTAAAACTTTTACCAAAAAAAGATAAATACTAGTCAGCCGGTTTGGCGCAATGCGCAAAAGTTAGCGAATTTACAACAAACAACATGCAAATTTTCTTTTCACTAAACAATCACCGTTTCTGTTCTAAGCAAATATACATGTAAACGAAGTTAATTTTTGGAAAGTTGCCCAAAATACGTATGTGGGGCATACCAGCTCTATAGATGTCAGTGCATGAAGTCTTTGCCGGTTATATATACACACAATTGCTTAATCTGCCTTGGTGTAACTAAAGGTATACCAATAAATTATGGTTTAGCTATTTGCAGAATAATTTCGTCAGAAAATGTGGAGCATAAAGCTATTTTAGGTTACTTCACAATGATTAATGTTAAATATTCAAACGATCAAGTCAATATTGTCAATAAGATGATGCATTATTGCCAACAAATTATAGAGGGTTGCAACTTTCGCAATGTTCAATGTTTCTATTGCGTTTCGAATAAAGTACATTCAAAATCCACAAAAAACATCACACTTCCTAGCAGTGACTGACCAAAAATTCTCGATAGATGACGCGTGTGGAAAAAACTTAAATTAGAACAATTTTACTTCATAATTTTGGAATTATGGCTAAATTTAACGCGAAAAAAGTTAAAAACACTACAGTGAAATAAAATTTAAGCTTATTCGTGTTCAAAACCCGGCAGCTGGTAATCTGAATTCTACGACACGTAATTTTCGAAACTGTTTACAGAAATAGCATATCATCAAAGCGCATATAGCAAATCATTATTTAATTTTGGATGGGCATAATCTTAATAAAACTTTGCGAGCGAGCAAGGAAATCTTTTCTATCTTAGTAAAAATGTCTTTTATCTTTTCCCTTGGAATATAAAAGTATATTTCTTTTATCCGCACTTGTAGACGACCGGACCGTAGCCTTATGGGGTTAATGGTGTTCGGCTTTTCCTAGAAAAATTTTGCCCCCCACCCCTTAAAAAGTTTCCAACTTTGCTTGTAAGTCGACATAAAGCCTTTTATGCCCCTCCTGAAAAATGTCAACCACTCTTATAGCAACGTGAGCTGGCTACGAGCCTGTATACGTCTCTGCTATAGACCCACTTAGCGATCATACATACATTCCAATAGAAAGCCACAATTGGTTACCGAGGAACGGATTTTGAACCGAAACCAGCGGAGCTCGAAATCTAAAAACTGAAGCAAATCCTATATGCTTTGAAATTTGATATTCGAAGAGGCGTTTTTCTTATAATTTTTTTACGCTCAATATATAGTGTATACATTAGTTTAAGATAAACCTCGAATTATTGTAGATAGACTAAGTACTCTCCGTTGAACTATAGGCGCAAGTAAAATACACTATACTGACTTAAATAAGCTTGTGAATTAAACGCTTTGAGGTCAGACATTTATCAAAAGTGTACTGTCGATACAACCCGTTCCAGAAAATTTTCCCAAAGTTTAACACCGCGTTGAATTGAACCTCAGACCTGTTGCGCTTCAGCCAAACATGCAACCACGACACTTCTCGGGCGTTGCATCAACTTCTTATTCCATTATATATGAATATGATATTTTTTTGCTGTATTTTTCCAGGCCACGTATTTCGACAATATATAATTACTTGTAGTAAAAAGACCAGTTGATAAAATGCATATTCAACTCGGCTTTCAAGTTAAGTAATTTTTAAAGCTGCTACGCGCCAAATATAATTCCATGTGCTCAACATGCAAAATGGGCACACAACACTTCAATAATCGATCAATTTGCACGCTTACGGTCGTAAAATGTTAAAATAACAGACCTGGTAAAATGCATACATCCTCCCGACCTGGTCGCAACCAGGGTTCACGTTATAAATGGGGCAGTCTGGAACCTGTTTTGCACATGACTATTAGACGTCAACACGAATTAAGGTGATGTAAAGAGCGGGTATGTTAAGAAAACGGGAATATCACGTAATGTTGGCTTACAAGCCACTCCTCTCAAGTAATCACGGTACAGAAATTGCCATATGTCAACTGATAAAATGCAATATTTATGTGTTCGCGTTTCCCAAGGAGATTTCCCGTAAAAATATTCCTGAATGAAATAAATCAAAATTTGAAATTATTGTATCATATGATATTTAACAGGACAATTTGGTTATGTTTTATCTCAGTTATGTCGGCACCTAATCAAAAGTTAACGTTATGGCTTTGAATTAGGTTCGCTACTGAACTTCCAAAGTGCAACCTAGATAAAATGCTATAGCCGAAGCTAGAAACGTAGGTCAACAAATGTAGCCGAAACAGGATCCACGCAGGAGTTAAACACAATTGGTAAAATGATAAGTATTTTGCTAATTTTAACAATCCATGATTTGTCGAAATTTTGTTTTTAAGTTTCTTTTTGAAGAAATAGCGTCCAATAAAACTTCGAAAGTTTGTTCAATGTTAGCCACAAGTATTAATAACAAACTCATATAACGAAAAAAATTTTATTAAAAAGCGAAAAATGTTACAACCGAAATTACCGGAAATTCTAGCGAAAGTTCTACGATAGTCGGAGCCGGATTGAGAATTTCTGCCATCCGGTACAAAAAAATAGAGGCAGACCTCCGGTTGCATTCAGAAAACTTATACTTACTTGTTTACAAATCAAATCCGTCAACGAAAAAAGTCTAAATCACAATTTGTAAGCATACTTTGTTTACTACATATTCCATATACCGACCACAAGTCCAACAGCTAAAACATTTATTAAAAACAAGTGTTTCACTAAATCATACATGTATACTCTAGTAAAAGTCTCAAATATTTGAAATGTTCTCTAAGCTGAGCTATGATATCACGTGCTTAAATGTATTATTTCGAACGTTGCTCGTACAGCTTCTAGATTGATTTTTCGATTAATTGTTTTAAATTTGAAAGCTGATTAAATATAAACGCAAGCAACAACCGTATGCCAGTCAGTCAACGCATGTATATAAAGAAAATGGTTTTGTTAACAAATCGCACAAGTATATGAGGAAACAATTGTTAATCATAGGAACGTTTCTGATAGGAAACCTGGCGGTTGGAACAAAGAAATTGACGGCAATGTCGTAAAAATAAAACAAGAGTGTATTCAAGATGTCGAAGAAAAGATATCCTTGTAAAATTTTTGCAGAAACGAGAAAAATGCATTTGTACCGTTTTTTAAATGACCTGCTCGACCGTAGTTAAAACTTCTTTTCGCTCGCTTATATTATTCCGAAGTAAAACGCTGGCAAAGACAATGCAAAAACTTTCCAATGCCTCTGTAAAAAATTACGACACAATATGTCGCACAACTCGTAGACCGACAATTCGTTGTCACACATTTAGTTGTTCATGACAACTCGTCAAACTGACAACTTATCGTCTGCCAGCAGATACAACAACTCGTCGATCCGACAACTTGTGGTCTGTCAGCAGTTGCGACGACAGCTAGTCGTTCCGACAGCTTATAACCTGCCAGTCGGCATGACAACTTGTCAACCTGACAACTTGTCGCTTGCCGGTTTGTACGACTTCTGTCGACACGACAACTTGTCGCCTGCTTATAGGTACGACCACTCGTCGACTCGACAAGTTGTCGCCTGTCCACAGGTGCGACAACTGGTCGATCGCGCAACTTGTCGCCTGTCAGTAGGTATGACAACTCATCGACCAGAGAACTTGTCGTCCGCTCTTAGGATCAGATCTGCTCCCACGACCGTTTTCAAGTTTATTGCCGCAAATGAAGATTACATTTTCGATTCGTTCCCACTTCCCACCATCGCTCACAAGTTTTTTGTACCACACAAAACCTTTTTTGTTGCTAGTAAAATGTGTCAGCAATCAGAATAAATCGGTTTGCAATGCTGGTTAAATAAACTATGCGAAGTTTAAAACGTAGCGCGAATTGCACTACAACATCTGCTACTATCAACAGTGAACCAATGTTGAAAACGCATCACCATTCTGATACTAAGACGCTTTTGATCAAAGTAAACATACCATGTTCTCCTTGTATAACAGCCCCAGTATATATATGTTTTCATCTAAAAGATTTAGACCCGCTTATAAGCTTGTTATTTCAACCGCATATGGGCGGAACAGTATTATAAACACATGCCTACGCCTAAGCCTAAACGTAAGAATGAGCACTGTGCAGATTCATAAGCCTAAACCTAAGCCTAAGCCTATAGCCAAGCAAAAAAAATAGTGTAAAGCTTAAGCTTACACGTTTCTAGCCCCACGGAAAAACGTTCCGCCCTTGATCTTTATATGGGCCAAAACATGAAACAAATTTTGGTGTTTCTGAAACAATACGATGTCCCAGTAACAGTTCTCACGCCACTGCTACACGTGTCGCGTACTCAATTGTGGGGTTGTAAGAAAAAATAGGTCATCTTTATATTATGTACCACTCAGTGAAAAGTAAAGAGGGTGAATACAAACGAATAAATAACTGGGGCACATCGTTTCCCGAAATATTTAGAGACAATAAAAAACACTTTTAACAAGCTTTAGAATAAACCTTTCAGTTAAATTTACACAAATTTCTTTTGCATATACCTTTATTAACGATCTGAAATGTTGCTTATTTTCCTAAGAGCAAACCGGCATGTTCGGTATTTTAAACAGTACACTTATCTTCTGTCATAAAAATTGAAAAAAAAACAAATCAACACCAGTTCTCAACTTTGTGTTTGTTGTTGCTGATTTCCTGCGGTTTCTATAAAATGTCAACTAAATTTAGAAAAATTTAAAAATTGCACTATTAGAACATTTTCGCAGTTGAATCGGTCAACTCACGACCACAACTGCTGCCCGGATTAGCTATGAATGCAAACAATATCGTTCTTGAGTTTTAAGACGAACACAAGGCAGTCGAGCAAGGAACGTTTTAATTTTTTTCTACAAATTTTGACCAAAATGTTTATCACCATTTGGAGTACGAACTGGAAGCGGGTTTGTAGAAACTGGTTCGGTACAAGCATGATACCAGGCAACCGAAATCAAACCGCAAAGGCTGACGCACATCAACAGCAGACGTCTGTAACCAGTTCAGGCATGGGGCGCAGGAATCAGTGTCATGGTTGAAGCAGAGATTAAAATGGGACAGTTTACACAGCCGACCAACCCTGCCTCGCTTCACGAAGGTTTTTTAACACGCCCCATGGAACCAATCGGCCCCAATAAAACCGTAACTTACCTGCACTACGATAATAGTAATGTATCGAAACAACACTTCAACAAATTTTATGGTAATTTCTACCGGAATGGATTTATCACTGAAAAATAAGCTGAACATTTTTCGGCAGATGAACTGACTAAAATTTTAACCGTTCATCAAAATTTTTTGGTCCAACACTGGCAAATTCAGCTTAAAACTGACTGAATGCGTACAATTCGCGAAAATATACAATAATTACATAAAAAATACGGAAATCAAACATGAAAATCGTGTATATATTGTTGGTTACTTATTTTGTAATGGCGTGAAAAAATTTCTAGTGGACGGGGCAAAATGAGGCAGCGTTATGTCAGCCCACTTTCATATCTGAAGTGAATAACCAGATGGCACCGAATAACAATTTGAAACAAAATTTTTTCGACCGCACTCTCCCCCTCCAGTATACTAGAGCTGAAATTTATTACAGAAGAAAAGCCACTTCCTTAGTATAGTCATCCTTCGGTTACTCCAATGTTTTTAAAAACAGTTTACAGCATTTAACTGTCTGTAACGTGCGTCGAAGCAAACATTAGATCAATGTACCATTAATATAATGTTCAAAATGGTATTTTAAAATTTAAAACATATTGAAGAAATACACGATACCCTAATCAGTCTACATCTGCTTAAAATGGCACAAACGTCACCAAAACCTAATTTGTATTTTAACCAAATGCATATAAACTGCCAGTTAAAAACGTAATACCTACCAATTTTCACCGCAGTGGGTCTAACTGTTAAAAGTGCAATACTTATTTCATATAAAAAGTACAAGTCTTAACTCATGTGTTATATGCGGCCGGTCTTTAGAGCAGTTTCCAGAAATATTAATTGTGAGATCTGAAGTAAGTACTGTCCCAGGGACGTTTGTTTCCTGCAACGAGCAACCACTGAAAATAGCAATTTATGCTTTCAGATTAATACAAGCATTGCGAATTAATAAGATTTTGTACTTTAAGAATTACAGGACTGAGTTTAAGTAAATCTAAGACGTTTTGACATGATTCAACTGCGAAAACTCGCTACTTGCAACGCACGTTCAAAAAAGTTAGGTATCATAAACGTAGCAAAGATGTTCATTTGGGGGGCACACAGATACTTTAAATATATTGTGTGAAAATTGTACAAAAAACAGCCACTACACCATAAATTCTAGCGAGTTGATTAATCAATTCAAAGAGAGAATTAGATATTTCTGGCTATTTTTGAGTTGATAACAACATATAATAACTCAGTCTGAGTTGACTTAATTCCGGGTGAGTTGGCAAATTAACTTAGTATGAGTTAAATCAATACAGATTTCTGAGTTCTGAAATACCTAATTCAGAACTAAAAGGTCTGAGTGGATTCAACTCATTCTAAGTTAAAATCAACTCTGTGGAATTTACAGTGTACTTGCAACGAGCCACTGAAAACAGCAATTCATGCGTTCAGATTAATAAGTACAAGTATTGCGATTTAATAAGATTTTGTACTTTAACTGCTACAATATTGTGTATAGACAATTTTGCAAATGTCCAATAAACTATACCTAAAATCGACGTGACAGAGATCATTTGAAATGAATGCAAACGCCGAATAATGAACCTAACTCTAGATATATAATCTTAAAAAAATAATATTCACACGCTAAAATACCAATCAAGGTGGCTGTTTAAAGAACTAAAAAATCACTATTCTCACATTTCCGAGAGCGAAAACTAAGCAAATTATATGACTGCGCCTACAGAAGACAAAGGAACACTCGTAGAAATTGTGGGTCTTTGTTGTTTCTCACTAAGGTATCGTTACCTTATCACAGAAATAGTTTATTGCTGAACATGCTAGAAAAAAATTTCTTCCTATGAAATCTCTATAAGCCAGTGAACCACGAACAAGAAAGAGTCAGTTCTCTTATTATTGTGGAATATACAGCTAAATAGTTTACCCTTTGAGAAGAAAGTAATGCTAAATAATTAATGATATTCACCTTTATAAAAGTTGAAACGGTTTTTAGCTATAGCTAGTGCTACTGGTAAACAAACTTGCACTCGCTTTGATAACAAATCGCATCATTGGACATTTATAACTGGATATTTGTTGTAAACATTGAAAGTGTATTTTGAAACATTTTGAACCAAAATTCACGCTATATTAAAACGACCGCTATGACATTATATTATGCAACTCAGAATTTTATTCTAATTTTTTCCAGGCCAGCTTAAGCAATTGGTGATGCACACTAGCGGCAGGTTCAGTGGTTGATTTTTTTATTAATTACTGTGCATGTCAAGTAAATTATTACCTACAATGTCTGAGTTAGCTCTTTTTATCAACTTACGCACCTAGACATTAGAAAAGATATTTTTAGCTTTTCCGAAATATTTTGCTTACAGTCACTGCGTTGTGCAATATTTGTATCCTGTTGCACCTATGTTGGCTATTGTACGTTTGTATAAATTTTTTTGCAAAATTTAGATAAAATTTTTTATATTTTAAAACGGTTTTGCACAAAGCAAACAAACAATGAAAACCTACGAAAATTTCACAAGTCCAAATTTATCTATTTTTGACTCCAAAATATATATAAGCATTTTTTGCAATATTGGTACATCAGCAGATGTTTATTTAATACATTTGGTAACCATGGAACCAGTTTCCATTGAGTTAAAATTTATTTCAGAAAGTCGACACGTTTTACGCGACAATCAGCCGAAGCGTTTAAAATCAATTAATAGGAAGGTTTTTAAAATGACTTATTCTTTACAAGGTTATACTTCTTGTTTGTTTTGATTTATTTTGACTCTTTTTTCATTTATCGGACTATAAAGAAATTTCAATAAAAATATTTTCGGTTCAATAAAATGCAAACTTTGCTAGTATTCTCAATTGTTTGTAGCGATCATCACCAATTCGTTATAGCTCATGTATTAATAACTTTGGATTTAGGGTGAAAAGTAATGCCAGATATTTGACACGGTTTCGGGTTTAGCCTACCCGGTTACAGTACAGCTGTGGATCCAGGCAAGATGGGAATGTTTTTTCCGTCGACCCTGCCGCGCGTAAAATGTACGATAGAAAAATAATTTATTCATCTCAAGCTCACGATATGAGTTATCATGAATTCAAAAGTTTTGCGGCCTTCGGCAACAATAATCAATGTCAACATATCGCAAAATTGTTCAAACGCGCTTTAAAACTGTAAAATTTCAGAACACAAAAAGTATTCTCAAACTTCACTGTTATACCTTAAAATCCTGGATAAGCAATTTCTTCAGTATATGGTTTAAAGCCGGATATCCGTTTCCGTTTCTGGTTGAAATCGGTCTCCGGTTCCGTTTCCGTTAAAGAAAAAACGGAAACGCTGTTGTTTTCACGTTCAAAATTAATAGTTATAAATCTTCATATCTCGCAATTTTTCGTTACAGTGCTGCAATTATTCTAAATGAAAAAATACAAAATTCATCCAACATCTTAAATAAAAATTTCGGTGCATCCGCGAAATTTTCCTTATTGAAAGACCGGTGAATATACATACACGCCTCATTTGTATTGGCAGAAACATAAAACATTTTCATAACTTTTATACTTCAATATCAGTTTTCCGTTTTCGTTCAAGTTATTTTGATCAACTATCCGTTTACACCCTGCTCCCTTGTCAATGGTGCCTGCCGACAGCGAAAACAACACGGGCATATGAAATATAGTGCTTACGAAACTATGATTTTATTTTTTTTAAATCAGTAAAACACCAAAATTTGCCGCACGTTTGACAAAATATGTAGAATAAAACTGAATGTTCTCTGAAATTTTATTGCAACGGTAAATTTCATATACTGCATGCAAAATATTTTTTGCTAAAAGTTCAACTAAATTTTAATCACAATATACATCGCGCTGTACTTTTCAATGGCTCTGTGTTTATAAGTTTTTGGTTAATAACAGAGTTGTAAAAGTTATTCGCCCAATTTTGATACAAAATGCAACGCAAATTGCTTAACATTTATATTTTTGAAAACGTTAATAGTAAACCTACAAAACGTTTTATGACAACATTTTATTGCTTGTTTTTTGACGCACTTGAATTTCATAATTTGGAGTACAACAACGTTGAGCGAGAGTTTTTTTGATCAGAAACCCGGCTTTTGACAAACGCATAAAAATTTAAATGTGTGAAATATAAAATCATTTTGAAATTGCGAGGTTTATATTTGAAAATTTGTTCAAAAGTCAACGCCGATTTTCACTTTCCAATGGTTGAATCTATATTTCAATTCAGCTAAAGTTATTTCGGCTACAGACAATATATACTTACCATTTTCTATAGTTTAAGTTCACTGTAGATAAATTTCTGTTTGAATAGTTCTTTTTGTCGCCGCCCTCAGGCGGCGACTCTTGTTTGTTCATATTCGTTTTGTTAACTGTCACACTTTTCGTTTTCATTAAACTCACAGAAAAAATTTCAATATGAAACATCGTACTTTATGTCGACACACTTAAGTTGACCCATTGCGCACTCAGTTTACCTTAAAATTGTGTTTCGCATTTTTGAAAAACTTGAAGGTATATATGTAGTCCTCAGATCACGTGCCTCGTTGACTTCATAACCCCCCACACCGTTTATAAATACGGCAACAATAACGGAAGTGTAAATATCCATAGTGCTTGAATGTAAAAAACTGTTTACATTTTTATTTAAAAACAAAATTTCAATCTTTCCCAAGATTTTGTGTCAACTTTTTAAACTTTCCTCTGCATATTAAAAAGTCGGGTATATAGTCTTAAAGAGTGTTCTGTTCTCAGGTGTGAAAAAATTAATAGTTGTCGCTGCTTTCTCAGCATTTGAAAGAAAAAAATGGTGGCTGTTGTTTATGAGTGATTTTTGACTCATTTTGAATAGATAAAATAACCTTTACTACTATGCTATTTCCAACAAAACGTTTGATCTAAACGTTGACCAACAAAGATTTTGACAGTAAAACTAAACCAGGCCCGTAGCCAGCTCACCTTGCTAGGAGGCAAAAACGTTACCAGGAGGGGCATACAAGGCTTTTCAATGACTTACAAGCAACGTTGAAAATTTTCTGTGGGGGGAGAGGCAAATTGTTCAACACAATTTTAGTTGAATGTAGTTTATTTAGTGCAAAATTGTTGAGTCGATGAAATTTCGTCAATTATCGTAGGTAATTAGATTGTGTAAATGCTTCCAAGACCAAGCTAAGTACAGTATTACTCGAGTTTAAAAAGGTTCATTTGTAAAGTACTGAAGGTAAATCGCTGAAAATGACTGGCATAAAGGTGTGTGGTTAAATAAATAACAATAAGGTATCGAAGAGCAAGGGAAGTCACCCTATGCGAGATGAAATAAATATCAGCCTCTCCCAATGGCGGATCCATGGGGGGGCCACCCCGGCCGTGCCCCCCCAACAGCATCTCGACAAAAATTATATACTTAGCAATTTTGTGGCAATAGTTCGTGGTTTGTGTGTGAATCAAAAGTAAGTTTATTACCTATGAAATTTTGCCCCCCCCCCCATTTTGAGATCCTGGATCCGCCACTGGCCTCTCCTTAATCTTATCTGGAGTACTACAGTATAGCAAATTTAAAACATATACACGTTTCTTGTATCAAAATGATTGAGAAAAGCTTAAAGTGCAGCCAGCCAATTGTATTTAGTCCCAGATGCCTGCAATACGGTTATCTCGAGACCTTTTTATCAGTTAAAGTCAAAAATTTTTCGCTTTACGTTTTAAAACAATTGTATTAAATATACTACTGTCATTGAGATTTATCTCCAGATAATAGTGGCTGAAAAAAAGATTCCATCAATTTTCGATGTATTTTTGGGCAACCTAGTTGTGGGGTATTCTGTTTTATAATAAAAATGCGGTTCCAGTAGTATAAATTTAGCCTAATCCTAAGCATAAACCATAGGACCAACCTTAGCATAAGAATAGCTTTATCCCTAAGCCTAGCCTAAGCGAAATATAGTAGTCTAAAGCATACTCAATTGCTCTCTCGCAGAAAAAGCGTTCTGCACCTTATCCTTTCATGGACTGACGTTTGGTTAAGGTTATCTTTAGGCTTAGGGTCGCTTTTTGTACTAATTTGTACAATGTATTCAATTAAATATTCTCCTGTTTTCTTCTGTACTCAAAAAGTATCAATAAATTCGGCTAAATTTTTAGACGGTAAAAGCGGCGGTGCCTTTTAAAATGTCTCCAGTACCTATTAATGATTTTTCTTGCATTGCAAACACGTGAGACGGCATGGAACTAAGTTATGTTTTTGGTTTAATTGGACTTACTGTCAAACCATTAACGCGGTCCAGCCCGGTTCAAACTGTTTCAAACGTCACCATAATTTACTACTTATCTAAATTAGTACCCAAATTTCGTTCAAGATATATATATATAAACGTTTTACTTCGCTCGCAATTTATCTTATATGAATAATAATTAATTAACCGTTTGCAAAACACTAAATTAAGTATGTGATTATATGATATCATACCTAGTGGATAAAAGTGACGTGTGCAGTTTTCTAAAAACAAGCCATATAGCGACAACGATGTTCATAATTGTAACACATTAGTTCGGTTGCGAAGACATGATTTCAAAGTCGTATTCAAACTCCAGTCGAGATTTTGCTAAAGTTTTGTGTATCTTCGGCTTTAGCTGAAAGTCTCAATAATGGTTTGAATTCAGCCAATGTTTTCAATAAATAATAAGTAAAATTTTATTTTTAGGGTTCGCGCTTTTTTACTGTCCAATTAGCGTTCTCTTTTGTGGTCAGCTCGATGGACGCTTTTATATATTTTAAATTCTTAATATATATTTTTCTTATTTTAAGTCCAGAGATCAACATTTTTTCATAGTATTTATACTAGCGAACAAAACGTTTTTGGTTCGCTTTAACACTGGCGCCTTGTATATATTTACTGGAAAAGCTTTTTTTGGACAATCAAAACATTGAAATTTAAAATCAAACAATATTTCTATATTTTTCACAATCCATCGAAACGTAGAATGGCTTTTGTAGCTACAACAGCTGTCACTACGCATGCTGTACTGGCTTGTAAAATGACTATTTGATTTGTGAAGCTATTATTTTAGTACAGTGCGAAGTACACTGGAAAATTCGGGCAAATATTAGATTTTAAATATTTTTTCTTTTATTCAAAGTAAAATTTCAGGTTTTTAGATATCAATCTAGGTTACGAAGTTGTTCGGTTTATACAAATTTAAAGGAGAACGTGTAATTATCAGCGCTAGCGGATCCAGGGGGGGGGGAGGCGCGGGTGGGGCGTACGCCCCCATATCAGAAATTGTTTGTTTTAAAAATGTAAGGTAAGGTCCCTACCTTACAATTTTTTGCAATTTTTCCCGCAGCATTTTTTTTAATAAAATGGTAAGGTCCCTACCTTACAATTTTTTGCAATTTTTCCCGCAGCATTTTTTGTAATAAAATGGTAAGGTCCCTACCTTACAATTTTTTGCAATTTTTCCCGCAGCATTTTTTGTAATAAAATGGTAAGGTCCCTACCTTACAATTTTTTGCAATTTTTCCCGCAGCATTTTTTGTAATAAAATGGTAAGGTCCCTAACTTACAATTTTTTGCAATTTTTCCCGCAGCATTTTTTGTAATAAAATGGTAAGGTCCCTACCTTACAATTTTTCGACCACAGAAAATTTTTTGGTGATAATTTGATAAGGTTCGTCTACCGTACAATTTTTGCGTTTGATAACATTTGCCAGCCGCCCCCCGTCACAAATTTTTGCATCCGCCTTTGATTATTACTCAGTACCATTGGTAAGCTGGTAGTCGTTTTAATATCGATTTGACTTCAAAATTCACTTGTTAATTTTAATGGCGATTAGCATATAACGGTTACCCAATGAATATTGAAACTGTTTTTAAACACCTATGGACGAATGGATTTATTTACAGAACCGCTAATTTTACATATTGGTGCTTAGTAAAGACAATATACATTATTAGGAAATTATGATCCCAAACTATTTATTGCGGAAACAATTTTACAATATATATTTAAATTAAAAATTTACATTGTTGTATATATTGGCGTCAACATTTATCAATATTTGTGAATTTGTGGCCGGGTGAATTCGATTAAAAGCAGTCAAACACGATTATTCTCTTGAAGGCAATTAATGCTGTAAAGAGAAGCACAGTGTTTCACTGGTGCGTTTCGCGTGACACTTTGGATTACTCAAAAGTTCAATCTTTCGTTCAGTTGAATCTACAAACGAAGTGTTGCCTTTTATAGACAAGTAAGTATACTGAGACAAAATAATCAATGTGTGGACCAGACATTCACAGGTATATTTTGCGTTCAATCACAAGACAAGTACGGCGGACTGACGCTATACTGGCATGTTGACTAGTGGCATACCGAGGAATTCAGATTTTAGCAGGATCTATTAACACAGAGAAAATAAAAATATGCATTTTCAAGTCAAATCTACTGAACCGGATGGTAATTTTGAACCATTTTTCACATGAATATTTTCTATTTCATAGGAATTCTAACTTTATAAGCAAGGATTCAAACCAAGGAGACCGGAATCTGAGAGATCTATCATCACCACCAAGCTATAGGCACGTAACGTTCGAGCCTGATGAGACTCATATTTTGTCGAGATTTTGTGCTGCGATTCGCGTGATAATAGTTAAACACTGTAGACGGTGCATCATTTCGCCTTCATAGATTGCGCCGAGTTACTCAAAGTCAACTCTATATATGTGAGATTGGGTTAACAGACGTACTTGAATACGAGTTTGGACGAACATATTAATATATACGATGCATACGACGCATTTTCAAACAAAAGATATTCAGTGGCGCGTGGCGCCCGCACAGAATCGAGATTAAATTAAAACTTCCTCATTCGCTAAATATTTTAATTTTAAGCACTTTATTTGCACGTAAACAAAAACTGCTTATAAGTATTAAACTTCGTTTGTCGAGTTTACGTAAATAATATTATATGTCATCATTTTGTAACTTAGCTTCACTCTGATATTTAGCGATAGAATTCTGCTATTTTTTGTTGTAGACGATCATAAATACAACGCAGAGGTCGCTTTCGCAAGTGTCCCCCGTAAAATCGTTGTAAATTTTTGGATCAGCCGATTTTCAAAGCTATTATAGTTACATGTAACATCCGCAAGTATGTATATAAACTTAACAAAACGTCCGCCGTGTTGCGATCTGAAATGCTATACAGGACGCGAATATACAGGGGTGTAGCAATCGTATAATAATTACTTGGATACTCCGGCTTGTTCAAAGACTTCGCATTTGGTTTGTAGTATTTGTGAGTAGAGTTTGAGGTACGCATCTGTGTGATTGTATGATTGTTTGGCGTCCAATTACTAACTGGCGACAGGTGCTACACACAGCTCGCTTCTGGGTCTTCAATGGAATTTGTCTTGTTTGGTCAATTTATTCATTATAAACCACTATCATCTGAAAGCTAGCGAAAATTTGCGGTAAGTATAATACGTAAAGACAGCTATGACCTAGATAGTCACACACACAATGTCTCGCTGAAAAATTAATGAACACATGAGCTAATTAGTAGAAAAAATTCAAGTCAGTTGCTTTAATTATAAAAAATTATGCAATATTCACTTTTTACTAATTTTGCAGTATTAAAGTAAGAGCTCATTTTTCGATGATAGTAAACATAGCAAAATAAGATGTGGTTGTGTTTTTGCTTCACATCTGTGCTTAGGCGTTGCTTTTCTTTCTGCAAAACAATTTGTCTAAGTATTTAATACGGTTTTGCTGCTACTATTCAACCTTAAGTCTATACAGAAATCATTGGCTGACATATCCAAGGGTCGCCAGCCAGGCCATAGAGAAACAAGAGTGATCTAAGCATCAATTTTGCATTAAGTCTTAGTAGTATACCTGGTATGGCGCGGGTCCGTAGCCGACGGGGCCATGGTGAGGCTTAGCTCCCCTGGAAGAATTTTGGTTCCTCCTAGGCAATTTTCAACCTTGCTTGTTAGTCACCGAAAATCCTTGTATGCCCCTCCTGAAAAATGTTCATCCCTCCTAGCAAGGTGAGCGGAGTACAGTCCCGGTTTGGCGTTCGCGGTCGCTTCAGTAACAAACTTATTCACAATTATACATCACGCATGCTCCGGTCAGAAATTTCTTGATTCGCTACTAGCAGAAACATTAGCTTTAGCATGAATGACGTCACGAATTCGCACGAGCCACTCTAGAATAGAAGTAATTATAAAAAAATCAATAATTTGTTCAAGTTCATTTTTTCGCACTTGCTTGCAAACTGTGTTTACATACAAGCAGTGCCGAAGCAGACAGGAGCGGGGGGGCAAACTCGCGAGCGAGAAGCCAATCGCATTTTAAAACTTCGGCGGTTTTAGTTTTAACCGGTTAGGGTGAGGGCAACTTCAGGGGTGCGTCCCCCCAAAATTAGAGGTATGGGGGGTGGCTGCTCCGGCCCTGCATACGAAGGTGTAAAGATTTAAAAACTTTCGTACTTACAACTTTTGTATATGAGCAGCTAAGCACGAGTAAGAGCAATTTCAAATAAAGCTTTGAGTTCTTATTTGTTAGGCGATTTTAATCTTGAGCAAGAGTTATAGTGTATAGCCTGCCAGCTGAACATTAATTTTGTTGATACAGGCTTTCGGATTTTATGCATCATCTACTGTATCTTGTGCCCGCTGTGTGGACATTTGCAACGCTAAAAGCCAATTTCCAAGTAATATGATTTGTAAAATCCGTAGTTGGAAATTGGCGTCGCAAATTTCCACACAGCGGGCACAAGATAAAGTGGATGATGCATTGATTTGTGTTTTAAATTACAGGAGTCACCGTCTTTATCACTCACAATGTTTCGTTAGAGGTTTATCTCAGAATGCAAGCGGAATAGCTATTTTCCTCTTTCGAATTCTATATGCATTAATACAACTAAGTTGGTTTGCCGTGAGATTTTTTTAGTTTTAATAAAAACGGAAACAGACCGTTGACCTCTGAGGTACCGATTGAAGTTAAAATGTAAGGAGCTAGTACCTAGAACGTATGTCACGGAAATAATCAAGAAGTGGGCACAAACTATATTAGGCCAATGTATAGAACAGGGCCGTGACATTACTATAAGCACATTCCTTGCCGTCCCGCAGAAACACGTTCCGCCCCTAAACTTTTACATAGGCCAAAATTTATATAATGACGTAATTATAGTACGCGCTATAGAATCCTGGTGGCACTCCTTCGTACACTTGAACGATTATTTCAACATAAATTTTCACTCATTGTTACAAGTTTTATCCCGTCCCTCGACGAATGGCAAGGACTATGCTTTTGTTACCTTTATCAAAAATTTTGCTACACAAATTTTTTCAAAAACATTTAAATTTGTCTTAAACATGGGCAAACTTTGTTAATTTGTTATTAAACTTGTAGTAGCAAACAACAACATACGACGGAAGGTTCGCACTTGAGCTGGAGCATAAAATTTCTGCTACAAAAATTGTTACACTATCAAATTTACAGGAGTTGTTTTTTACAACACTGGGCATTACAAAAGTTGATCTAACACGCTTGTAGTTGTAAATTTACGCGTATATAAGACGTTTAAGTGAATTTTCTTGGAAGCGACTAAAATAACAAACTAAAAAGCTTAGCGTCTACAGGAATTATACAAGATGTAGTTTGCGGATGTCCCGTGATTCGCACTTAATCAAAAGAATTAAAACGAATTTGTATACTTGTACCAGCTGAAATATTTTCAAAAGCGCATTCGGGTTTCAGCTACGTAAGTTTATGGTACATGTAGAACTAAATTTTTTGTGCATATATATAATATTTGCAACGAAGGTTAAAAATTGATAAAAATCAAAAAATGGGTTAAACTTTTACGAAACAAATTGTAATTTTTAAAATTTATAAAGGTTCGTCCTTATATTTGAAAATTTTATTTAAAAAGATGGCCATATGATATATCAATCGACGCGGCTTCACGAGATAAACACATTGGCGTAGTTTTTCCACAATCAATTCACCCTACAGAAAATACCGTCACCCAAGTTTCAGGTATATTTGTTTAATTATGTACAAAAGCAATGTTTTATTTATAAGCCTTTCAGTGGGCTGCCGCCTTCTGAATCCCCGCTTTTATAAAGGCAAGCTAAGCACGATTTGCGGCTGTTACCCCCAAAGCCACCGCACTAAGCAACTCACACTATACACCTGATAATTTCCGTTAAGAACAAATTAAACTCGTAACACACGAAAAACCAAAAATGGAAAAAAGTGAAAATTTCTTTGAAAAATAATTTTTTTGATAAAAACAATATACATAATTCGACTTTTATTTATTTTTGACCCTATAACGAACTAAAACTGAAAACAGAATGCCCTTAGAGCCAAAAACGTGACGCCCTTAAAAGTAAACATGGGCCAAACAAATAATGCAACTGAACACAACGTATAAGGAAGAATTCTTTTTTTACGTTCTGATATTTGAATGCAATCTAGTATTACATTTGAATTCACTATCCGGCTCCGGCCGGATATTAGATTATCCGGCTCCTTCATTTTTTGGTGTCCGGTCGCTCCCTGATCGGATGAAAATAATTAAAAGTAAAGACTGATATGAAAATGTTTATTTCAAAAATTTTGTGAGGCGAACTTTGCTCGTCGCTGATGACCAACGGCTAAATTTTTGTTTTAGGTGGTAATAATTCAGCTTTGTTGAGACGAACCAGAAAAGAATGTGTGCGCTGTGAAGCCGTTTAACTCGAGTTGTTTTTGTCACATCAAATCCATATACATTTTGTGGAGTGAAAATTTCAACACAAACATCAGCTTTTAGGAAACTTAATTGCCACAAAGTTAACTACGAAGATAAAACTTGCAAACATTTTTGATTGATAACGTTTGGACATGGAATAGAACAAAATCAATGTAGAGTTTCCAAGTGCTCTTTAATTATGCGCGCTTGGCACGCATCAAATCGAATTAGGAGCGGCTTTATGCCAGTATGTACTGCACTCCTTTTCAGTATCATTTTTCTATTTGGGTTCGGCTAAAACAACAAATTAATGGAACACCCAAGTTGTTGTGATCAGAAAAAATCCCGCCTGTTATTAGCAAAACATCTCAACGTCGCTGATTTATTTACAGATTTGACGGCCAGACACTGCCATTTTAAGAGTTATTTAGTTGTTTTGTTGTTTGTTATCGCTCAACAACTGTGTTTGCTTGGAAAAATTTTGACCGATTGTTATATATGTATATATGTTATATATAGGCTTGTTTATATATAGGGTGTAAAATGAAGTGATATAAACCAGCATTAGTGCAAAACTAATTGACTATGGTTTGTTGAATATAATCCAGGTTAGGTCTCTTTATTTGTGAAGAAATGATATTTGTCATGTATCTTATGGTTATAAACCCATCAATCGCATTGAAGAATTCGTAATTTTGCCCCAGTTATATTGCAAGAAACCAAAACTCAAATCTTTGACACCTTTTTCACTTCTACCTACATTATCTGTGGTTGTACTTCGGTTTGGTTTGACAAGATTGCCGTATTCTCGCAGTTGTGTAACACTCACTTTACTGGTAACTAGCAATAGTTTTTAAAGCAAGCCAAATGCGACTTTTATGCTGTTTTAAACGTCTACGCGGAAGTTGTGTTAACTAAACTGCAAAAAATATGCTCAATTTCTATAACACAATCGTTCACTGGTTTCTATACAAGGTTTTGCCAATTTGTATACATTTGATAATACCGACAAAGATTCAAAGCTGCTTTAAAATGCCAATTGCCGTATGTTTCGGTTTAAGCATCCATACAGTATACTACCAGATTTGCTGATCCCAAAAGTCTCGTTAATCATAATCCTTAGTTATAATATATTTCGCTCTGATTATGTAAACGTGAAGAGCAGGGAATTATAGAAATTTGAAGTATAGCATATATTCTGTGTTCTCTATACAGCTTTAATCTGGCCGAATTTGAAAGTATTTATTGAAACAAGCATTACGACTTTTATAGTTTGACTATGGCAATGCCCATAAATAGCCTATGCAGTATACATGCTAGTCGTTACAGAAAGTGCTTTTTGATTAATGGTGTTGAAGAAAAAGCGAAATTCTACAACTTTCTGACTGAGAACCCTGCGTTTTATTGGTGCGGTTTAGCCGGAAGTTTCCGCTATACTATACGAATTATAGGGGCGCAATATTTGGAAACTGGCAAATCAACCGTATCAGGGGCGTAGTCAAAATTGCAGTCCGGGGGGTATAGCAGTGTTCGAGACAATTTTTATATCCTGAATCCAAACGGTTATTTTAAAGCCTGTTCGAAATCTATACCTTGTTACTCTGCAGAAGTTTCCGGTGCCGATATATTTTCCTTTATCCTTTGCTCTGTATCTATACGCACTGATTTGTATTCTCAAACGAATAGCAAAGAACGATGTGGAACCACATTTGACCCAAGTGTTTGTTTTATTATTTTTTTAAATTTTAAATTGATTGCAATCAATTATTCTGCGCGCAGAAGGCAGAGAAATATGAATGTACCAGGTGTGCAATCTTATCGGAAACTGTAATAAAACGCTAAATTAGGCATTTTATCATAAATATACACGATTATTGTGTTTGTTTTAGTTTCAAGGTTAACAGCGTTCGGTTACACCCGAGCAATTAATTTACTGTCTGTACTGCGAAATTGCATTTAATATGACCGTTATTAAAGTTTTGCCAATGTTTTAAGAAAAGGACTAGGCTTTCTGCGAAAACATTCGCAATGATTGCTACTGTAGTGACCTGAATGAGAGGGGGTAACAAGACGGGGTCCCCATTTTAGTCCAAATCGATAGGAGTACGTATCTCTAATAAGAGCCCGTAAGCGGATATAGTCGCTAGACCCTAATTATAGTTCACAAATGTCACTTATTCTAAAAATATAGTTGAGTTCGAAACGTTAAAGCATATAGATAGTTTTGAAAGTCATTCTTAAGTATAACCTTGCATTATCGCTCAAAGTTTTAATACAAGACAAATGAAAATTTAATTCAACGGACAGTTGCAATACCGAATATATATGGCGGGTTAAAAATAAATAACTGTCAGTAATCGAACAACATTGGGCTGACTTCTGGAGAGGCCAAATAAATATTAGTCCCCCTTTTATTCGGCTCACAGTACACGGACTGGGAATGCATAGAGCCGTATATGGTTCTATGCTGCTCTCTGGATCAATCTAACCTGCACAAAAGTAATTATATATGTATTAAGGTCAGTAAAAGCAAGGTAATGATTGACATGATAAGCAAATTAGAGAAATTTCAAAATTGCCTCTTGTTGGGTTATCGTTATTTTTCCTTTACGGTTGAACTTCTTAAAATTGAGGCGGCAGATCAGCAACCAAATGCACTGCAACAACTATTGTATCTGCAATTTACTAAATTTGAAACCATTTTAGAGTGAACAGATAACAAATATGTATTTCGAAGTTAATTTCAGGACTAACCGCTAGTTATTTCGACAATATTAATAATATAGTGTTCTAAATTTAGTTTAGTGAATTTATTTAAGACAGAAATACTCGAATGGAATCGATGTCTTTGCGCAATATTTGACATGTTCTCTACATCACGTAAGTAAAAGTTTGGCATTAATTTTGAACAGTTGCGAAAACATCAAAATTTACATCAAAGTGCAGTCCGTTTGACAGTGCTACAACAGGTATATAATTTTTCCTTTGCACCCTACAGCTTTAGCATTAATTTTATGAGGATAACGTCCCGATTCGTACTAGGACTTTTTTCTATACTTTTTATTTCGTAGCCTTTGCCTACCTTACTTTATCCAGTTCATCTTTCGGGGGGTTACAAGAGGTTTGTTGAGAGAGAATTAAAAACAACTACCGTAAACGAAACATCGTTCAAAATTCTTATATGTCGAATATCAATTATCATTCTTGAAAATACGTTTCTTCAACCAGAACAATCTACAGCAAAATGTGAATTTGTAATTTTTAACATTTCGTACGGTTTAGCTTGTAAATGATAAGCTTTCAACAAAAAACTCAAATGATTGTATTGCATAGATTATACCACGAGCGTGAGTTGGTATTCCACATCGAAGGGGACATTTCCTATTTGCGACATGGTTCTTTGTGAAAATGACAAAAACGGTTACTGGTTTAGTAAATGTAAATATCAAGATTGTTAGACCAGCTTTTCCGTTACGTTTAGTCGTTTTCCAATATCATTAATATATATATACATATATATATTTATATATGTATCTATATGCGTGTGTGTATGTAGATATTTCTATACGCAGGATTTAATATTAATACGGAAATGTGTAACATTTGCGAGTAAATTATTTCACCTAAATTATTTCGTTTCTGCTGTAAAAATGGTTCATCCTAATATTGAAAAAGTCGAGCATACAAATTACTGCATGCAACGTTAGAGCGAATAGTCGGCCTGGCTACATTGAGCAGGACACTATATATAAAACGCAATTGCTTCAGCTTCTTCTGTTTACGGATCAATTTTTGACACGACTTACTTAACCTTTTCTGTCACCGAATGAAATAATTGGCCTATCTTAGTTTTAAGGTCATACCATTAGCCTAGGATGAACATATTCCTAAGCCTTGGCCTAAGGTTAAGCATGCTTTGGGGAATACTCAATGTGTTTTTCATATCACAATTTGAATAGTTGTCGTCACATTAAAGTTAAATAATTTTTGTGCAAAAATTTCGGTTATAAATGGGGTCTTTACTAAAAATACTTGTAACTTTTTTATTTATCATTACCATTTCTCGCACAAATATTTTTTGTTTCACGTGAAATCTAAATTTCGAGCTTGTTTTGAACCGCTGATTTTCGAATCGTAAGCGTTATCATCACCGCTCGGCAATGCGTCGCGTTTTGTTTAAGATTTTGTACTGCACATACGAGTGAGATGATGTTTAAAATAGACATTGAAAAGTAATTTGTATTCTAGGAGATACAACGAACTCTTCGAAGACTTCATTTGCGGAAATTTCGTTTACTCGATAAAAATACTGGAACGTCGAACTATTGAAAAAAGGTCAACTTAAAATGCCCAGCGACGTGAGTCCGAAGCACGAAAATCTTCCAAGTGAATTGCGAAAATCGAAACGAAAGAAACGGTTTCGTTTGTTTGGAGGAGGCAGCACAAAACAACATCAAGCGGATCAAAGTGGTGGAGTACAAGACGGCGAACTGGTTGATAAGGAACCCAACTTGGTAAACCATGATCGAATGTTCAGTAGTTTAAGAAACCGAGCTTCTATGACAGTGTTGTAGCGAGGAATTTAGATTAGTGTACGCCGCTACCGAAGAAAAAAACTGCTAAAATATTGGTTCCTAAAAGATAAAACTGGCAAACCACTAAAACAATAGCTCAAAAACGCATTTTGTTTTTGACTGCAATGAGTACCGGCTAGGTTGTCCCATTGTTCCCACCGTCTGAATACGGACGGATGAGTACCAAACTAGGGAGACATGGACCGCACGTGGATGCCTGAATTTCAATTTTTAAACATTCTGGCCAACATATGCTGGTTCAATGTGAAACGAAACGTTTCTGATTTATATATATTTAATGTTTCACCATTTACCATGCCTTCATTGGGTTATATGCGAATATCTTTGCTTGTAACATTTGGCTGTTTATCATCAATGAATTCTCAAGAATATCGACAGATGCATGGTTGACCAGTGGAAGCAGAAAATTCCGTTAATATCTCTCTAAGCATGCACGCCACATGTTGCAACTATCCATTTTAGACGCACGAAAATCTGTCGAACACGAAAACGTCTCCGGTTCAAATTCAAACCAATGGAATACAGAAGAAATTCTCGCTGCCACAAATGCTCAAACAACCGCATGCAATAGTTTCAACGCTGATTCGAAATGGCTCGATTCGAAAATCTAAGACAACTTTTGATCAAACTCAACCATCAACACCGTCAAAAGCAATAAAAACCAATAACGATCCATCCGAGCGAAGGTTGACGGCAAAAGAACTGAAGGAAAAAATACAAAAACGCGCAGAGGAGATAAACAAATCATACATGGAAAATGTAAGTATTTTTGACATATTTGCATGATTGCCATATCGAAACGTCTTCAAGAATTATTTTGAAGTAAAAGCGAATGCATATGCAACGATTGTTATGTAATTGAAAATTCTGACGTGTAAGTGTTTGGCAGAATCATGTGTAGCATAAATCTACACTGTATTACTTTTTGATATACCTAGTTGTACACTGCCAACACCAGGCGGAACTTCCTTTTGTTACTCGGCCAAACTTCAGTGAATATATTATTCAGTACTAGTAATACTAATCTTATATTTTAGTGTATAAAACTTACTTGAGTAAAATAAATGCTATAAAGTTGCTTAAACCGCAACAGATACTCAGTGCCGGATCAGCCACTCTCCATGAGGGCTCCCACCCTAAAAGGTTGAAACAAAAACCGCCTAAGTTTTAAAACGCGGCTGGCTTCTCTTTTGATTCGCTCACCAGTTTGTGGGCCCCCAGCCTGGAATTTCATACAGTCTGTAGTTAAGACGGCAGATTTTTAGAGATAACATTTGGACATATTTATTTACCCAAGAAATTTGGGATTAAAATAAGTTACATTATTTTTTAAAAAATCTGCCAATTTGTTTACAGAAACAAACTGCAAACGTTGCACAAAATGCGCAAATGTCTAGAAGAACACATCGGCAGTATGCCAATCAGACTGCAATTAGCAACATGACCGCTACGTTTTATAACCAAGCTATATCTAAGCAAAAAGTTGAAAAAAGCCCAAAATCGACCGGCGCAGCAAAAGTTGTGATAACTTCGAAAACGCCAACAACACATGTTTACGAAACACTACCACCGCCAAGAAAAATAAGACTCAAAGCGAAAGGTGACACAAATTTTGAAACGATAACTAAGTAAATAATGGAAGGTTATAGCGAAATAATGAAACTACTATCTTTGACGTTCTTCAAGCGACTCAGCGACAGATTAGGGCATAACGTTAGACTAATCTAATAAGTTTTAGGCTTAGTTTTAAATTTATTGGGTCGTAGGTTCAGGCCTAGCAATATATGTTTAGATTTAATTACACCCTCAAAAGTAACATTGGTAATTGTTAAAAAATTTAGGGTTAATGTTGAATTTTTTGTCTGCGCAATAGCAGAACTCTATTGTTAAAAATTGGTCCGTTGGTTAGCGTTTATGCGAAAACAAAATTTCAAAATTTCTGGTACAAGCAAAACGAACCCGGTATATCAGTTTAGCGCCATGATATGTATCTGCAGCCATAAAAACAAATCTCAATACGGTTTCGAGATGAGTAAATTTTTTATACCAAAACGACCAAAAATGATTTCAACGATACAACACAAGAGTAAATATTTCGTTAAAAAAATTTAGTAAGGTTTGATTGTGATTACAATCCATCCCTATAAAAGAAACGGCCAACGTTACTTTTAGAGTCGTAACAGTAGATTACGCGTATTCATAAGCCTGAGCCTAAGCTTTGCAAAACCGTATTCCTAAGCCTAAGCCTAAGCCTAAGCAAAGAAATGAAGTCTAGAATGTAAGCCTACTCTTTTACAGACCCACCAGAAACCGGGACGGTCATAAAGGTAACATGGGTCAAAGAAACGATATAATTAAAGGTAGAAAAACAATATGAACAATAATTTACATTTGTCGGGAGAGCAATATCAAATTTTCAACTGTAGGGCAAAGTTAAAAAACGCTCAAGTTGTTTTCATACGAGTCTTGCGAACCGTTTCAGCGATACCACCAGCTCCGGTATACAAAACATGCTACGTATCGGCACATTTCAAAGCGTTTAACACTGGTATCGATGACTTGTCAAAGGATGTTATGCAAGAATTCCGCCGTTGGTCAATAGAATCTTTTGTGCTATGCGCAGAGCTGTGTTGGTCCACTCCAGTACAGCTTAGACAACAAACACAACAGGAATGGCGAGTTGTAGACGAGTTGTACAATGCAGTCACTGAAGCAAAGTTGAAATTTTGCCAAATGCATAGCTTCAAACACGCTTCGAACGAAATTATGGCTGAGAATGTGTATACACCTGGAAGCAATGGTAAGTTTTGATTTACTCAACTATAGGGACGAGCGGAAAAGGAGACTGGACCATGGTGCCCTGCTTCACACCAGCAAAATCAAAGGTTTACATGGTAGACAGGCTGCTCTTTGAATAATTGTAAATGACTTTAATTTGTCACGCGTTAACCTTATCTTATGTCGCATGTTGTGGCGAAGGTAAATTGTATATCATATACGGCGCATAAAAAACACTAAGGCTGCGGTATCGAATTTAAAATAGGGGCACGTTCAGGATTTCAAGAGATTGAAAAATGCCATTGGACAATCACAAGGTTACACCACTACTAATGCTAACTACCGCTTCACGGCAATTCTACAATTAAAAATTTGATCGTTCTTAAAATTTTTTTGCATATCCTTCGCAGTTGTGAGTGTGAGAAAACCATTTGTGAACCTTTTGTCAAATTTTCCCACTAAAATGAAATGTCAAATTCTGCAACTTTTCAATGACACTCAAGGTTTGGAGAAATTTTACGGCGAAAAAAAGGAATTTTAAATATTGTAAACAAAAATAATATGCGGTGTACAGGTTTAAATGACAAGGGTTTTTGGCAAAAAGATTTCCGTCAACTCTTGAATTGTTTTGCCTATTATTGGCTGGATTTACTTTTTACAAGGTTTGTTTAATGTGTTAGATGTGTGCGGTTTTACCATCCTTCATCATATTTATCGAACATTTAAAAATACATAGTAGATGCAAAAGTTAGGGTTAGTGGCAAAAGCGTAGGCAGAATGATTAAGAGGTCAGACGCCTCTTTGTGTTTATTTAGAGATTTAGAAACATTTTCAGTTGGTAAGTGAAGAAACCTCCTTCGAAATGTTAGCAACGTTTAGTATAAGACCTGAAGTTTTTATGCCAACCGAAGTGTTTCCCTATGAATGTTTTCTATTTTATCTTAAATTTAATTTCAAGCTAAGATTCGAACCACCAATGTTTGCGCAATGTGGCGTTTACTATTACAATTGAGCTATAGAAGCTTGAAGTTCGAGTCGAACGTATTCTATGTCATCTTAAATCTAATTTCAAGGAGGAGTCGAAGCACCAGTCTAGGATCGAAGAGGTTTACCATACCGCGCTTTCTAAAAATTTTACAGAATGAATACCGGATACACCAATATTTTTAAGATTTTGGATGAAATTTGTAATTTTTATTTCGGATCGAACTGTGCATTGAACACACACACAGGATTCAATCAGTTTCTAATCATGCATTCTATACCGTAAAACGTTCGTGCGAAATCTATTTTCTCAAACACGAAATGTTGCTATACTGTAAATTTGTTTGTTTTGCAGGATACTCACTGCAAAGGATAGTCATCTCTGGTTCTTAATCATTCGATTAAACTATTAAAAGATGTAAAATTTTCGAAAAAATATCAAACTAAACATGGTGCCTACTTTTAATTTTCAGGCAATCTTCTTGGATTACATCGATTTTATTCGTTTGAACTTCTTTCACAATATTCCCACGCGGACGCCGGTCGAGTTCATCGAAACACGTGGCGTTTCCGTCCTACTGAGCCTGCGTGGGAAGATGTTATTCGAAGTGTACCATCCAACCGCTTGGAACAGTACACGCTCGTCCATTTAAATTTAATTTGCATAAAATTGCAGTCACAACCAAAACCAACTGAAATTGCCGTTTCACCGAGCATAGACTTTGAAACCCAATTGGATGCATCAAACGCTACGATTCAGGGCCCTTGTACCACTTCCTGCAGACCACAAGTTCAACAATCAGCAGCAGATGGGCATATGTGCCGTGAAGAACGACAATTACCAGGTCAACGCTCTGAAAGATTAAAGGAATATAAAAAAATTCAGGCAGAGCAACTGGAACTAGAGTATAAAGAAGAAAGTTATCAAATGGATGAAGACAGTTCAGCAATAAAAAACGTGTTTGAAGACGGGCTACAGCAGCAGCACCACCACCACCGCCACCACCACCAACATCACCGCCACCAACAACAACAACAGCAACAAAATAAACAGCAGCAGCAGCAACAACAACAACAACAACAACAACAACAACAACAACAACAACAACAACAACAACAACAACAACAACAACAACAACAACAACAACAACAACAACAACAACAACAACAACAACAACAACAACAACAACAACAACAACAACAACAACAGCAGCAGCAGCAGCAACAACAACAACAACAACAACAACAACAACAACAACAACAGCAGCAGCAGCAGCAGCAGCAGCAGCGTCAACAACTACAATGGTCAACAGCGGAAGTGACGACGAGTTGGATGCAACCGCAAAAGAACATGCACACTTGGCGATCTTCGTGGCCAACAAATGCGGTGCAATTGACACCAAATTCAGATACTGGCGACGGAGGCAGTTCCTACTGGAACATTAGAAGTTTATCGTCCGAAAATCAAGCGACCTGTCGACGACGAAATAATCAATCAGCAGCAACAGATGAAGGATTTGCTAGTATGGGATCAACAACGTCATCCCAACATCGATACCCTGACTCAGACGACGAACATCGAGATGCAATACGTAAGTATCTTGGTAGCGGTGCGCTCAAACCTTTGAGAGTAGACGTCCCTGATAGCAATTTGGAACACACAAGTGCGCAAACAAATTCTTCCATTTCGTTTTCCGATAGACCGATTGCCTACAATTTGACGGTAAGAAATGTTGGTCAATCAGCGGCAGCGTTTAGCAGCGACGAAGCTGTCAGCTCGCTGCTATCAAGTGAACCTAGTCCCGTACCAGCGCTTCACGATTTGCAGTCCAGCAAGCGATGCAGCCATGTTAGCGTAAAGCTAACTGAACACTTAGAAAACTCCCTTCAATCCAAATATGCAGAGGTTGACTTTGATTTAAAACCAGTTCAACGCGGGCCAAAGAGTTTTTCAACAGATGGTAAGTCGCCAAAACATCTTGAAATAATACGGACTGCACCAGTGATTGATCCTGAACGTGTAACATTTAATCAAACACCGACTTTGGATTTCTACGGCAAAATAATAGAAACTAAATTTATCACAACGATTGTTGAACTGTCGAATCTGTGCCGCGATATTTCCGAAACACAAAAACAAATCGTTTCTGAAATCAAAAGATGGAGCGACGAAGGATTTGTGGTTTGCTGTGAGGTAAGTTATTCGTTTCAGATTCGACAATTTTTTCAAAGATTATGCGACCCTGAACAATATTTGTCGTGTATGTTTAAAATACATTTGTTTACTAACGTTAATCCTTATCCACATGCGCAACGTTTCAGGAGTTGCAAGTTGGGACGTTTACAGATGCGGATGTTTCAAAATTTGTGGATGTAGATTTTCTGCCTTCACATCTGCGGATGCGGATTCGGATCTCAAAATGTGTTTGAACTATTATAAAAATATTACTAGTCAGCTTAATTCAAAACTGCTGCTCTGCAATGTTTAACAATGTCTACATATTTCGTGGTGTATCTTCCAAACATATGCAAAAAAGAGTTCGAATACTAAACAGTCGCTTCCTTTGGAACGTAGAGTTGAGGTAGGATGCATAATTCGGAACGAATTGGGACAAAATTTTTTGCGGAACCGGAGCTGGTTTCTATTCCGATCCTTGCATGTTGATATTCTCTGGTTTCATAGTTTCAGATTCTATGGTCATGGGCTCCGAATATGAAAAATCCGAAATTTGAACATGCAATGCGCGAAGCAATTTGCAAAAAAGTTGTGTCAGCTAAATTTCGGTTGTGTAAGGTAAAGAAAAGTGCCGAATTGTAAATTCCAACAGACAAACACCCCAACATTTGTCTATTGTACAATTAGGGTCGTACGTATCCACTCTTTGGGCACGGGGTCTAACAACTACGTGGCCCCTCCTCTTTTGGGTTGAAAAGTAAGTTTAAGTTTACAACTTTAGCTTATCTGCTGTTCCAACGAATTTATAGTAACTTGTTGAATTTAGCGTTAATACAAATGAAAAAGTTTGCCTTCGGTGTTAAATACACGATGCCCATATATACCAAAGACCCGGCCGCACGTCCTTGTGGATGTCTTCGTTTCGCACTGAACGCTCTATCAGAGGCTTCGGGGCTCTAACCTGAATCAATAAATACAATTGCTAGCTTCCAAATGGCTTTAATGTAAGAGTTGGTTAAGATTTTTCGCTGAAAGTTGGTACGAGTTAATTTTGTCAATAAGCGTTCGTAATTATAAAACAAACATCAGGCTTCGCGCTCGCTGCGCTCGCTCGAATTTTTAAAATTGTGTTCATATACAGCGCAGTGTAGTCCGACTCACATTGCTAAATATAGATAAGCGTAACGTTCTACTTATTCGTGAATCCGTCAGCCAAAATTAAAAAGTTGCTTCCAGGCTTAAAACACGACTGATACACTTTGGTGCCGGTTTTCCGCGTATTGTCTATATGCATGCTTCCCTAATTAGAAATTTATGTATTCGCCTCTGTCAGTGAACCCGATTTATATTTTATTCAGAACTTGGGCTTCCTACCTTTGAAACCATGGGTATGTCGCTGCCGTTCGGGTAAAAAATTCACTGGCGCGGGTATACCCGCGGGTAATGCTGTTTTATTTTTGGTCAGGTGCAGTCCGTGATTTATTTAGATGGGTTTGAAATTTTACGGTTTATAGTAAAATTTCATTTGTAAAATTCATTGAAGCTATATCGCAAAACTTCATAAAAGCGCGAATCTCCAGCCGTCTTTAAAATACTGGTTTCACTTCAGGCGCAGGTAAAAGGTGTGTCGTGGGCGATCTTACTTGCGCGGGTATACCCACGGATAAAAAATTCTTGTTTGCGTGGGTAAAGCGTGGGTCGGGTAATAAATCCTTTTGACCTACAGCATACTTTTGTTGGCCGTGTGAGTTTCTCTTGAGAACGGCGCATTGGTCAAATAACTTAGTTTGCGTTATGCCCATTCGAAATTTCACCATTTGATGCAACGTTACGTTCATTTTGTTGCTACAAACCAAGAAGGCAAAATTAATTTAAAAGATAGCTTGTCGATGTCAATGTATATATGTTTGTAGGTTGTTTGCATATAGGACTAACAAACTGCTTAACACCTGTACATATATAGCTTGTATAGCTGCTCAGTGTGAACTATTTTTTAATTCATTAAACTCTTTTTACAGGAAATTGGTTTGGAATGTGTTCCATATTCTCAATGTGAAGAATCAGCAAAACGGCATCAAAGCATCGATTCAATTTGGACTGGAGCGTTTCGTTACTACACGAACGCATTGTTGGCATTAGCGCATACATCTGCGCGACGCTGTCATGCAGACTATTGGCAATTTAGACCCAATGTTGCACCGTGGGTGCCGGTGGTCAATGAACATTCCATTGATTATTTAAAACAATATTCGTTGGTAAAATTGAATTTTGTATGCGTGAAAATAGCAAGATAAAAACTCAGCAAATACCTGACATAGTTTGGGCTGTTACAATGAAACGAATGTAGGAGCGTATTAACTTACCGTATGTAGATTACTAGATTTCTAGCAACTATGGCTAATTTGGAAAGCATAAACTTTAATGGACCCTTGGATATTACCTTACACTTAGGACATTAGTCAAAACTACAAAACTTAAATGTAAAATATCGACTTTAGTGAAAATCGGACACTAATTTTCGCAAACCCTTTCGGACCCGCTTTTATACTACAGTTGGGAGCCTAAACACAACCGGTTTTCAACAAATAACTGCTTTCGCAAACGAAACATTTTAAGATTTAACTCATTCTGATCATATGAAACGACACTCAATGATAATTTGAACTTTGGCGCAGTTCGTTGAATTCGATGAATAATCTTGAATTACTGATTTGTAAAGATGAAATAATAACGGATAACTTATTATCCTATAAATAAAACTGTTTGTTCTTGCACAGCAAAAGCAAAGATGCTATATTGTTCTTTTTCCGATGCTGAATCTATTGCGACAAACTAATAAGTAAATTTCTATTTTGACATTTCTCGACATGCCTCGCATTTTAAGTGATCCAGCAAATGTTTTGGTAAGTAATATTTGCATCAAATTAGGCTAAATTCTGGCCATTCCAAAACTTTCTGATGCGTTTGAGAATTAACTGGAATTTTTCTCTTGCATACTGCATTTGCGAACGACACGGGTTTCGGTGCACAACAAGGGCACACTGTGGATCATATAGGTCTTAATGAATCATTCGGCTATCTCATTGAAGTTAATAATGAATGTCTTATGGTGGCCACACAAGAAGGGGTCTCGTGACGCGCAGCCTGGGCCCTGAGCGCACTCGTCGGCTGTCATAGCTTTATTAATGCATTAAAATAATTAAATTCGAAAGTAGTAATTCATCAAGGGCGATACCCAAATGTTTTTAATTTTATCAGCCCTTACGTTGCAAATAAAAATAATACTTTACTGTATAATATATAAATACAAATTTAGCCGATTTGTGTATTAATATTCCTATACCGTTTCAAATGACATGCTAAATTTATTTTTGCTACGTATGGTGCCAGTGCACAGACGAGCACCTTAACTGTGCATAAAGCATATTCCGACCAATGTATAGATCAGAGCCATCGCAGTAGTATACGCACATCACTAACCCTGAGCGTAAATCTAAGCAAACGTTAGTCTAAAGTAAAACTTAGGCTTACTCCATAGCAGGCATACGAAGAAAATGATCTAGCCCCTAATCTATACATGAACCTGCATTCGCACGTTATGCCGAAGCCTAGGAAAAACAATCTAAAGCTTAAACTTAACTCCCACGGAAAATGATTCGGCCCTCATTTATACATGGACCGAACTTTGCTACGTCTTTAATACAAAATGCTTAGAAAAGTAAAAAAGTGATAAAATCAATAACTGTTTACCTAAATTCATAAACGAACAAAAATCATACTGATCTCGTTTGAACGGCGAATTTGAGCAATTAGTATGTTTTACACGCCCTAAAATTGTTTTTAAATTAGTCGCCTGCAATACTGCCGCTATCTAAGTTCTCGTTAATATGTCGACCAAGCAACAAATTTTTTCATTAACATGACTGGCAGGCATCAACCAATAGAATTTACCTTTACTATTAAATTTAATTAACATCAATAATTACGTATTGTTAGTACAAAAAAACCATGACTGAAATTCATTATAAAAGACTGACAATGATTAATGAGAACAAAATTAGGAAAAATTATTGTTTTAACATGTTCCAAAATTAACAAAATAAATTTTATAAATCAACGTCAAAGGGTAAGGAGTCCAACAATTTGAGTGAAAAATGACGGATATAATTACGTCTTATTACGATGCCAGCCATTAACCAGTAAAATTGCGTCAATTCAACAGCAAACAAGTTACTCTGTGACGCGGTTTCAGTTTCTGTTTGCGGCTATCTGCTTAAAAATACTATATAGTTTGAAAATCTAAATTACGATGTGTCCAACTCAGTATTTATGAGTAAAATCAAAACAATTACAAACATTACTACAGTTAACAAAACTAAACAAAAATTCAATTCATTTCAAATCGTGTTCGCAAAATTTCATTTTGTGCTCTGTAACCCATAAATTATAATCAATCATCCTTTTTGTCCGAAGAGCGCTGAAACAAGAAGTTTTGAAATAGTTATGGAGTGCAAAATTTCTCTTAAATCACAACTGCTCAAGCCATCAATTAAAAGGCTAGTACATGATGGCATGTATGTAGTAATACGGGCGACATAAAGAATAATGTTTTACTATGCTAGTATGGCCCATATTATACATTCACCTAAAGATGCAATTTACTGTTGTTTTTTGTTACTTTTGTTTGCATGGCCAGTAAGCAATCTGTTAATAAACACATTAAAACGTTTGAAAAAATGCCTAAGAGATACCTTTTCAAGTTTGGCATAATTTTCAGCCAATCTATCGTATTCAGCTTTTAGAGCATCGGACTGTTTTTTCATCGTGTCACGATCCATAATAGCTAGTTCCAACTCTAGAAAGCTACAAAACTTTGCGAAAAAAGCAACAGTCAGTCATAAAATTAATTACAAAAAAGCAAACCATAAATCCAGTCTGCCATATACGCAATTTAGACAAAAAGCCGAAAGCACCACATCTACACATTTTTCCTTGAAGCGTCACGGACAAAACGAAAAACAGCCAACCTAGACTATACAAACCTTTGCGAATTGTCGCAATCTTCTTGTTATATTCTTTAACGATTGCCTCAGAGTCTTCACCGATATCCTGTAAGCAGTTGTAATAACAAACAATGCATTACTAGCTCTATCTACAATATACACGATGTCTTGTTAATAAATGATTTGTCAAGTTTGCGCAACTAGAACGAACAGAATGCAGTACAAGATAAAACAGATTTAGTTAGAGGTGGAAGCCAATTAATTTTACCTAAAGCAGCAGTACTCAAACTTGTATACATGGTGCTTCAGTAATATCCATATTAACAGCCCAAAAAATCTTTTCACACCACCTGCAATTAAGAAATTTACTAACCCGGCAACTTATTTACAAAAGTTTTACAAATGCCACGGAAGAAACGTCATAACTGGTCCATTTAAAACTTGGATCATAGACCAAAAGGAAACGCTTAAACTAATTTTTTATCCAAAATTGAAACCTTTTGAAACAAAACAAAATGCGCACATCCCTGCTAATTTAGCGGATTAAAACGAGAAAACAAATGAAAAAGACAGTTCGCCTCCGAGCTACGAATTAAGACAGAAGAGAATTATCGCTAGCAGAAGCTTCTCGATAAAATATTACAAGTGTAAAACAGCAACGGATGAAAGTAAACAAAGCCAAAGTAAAAAAAGACGGTATCATATGATCTTTCAAAAATTATGCACAATTATAGGTTGCATAAAATAATAAATCCACTAACATTAGTATCGCTCATGACTTTGGAAGCTGCTTCAGTAGCGCCTTTGGCTTGTTTCATGGCGGCTTCAACAGATGCTGTTAGCTGTGACTCTTTAACCAACATTGCTACCATTCGACGAATGACACTAAAATATTAACAAAAGTAAATCGGCAAACTGTGCACTAAACCAATTCCAAGCAATCAGAATAGCGAGTAAAAAGAATAAGAACTTCACAATAACTAACCACACTATTGCTATGACATGCTATAATGTGATAACCGCTAGTCAAACTTTTACACTGTCATATTGACATCACGATTTAACTACAACATGTAAAATATATGCACTATTTGAACTATATATTTACTTTCAAATTAGAACCATAAAAAAACTATACTTAACAAACTTGTCATATTGAAATTCATACAGCAACATAACTTAACGTCATATTTTTATTCAACGTAGAACTTCGTAAATTAAACATCACTTAAAGTCAAACAAAATGTATTAGCTACGTACTTACAGATATAAAAATAACGCAAAGCCGGATATATATAAGTTACGCTGTGCACGAAATAATCGCATATTAATCAACATATCTGCGTTTGGTGACGCAATCATTGCTTCTCGAGTCATTTCTTGTGGATACGAGTATTTGCGCACTTCCCGAATTGCATCTAAAACAATGCTATCAAAACTAGTAGCTGTCGCTTACCAACAAATCAAAATAGTATGCTTTATACAGCGTATTTACTTACTACTGTATCGAGTTTTTTGTCGTATCGCGACCCTAGAAATGCCACTGTTACTACTGATGAAATTTTTAAAATTTGCATGAAGCGCCTATGGCGATGCTTGTTTGCTTTGATAAAAACCGAACGCTGTTGATTGTTATCCAAAGTCTAAGCCTAACATAAACATGAGACTCTTTTCTTAATCCATTCATTACGTGTGAAAAGAAACCTTTCGTGAGCAGCAAACAAGTATTCCTAGCACCAGCCAGTTGTGTTCTCATATTTATTGCTGCAGGGCATAAACTTGAAAATTGATGCAGTTTTAGCTAGTCAAATCTGCTATATATAACAGTACCTGGTGTAACAATTCACATGGGCTACAGTTTAGGCTAACTAACTAACCTCCAAACAACAGAAACAGTATTCCACCAAGTGCATATGCGAACACTTTTGAGTACGCTTCAATACCGCGAACAAAGCGGCTTCGAAAAAATTTTGCCCACCTGAAATACATGCGTTAAAATTTTATCCTGCAACTTGCTATATTATTAGTTTTTAGTAAATCTATCAGGTTTAGAAATGCTAATTATTTATAGCAAAATTTACATGACTATGCTAACAAAAAATTAACTTACATATTGGCACGAATCCAAGGAAGCAGAAATAATGCTATAACGCCTATTTCTCCGTAGAGAAAAACAGCCACAAAGGTCCACTGAAGCGTCATAATTATAATCTATCACAATAATAATAATAGTAATAATATAAATATTCAGATAAAGCTGCCGTTTAAAGCCAGACAAAAGATAAGTCAAAACAACCACCAAGCTGTAATTCATTCAGCGATTTGCTGAGACTGCCTTTTAATTATCAACTGCGTATAACACCAACTGCCAGTTAGTTAGTGATATGTTCTCAAACACACGAACCCTTGCAGTTCCGCAACTCTAAATTAGCACAACGTAGTGCAAATAGTGATTCGAAGGGTACAAAACCTATTACCAACTGGTGATAGGCGCTCAACACATTTGAGTATATGGTCATAGCATTTAAAATTTAAACTAATTTGCACGGAAAAAGTTCTGTTTCATAACCTAGATTCGACTATACATCACGATCCAGTAATTCACAGAAAACCAGCATTCATGTTGATCGCCTCACACAAAGCTGAAAATATGTTTCATGAACCCTGCTGCAACACATAAAGGTAACACTAACTTTACTTATAGTTACACAACTCTTCAGCGCCCAGGGGCGGCGCAGCCGGGGGGCAATTTGCCGTCCGCTTTTAATCCCAATTTTCAAAAAAAGTGAATTCAACTTCTGGCGCTAGCGCCGTGGTTAACGCCTACTCCTCTAGAAAGGCCTCGAGTACCCACGCTTATTTTTTCTCACTCGAGTTTTCTTTTGCTATTATAAATTGTGCCCCGCGTATGTGCTTAAATGTTTTTGAACAAGCTGCTGAGCCCCTGGTGATTACTTTGGCAGGAGACTTATCTCGCAAGCGGTGGAGCCTTTGATACATTAGCCTTCAGTTTCCGGCTCGGGAAACTACAATATTTTTGCAAGAATCGCGACCCTGTTGTGAAGGAGGGGCTTGTTTCAAAATTAAGATGTATGTCTGTTCCGAATACCTGAAACATAGTTCTGACGTCTGGGGCAAATTTGTCATGTCGCCCACAGTGCCCACACACTTTTAAAATATGTACTTTCGCCGGCACTGCCTGCATCTATCGCAAAAGACAATTTTATACTTAAATGAATATTACAGGATACGTTACAGCCAGGGTGCAACCGTAATTTTGACCCAGGTATGAAAATCCGGTATTTTTTCACCGAAATTTTCCGGTATGGAAAATTTTCTCGTTCAAAAATTTAAGAAAAACTGGCTTATTATCTTAGCTTGTTTTTCTAACATTGTCTGAGCGTGTACTGCCAAATTTTTCATTTTGTGTCATTCTCTATAATTTTTCATACGCATCCCAGTTACTGTATTTTTGTTTCAGGATTTTGGCATTCTAAATGGTGTGTTTACAGAGTTCACACCTACGATTCCAATTATGTCCGAGTGTAGAGAGGAATAACCAAATGTCTCATCATAAGCTGTGACTGATGCTTTAATCGGATTAAATTCAAGAAGAAAACGATCGTGTGTCTCAAAATAATAACTCAGTCATTCAGGAGAAACCGCATTTGAGTTAACTTCAATGTTTTTAGCAACATAATTAAACTATTTTACCATTAATACGGATGAAACATCTTTAAAGTAATATTTTCAGTAACAAGTATTTTTTGCTTTTCAGTTCCCGTACTTTGTAATTCTGGTTGCACCGTGGTTACAGGCTGTAAGCGTACAGTAAAACTAACGGACGTCCAGAAGGGCACATACATGCTATGTTCTGATGACTGAAGTGATTTCGCTGTTAATCAACGCGGCGACTAAGTACGTATAGAAAATAGATGGGCACCGGATATCCCAATATGAAAAATATCCGCGTATGTATTCGATATGAAAAATGTATCCGAATATATCAGGATAACCGAAATGCTATTGTGTGAAATTTTTTTAGAATAATTTGCATTGTTTCACATTAAAGTAATTGAGGCTAACGAAAAGAAATTCTGTATTCAAACCTCAGTCAGAATATTGAACTAAATTCTTGATTTTTGTAACACATTTCTTTTTATCGGCGTATATTGTTTGTAAAATTTAGTGCTGTTTGACTTTGGTCTATTTCCAATCATAGTTACTGCCAGAAAAGGTTCTCTAATTCAGTATAATATTGAAAACATTTCTTTTCTTACATCTTGTTGGATACTGTTATAAGCTGGGTCCTCCGGCGGAGCCTTTGTATGAAAGTAAGTTTAGTGTTCGAATGCTTCGTCGTTTAAGTTTGCGATAAATTACAGGTATACTTAAGATCATGCACGTCCGGCGCCGTCCGTCACCGAATAGTATTTTACCGCAAAGTATATGAATTTCTGCAGTGCCGTACGGCTCCAGAAGTCACTACACAACAAGCATTGCGCCGCCCTAATCTATTACGAAATATTTATATCGCTTACATACTTTACGTTATAACTGTTAACATATCTATGTTTCTTATACTTGTTATGTTTACACAATAAGCAGGTGCATTCGTTTGATGGAAAAAGAGCTTATTATTAACAGCCTTGGTTTTTCAATCAAAATAATCGAAAAATTAATAGTAAATGTCTAAGTTTAAACCTCCTCAGCGTAATAAACCCAAGTCTAAAACAAAGCATAAGCCTAAGCCAAAGCAAAAAATAGTCTAAAATTAAAGCTTACTCTATTGCGGTCCAGTGAGAAAGCGGGCACTAGCGGATCTAAAGGGGACGGCCGGGCTTACGCCCACCTGTCAAAACTTTTTTTAAGATAAAACGGTAAGGTTCCTACCTTACACTGGTCATAAGTGTTCCATCTTGAAAAATGGGAAGCTCCTGTGCTATGCATTGGCCAAATCTTCTAAAAACCTAATACCCGCAGCAGGGCTGTGCCGTCTCGGTCAAAAACCGAAACCTGACAACCGAGACTGTTTGGCCTCTGTGTCGGCCAATTTTTGACCGTTACCGAGCATAAAAATAAAATTTCTTCTAACAAGTTTTGAATGCTTCTTCGTACTTCTGTGTCATTCAAGCATAATAAAATGTTGTACTTGCTCAGAATTTACAATGGTAAACACAAAAATTGCTAACAATATTATCTAAAAACAGAAAAATATTTAGTCAAAAATCAACAAATACAAGTGACGTCCGCTTATTGTAAATGTTGAGCAGAAAGGCGGGAACTTGTCTTTCTCCTTTGGTCTCGTGTGGGTCAAACGAAAATTTGAAGGAAACAACAAACGCAAAATCGAGGATCGGATATCCGAAATAGAAAAATTAGTTTGCGAATATAAATATGCGGTGCCATCACTAGTATAGAAGCTAAAGAAAATTTTCAACCAACAGATAGCAAACTGCAGTAAAATGACAGGTGTACGATACGCTCATTAAGTCATCAACGCATTCAACAGCGTTTTCAAAAACATTAGGATTTCGAATTTTATTTAAAAAACGATAGTATGAATGATGAAACGAACAAATTAATTCTGACATTAATCGTAAGCATAAATTTTACCTCACTACAAACTGCACATGTATTTCACCCATGCACCAATGAATAATGTAGTGCTTGTTCAGCTTATTCCAAAACATCAGTATTAGCTCAAAAATATGCACACGGTTTGCAAACTATTCCATATTCATACGGCAAATGTAACCTTTGAAAACACTTTGTTTTTTAAACTTTTCAATAATTGTTAGGTTGGGCGCTGGTTAAAATGTGATGAAATTCAACGATATATTGTCACATAAATATTAAGCATAACGTAAACAATACAGATGCAAATTCGACATTACCGTATAAACGTTTAAACACGGTTATTAATTATGAACACAAGGTCAAGTACCGAAGGTTTAACCCCTTCTCACATTGAGTTGCCTATTGGCAACTCAGCGCAGTGTATATACGGTACATAATATATATCGCACCGTGTTTAACAATTGCAACATGTATACATAGTACTAAATCACCACAAGACGTGAGAGCCCCATCGGGCTCGAGCATCAAGCTCCTATAGCTGAGTGGTGATGGTATACGCCTCCCACTCCAGTCACTGGAGTTCGAACCCTAGTATAAAAGTAGGTCTCAGGAGCAATAGAAAATATTCATGTGAGAAAGGGTTAAATGCGAAGTACACCGAAATCCAAAATCCGAACTGTGTTTTTGCCTGATATTTCAAAACAGTAACGAATGAACATCGTCCAAAGCAAAAGCGATATAGGAGCCCGGAGCGTAGCCAGGATTTCTGAACAGGGGTCACGTTTTACAAAATTTTCCAAGGGGGCTTTTAATAGGTAGTTACGAACTAAAATTTTCTAATCCGGTGACAAAAACTATAATGGCATTTCAATACCCTAATTTTCTTTTCCTAATTACGTCATACAGTGTAGTGTAAAAATAAAACAATCAGTTGTGTGTTGTGCCTCCATTATACGCAGCAATTTTATTCGAGCGCCTATTTTTTACAATTTCCTGCACGCATGCATTTTTATGTCACTTGCCCAAGCGGAAGTTAAACAGGCATATAGAGAACCCGTAATCCGTATGCCGTGGAACCGCATCCATACGAAAGGCTTTACATAGTACTGGTCGTATGCTTAACTAAGAATTCGATTAGTGATTATCAATATTTAGTTCAGAAGTGTTTATGATGAAAAATAATTATAAAACTAAATCACGGACTGGAACATTCATAAATAAACCAATGAATCAATATCATAATACAAGATTCATACAAAAACAAAAAATTTAACATTAGCTTATACCAAAAAGAATAGTTCAATTATTTATCAAATTAGCACCAATCATACTATCGTATTAAGACTCGCTATTTAGCAAGCATCGAAATTTTAACTTTTTTGCAACCTTTTGGATCAAACATTAAAACTTCATAATTCAATTTCGAGCGTACTTTGGACTTCGATACATATAATTTCCGAACTAAATCCATATTTTGTTCAGTTCCGGTTCACATCCTGTTATATGAATAAATAAAAACCTAGCTATGCTAATAAATTTAAAACATAATAATACAGTTAAACTTAAAACCCCTGAAACTAAAAGTATAGCATTATTTTACAATGTTTCCTAGACAACAATATTAAGAACGACAAAAACAAATTTATACATATAACAGTCCAACACGAAATGCTAGTAGCAGCTGAATTGTTCCATCATACGCCAGCGTTTTTTTAATATAAGCGCGAAAAGCTTGCGTTCAAACTACGCTACATACATGTAGCAGGTCCCGAAGCATTCTTGGGCGGTGCACACAAATACAACAAAATGCGGAAACAATTAAAGAATAAGAACAGTGATATCCCACATCATCACAATTTACATACTGAACAGGGTGCGACCGGATACTAAAATTGTGAACACTGGATCCGAACCAGGATAACAGACTTTCAACCGCAGCGTGGCGTTAAAACGACACTTTTAAACTTTATATGCCGTAAACTTTTATAAAGCTGTTTGCGATCAGCCTCCGTTTCCACCAGTGTAGGGCAAAATAATAAAACCACAATATAGACAAGAAGTCTGCACAGATTTTATGTAAATAGTTATAATAAATATTCCGGTGGCTGATGACAACTTCATGCTGGAGGCTTTATATCGTATTTTGGAACAGGATACGGAATTTGCCCTGATCTGATAGCAAAAAATACATTTGAAATGCTATCCACGTGATATTTCTGGAAATAATTCTCTTCCAAGCTCAACCATACGTCAATCGCGTATGAAAAAAATTTAGTAACAGAATATTGAATTCGGCGTAACAAAGTCAACTAAAACTGATTTCACTGCTGTATAAAAGACTATTTTCTGTCTTTCAGGCAGCAAGTTGTACATGGAGTTAATAAAATTCTTATATAAATTTAACATTTGAGCTTGAAATTATTTTACCCATTACATTTTAGTTGCACCCTGTTTGGCATTTTATGTCACGTACAGCTTGAACACAAAACCAGGTGATCTGGATTTCCAGCACATAGCGATACAGAGAAGCGCTCCACCCGCTGACCCGACAAAACAATGTTCGAGAGTTAAGAGCTCCGTAAGATAAAGAAAGGAACGGGAACTGGTTAACATACGAGGGGCGGGCTGTTAGTTTGTTGATGATCGCAGCACTAGTACACAATTGTATCAAAAGAGTTTCACCTACATCAATATATAAACGTAACGACCGAATCATTACAATTGCAACCTGTGAATGTCAGTTATCCACAGCATATATCTGAGTCCATTCTTTGGCTGAAAAGTATAACATTTTTGTAAGAATGAGTGTATTCCAATCTTTGGCTTGTGAAATGAATACGCATAGCAAAAATGCAAAAGTTACATACGTATTTGTTCGGGATTTCGACGGGGTGTAAGTTTTTTCAATTAAGCAGGAAAGTAATGAGCACGATTTTTTTAAAAACTATTCAGTGCAGCGTAAATGAATTTGTTGTATAATTCAGGTGCGTTCTACACATTTATGAGACAAAGATTAAAACTAGACCGTGTTTCAAAATTTACCGATGCGGATCGCTTCTGACTCGTTTCGTTTCCACAAATCAGCAACATCAGTCGCAAGGGGATCATCAGGGTTCGGAGCCGACAACAACGCTTGTATGCTCAATAAAACTGTTCTAATTTGTAGCGCCGGGCTCCATTTGTCTGCAACAGAATATTAAGAAGCAAATTTACATCACAAAACTGGGTCAATGAGCGGAAGCCTTCGAGTATTTTGTTTTCTGTTTAATAAGTGTTAACAAGTTTGCACAAGACCACGATGCCTAATTTTAAGGCAAAAAGTAGAATTTCAACGAATTGCGCCACAAGTACGTACATATTCTGATATTCAATGTTCTGAAGCTGAAACAACCAGATCTTTACAAACGCAAATGCTGACTATGAGTCAGTGTGTGCAGCCAAACTGAATTACATCGGAATCGAAACAGCAAATTTATACCGGAATCGTAAATACTGTGACTATACGGATAATTTGTATTAACAAAATTTTGATTTCAGTGTCTATAATTAAGCTAATATGCAAATTAGCTATTAGCTAACTATCCAATTATCGGTATTGGAGGTTAATAATATAAACATTTTATTCTGATTTTTCGCACCCAGAAACCCTTCGGTGTTGAAATTAGATTGCTTGCATTTCTAATAATTAGTGAAATACAGTAAAAAGTCGTAATTTAGGCTTAACCAGATATGCAAATTAACCTTTAGTTTTAAATCCCCAACGCAAGGTTATCATCCCAGGATAAAAACCTTTCAACAAAAAAGTTTATCAAATCGGTTCAGCGGTTCCTGAGATTCATTTCGGACCACAGGGCGGACATCCAGCTTTCGACCCCCGAGCCCAAAATATAAAACGATGCGAGAATCTCCGAGTTTCGCTCGAAGTTTCGCTTCGCTCAATAAGATAACTCATCAAAATCAATTTAATATATAAATGATAGAGAATTTTTGTGCAACATATTACAACAAGTAGTTACGATTAAAATAAAAACATCGAATTTCCGATCCCGGGAATCGGAATTCGTTGTAAATCGGAATCGGTAATCCGATTGCACCCTGCTATCAGTCTTACCTGAATAAAACTACGCAGATCAACACCTTCATTAAACTCATGTGTGTCGTGCGACAACTTCAACAAACCAACCTTTTAGAATATCTAAACAAATTCTGCCTAATTTATCAATATTGGGATGATATATTTTCGTCATAAATCGAACCCGTGGAGCCGCCATCGGGTATTCTTCTGGGAGAAATAACTCTAATTTGAATACACCACTTTCGAACGGACTCTAAAATAAAAGCAAACAGATTTATACAGATTTTATAAATTAGTGGCAAAGTTGCTTGTGCTTAATGACAGTGTATATACAAAACAGAAATTCTAACTCCAACTAACTGCAGAACTCAGTTGACAAATGAAAAATTTATGCCGACCGCAGTCGCATCAGTACATTGCATCGGGTTGAACTTTTACAAAATGCGCATACATGTTCGTTAACGAAACAGTATTGTGAAATTCACAATGTTCAACAATACATAGCGTGGAAAGTTCGCTTGAAAGGCAAGTTGTAGATCAAAACATTTTACTTACTCCATCAGGACCTGTAACAACGACATGAAAGTACCGGGCATTTTTTTCATCGGGCACTGCCGAGATACCTGGAACTGGCTCAGCCAGCAACCGTTGTGTTTCCTAAACATGAAAAACTGCATGATTATTTTTACATCGTCTTCTTTTTTAGCAATATTTCGCCGCTTGGCCTGTAACACAGATAGAGATTGGGGTCATTGGTTCGCCTTTATACCAGAGTAGATTTCTGGACACTTAATTTTTTGCACACCTAACAACATTTTACACATTAATTAGCATAACTTGGGATTTGAAAACACCTGACGTCAGCAAATAAGCTATTGGTAACAGTGTTTTCAAGTTTATGTAGCAACGACCCATAAAATATTAAACAGTTGCAAACGAAAACGAAAATCCGAAAATTTTTTTATTTCGAGGTTGTGGTCCAGAATATCATAAAATTGTTTGTAACATGTGAAAATACAAGACAACTAGAGCAGCTGACTGGCTGCACAAATGCACATTAATGGCTCATACACCACTTTTTTTCTCGTAAATGCAAACAAACTTTGCCTGCGAGTGCTTGGAAAGCATATAGTTAGTTGCTGTAGTAGTAGTATTAACTAACTAGTCAACGTGTTGCAAAATTTGCAACGCTAACGTTTTCGTTTCAATTTAAAAATTTTTTAACATAGCGCGACGTTATCAATGCGGATGACCCATAATTTTTTAAACGATGCCTTAAATGTTTTAAACGCGAAAATCTAACTATTTGTGCTTTGTCAGAATAAAATCAAAGTGTTTTGTGTTTCCTTTCAAAAGTAGAATTTAGAGTAACCGGAGGGGTTCTTCTGTTTCTCAAATCCCTGTATGACCAGGTAGCGGTGCTCCACAATCGTTCGCTGTCTGTGATGGTAGGCGAAATGCGCAAGTACTTCCGGGCCAAAGCTGCAATCCAAGGAAAATTTTTGTGATTGCTTATCGCTTTTTCACCGCTTTAATCTCGGTTTGCAACCACTGAGACTGACAAAGAGCGAGACTGAGACCAGTCAAATTCCGACTTGCCGAGACCGAGACCGCCGATCCCTGTAGACTTGTCTTGGTCTCGGCAAGTCTCTGTATTTGGCTGCTCCTAAGAAGTTGTTGCAACGACCATATGGTGTAGTCGTGGCAAGCTTGGGTACAGCGCAAGAGAGCCTAGGTTCGATTCCCGGCGTGGTCCTTAACTTTGGGCAAAACTTCGAACAGGGGTCGTGCAGATCGTGTTGTCCCAACAGTACTCGCAAACAAATTATCAATAATTGGAAATTTGCAGAATGCATGGTTCCAATTTCGTTTCGGTCAAATCGCAGATTCGATCCCACCCTGGCAGCGTAATATGCGTACCTTTATAATCCTTCGAGGAAGACAGTTTGCTGCCATTGCACAGTTCAAAATGTTATTTCTAAACTCTATTAAATACAATACAACTAAGCCAACTTTCTGCTAAATGGTGGCACGGATCTAAGGTTGTGTTGGGAAAACGCTGACCTCTACTAGACATGTTGAGAACGTTCAAGAGTTAAGTCAGCGCAAGCGCAGTACAACAGTACAAAAAGTGTTGCAATTGCACTTTTAGGACGAGCAATCGAACATAGAACAGCGCCAAAATATCATTCGAGCCTTTTCAAAAACATTTTCTGTTGTCATTTTCCAGGACAACAAAAAACACCATTTTAAACTGTAATATGAGTGCAACATCTTCATGTTTCGGTTAATGAGTTGAACAGACATAAAGTATAAAGCATAAAAATGGCCCGGGGACCACTTCGGGCATAAAATCCTATGTACAACGTCCTGGAGGTAAAACTGTCTTACAACAAACGCAATGACAAATCGACATAATGTTTCTTATGCGCAGCTACGTATTTATCACTGCCGCAATCAACGTTATAGTTATCAAAATTTGTACTGATGCTGCCATTTATGATTTCCAAATTCCAACGTCATATACGTAACAATATTTAATTGATTTGCACTGGGAAGAATCGAAAAAGTTAGAGTATAAAGTTAATGTTGAACATTAAGAAATAACGTCATTGCGACGGCAAATTGATTAAATAAAACGAAAGGCTTTGCTTAGACATACTGCTTCATTTCATTTCCGAAAGAACATTTCCAAACTTGTTCAACCTACTGACGCGAAAAACTTATTCGTAACAAAGGGAATTATGGAATTACAAATTTTTATCTAGCATAATTAGTAATCTTCTTTAGTTCAAACCATTTGAACTTAAAAGACGATGTTTTACCTCTGAGTTCAATAGTTATTAATTTATTATAGCAATTCACTGGGAAACTGTTTAAACACTTTATTTCAAAATTTGCAAAAAAATTAGCTTGTTTATGCGTACCTTTAATTGGATAGCTAGTGTAACTTGTGTAAAATTTGGAAGATTTTGATGGTTTATAAAAGCTGGTGTTTGGCCTGGTTTTCAGCGTTAGCGGAATGGTACGTGGAGCAGTGGTACAGCGTTTGCATCGGAATTCTCAGGTTGCTTGTTCGATCACCGCTCTGTAGCCCTCCTTTTCTAGCTGTCTAGTTATAAGGTCACTGAAGTCCCGGTTCCTATCAAGCCTGACAATAATATGCAATTTGACGTTTGCTTTTGATCAAAAAGTGGAGCATATGCCTGTGGTATAGGGACCAAGCATGACATAGGGCGATTAGCCCATACTTTGTGAGATATTCAGTCTGGTTTTGGATATAATCGGTAATCGTAGATTTTAGCATGAAGGAAAAATTTAGAATTGTAGAAGTTAAATTTGTTTCTGTTATTGTTAATTCGGGAAATTGATTTTTGAGTTTCTCGAGTTGGAATTTGAACGGATGCGTTGGAGCGGTAAGTAAGGATTCCGTAACAAATATGTTAATCATCATATCAGTATGCGTGCACTCTTGGTATACATCCGAGACCGGTGTGTTAGGCGCTTGAGTCTGTTACATTTAGGCAGCCGGTTCTCGAATTCTGTCTGCTCATCTCACGCGTAGATGATTTACTTCAAACACCGAATACTATAGTGACATTTTGAATAATTAAAGAATGGTAAAACCATCTACGCAAACTTTGGGGCATTGACTTTAACCTTGTCGCCAGCGCGTTTGAACCGTAACTTAGTGTCAACCAGGTTAGCCGCGAGATGCTAGATAAAAGCTGCATCATAACAACTGCCATATAGTAACATTGTGAACTGTATATGATAACTGTGCGTTCTGTAAAACGTTCTTCAGCCAAATCAAATCCCGAGACTTGCGGAGACTGAGACCGAAACCGTGACCACCCGTCCCTGCTGCCGGCTGACTTACAAAACAATATGCATTGCATATATTGTATATGCACCAGGACAAGAATGTCTCACATGCTTACACATACAACACAATAGGCCAATAGGGTTACTTGCAAAACGTACTTATAAAACGGTGTACAAGCACATATAAAATAAAACATTAAAATAGTGAGGAGCAGGGTGCAACCGGAATTCCGGTTCCGGCATTTTTTCACCTTCCGGTTCCGGTAAATTTTTACCGGAATTAAAAATTCCGCTGTTATAATTTGGCCGTTTTCTTAACTTTGCTAATTTTTAAGAATCTCTTTTGAAAGCCACTTGTACTCCAAATATAAGCCAATGATGGTGGATTTCACTTCAGTCGACTACGAAAATCTAAAATACAACAAATAAAATAAATACCTATGTTCGACTAAGGTTATTTCACAAATAATAGAGCAAAAAATAAGAATAAAATGAAATTTTTGGTGAAATGCATTTTTCACTTTCCGGTTCCGTTTCCGGTTCCGGTAAAATTTTCAAATTCCGGTTCCGGTAAATTGTAATTCCGGTTGCACCCTGGTGAGGAGTAATGAAAAAACGAGGTTTAAATACAAATTGCAGTAATTGTGAAACCAGAAAGGGATTAAGCGCTTACAACTAGTTCCTTCGGTTATAGAGCTAGTGTCTAAGTGTCTACTTAAGTCGAGTTTTTTAATGAGTTTTTTGAAATTATACGAGTTGCTTACGTTTGCTAAAGGTGAATTCTCCACTGTATCGGGCAGATCGTTTCAAATATTTATAATGCGGTAAAAGTAACTAGAACCCAGTATATTTGATCGAGGTTTTGGTTTATAGAGTTTTAGACGGTAAAGAAGTTTCTGCTTGCGATTTCGTTCGACATTCTTGTGAATGTACTTAAACAATAGTATCAGTTCTGTCTGTAGACGTCTTAGTTTAAAAGCTTTCAAGTCCTTAAAGTTTTGTTTCAAGAGGTCCAGTGATTAGCGGTCTCGGTCTCAGCAAGTCTCGGGATTTGGCTGCCCTCGTACTCCCTTTTTTCAGACTAGGCGGTTTGCAAACCGAGACCAAAGAGGTGAAAAAGCGATAAGCAATCACAAAAATTTTCCTTAGATCGCAGCTTTGGCCCGGAAGTACTTGCGCATTTCGCCTACAGACACAGACAGCGAACGATTGTGGCGCACCGCTACCTGGTTATACAGCGATTTGAGAAACAGAATGCCCCATTCGGTTACCCAAAGTTATATTTTCGAAAGGAAACCCAAAACACTTTGATTTTATTGTGACAAAGCACAAATTGTTGCGTTTTCGCGTTTGAAACATTTAAGGCATTGTTTAAAAAAATTATGGGTTATCCGCATTTATAACGTTACGCTATGTTAAAAAATTTTAGGTTTGTCTGGGAGCAAAAATAAACAATACTGAATACGCGGATTTTTAGTAACTAAGTGCAATATTTCACACTTACAGCCTGAACTTTGTAGTTGCCATTTGTTAGCACAGTCATGTACAAGGTTCGGATGCACAGCCATGCGTAACTAGCATGAACATATCTGTATAGTCGGGCAGGTAAAAGCCAATCGATGTTTGAGAAAAACTTACTTTTGTAACTTGTACTGGTTTGAAAAGAAACAATTCCCTGCCATCTCTTGTGTTTGCCGGACTATTTTTGACCTGCACATTTGTATTTATGAGGGTTCTAACAGGAACTAAATCTTGCCGCAACAGGAACAGGAACAGGAAACGGAATTTAAAATAATTTTCAACACCTATTTACTGTTTTAAGGATCAGTAAAATCGTCAAAAACGTTTATTAAGCGAGTTTTTTTAAATTTCTTTTTCGCTTTCATCACTGCTACAAAACCACACACCAATATTTCAACTTACAGCTTATTAACTAAACTGAACGAGATGTAACGCATGAAGTTCGACTAGTAATTTTGCAAGTACAAAATTTTAAAGTGTTTAAATGAGTTGTCACATCACCGTAAAAGATCCTGTTCCTGCGTCTTTCAATGCAGGAGCAGGAACAGGAACAGGAATTAAATTTCTGCAGGAGTTCCGGCCAGAACAGGAATTCCGGTGGAACTCTGGTATTATATATGCTTTTAAAATACCATACTAACTTTTTTTATGCACGATTCACTTCTGCCATCTGTAAAAAATGTACGTATCTAATGGAAAATTTATTATATTGCTAACAATAATTGTAAAAAAAGTAAATCTGAAATTTGTGTATTACGGTTCAATTGAAGTAATGCCGAAAGAAAAATGAAATGAAAATTAGTGCGATTAATATGAAAGTAATCGGAAGTGACAATAATAAAACTATGCAAAAAGTCGGTTCATGCTATAATGGTATTGTGCTTCAAGATTATACGGTTCATTAAGTAAGTTTCTGTGATTAGTATGTTGCTATTTTTAAGCCTAACTCTTTTTGACGTGCACTGAAGTCAAATTATTCTGAGTTGAATCCAAAAAAGTTAATAACAACAAAACTTAGTAGTCCAGAACTTGATATATCGCATTGGTTGCATTTTCTACTAAAATCTGCGATGAACACAACGCTAGCGGCATGATTTTGAAGTATTAAATTATTTTACTTTGTACTACGTAATGGTGATTTTATGGCTGCTGAAGTTATATTTTGTGCGTATAAATATTGTGATCTATATTAGCCGTTTACCTGGTACAGATTCGCAAGACGCCTAAAAATCACAAATCCAACAAAAAACAACTTGGGGTTTTCTCGCAAGTGATTTTTTTCTGAATTTCGGGTTTTTCCCGGCGAAACATTTTTGTAGTGCAGTTTCTCAACTTGTATAAAGCATAACTTATCGCACTAATGATGCTAAATATATAAATGCTAATCAGCTCATTTTGGTTGACATAAAGATCATTACTTTAGACATTTTTACTGCAAAGTTTATTTTTTTAATGGAAATTTGGTGTTTTTCCGACGCATTATACTTATTTATAATGTATACATTGCTTATTTCAATTTATTATATTTAACTTTGATCTTGTGTACTGATGTTTTTATCGCCATACAATAAGCAATAATAAGTTAAGTTAATGTTTCGATCCAACCTGTCATAACATAAGACAAAATTTTAATTATTCCAATTATGCAACAAGTCTTTTGATCAGTTTCTGCACCCTTGGATGATACTCACAAAGGAACCTCGGATATCCTACATAGACTCGACACTGCGTTTGATTACATAATCATTTCACTCGCTATGATCTATGAATGACCTGCACCAACTAAACACCGCATTTAGATTAGATTTGATTAGATTTAGTCAAATGATGGCCCCATATTACATTCATGCAGGTAGGCTCAGGATATGTTTTCATCATTCGCCTCCGTATTTCAGAAGCAAGGACATCTTTTTATCGGACAACACATGTCAGCTTTTTTGTCATGGCCGACTGTCCCCGTAATGTGCTCCGCGGCACATGTGTATGTAATGATGTTAATTTTAGTTTCGGCAGTTGGGTGTTATCTTTGCTCACTGTACTTGAAATATTTATTACGCAAGTGCTACCTTTAAGGTGAACATATATATGCTACTTTAAAGCGTTTTTACCTCAACCGTGCAGGAAATGGAACCGTAATAAAATTTTATTGTACCGATGTGACTTTATACACTGAAAATTTTACAGTGGTATCTGACATACAGTAAATATATATTTATCATACCGTATATATACATAACTGTGGGCATAATAAAATCATTCGATGGATTTTTCAAAGTTTGGTGATGACGATTTTGATGCGAAAACATGGCTTAACAACAGCTTTCGGTCAAACGAATCTTACCAGTCTCGCGAGCAGTTTGCGTCATCTCTTGTGATGAAGCTTCATGTATTCATTCAGGTAGCTTTAATACCACATACAAAATTCATCCAATGCCGATCATTATTTATTGCTGCAGTTTGTTATGTCCTTATTTTGAATACTGAGTAACTGACACCCAAAAACTGTATGTACTTTGACGTATACTTTCCGAATGTTAAATGGCGCGTACAAACTGCGCCCACGTACTTTGAGTCTGATGAGCGTATGATTTTATTACTACTTGTTACTTTTCCTATAAACCGTGGTCGTTCGTTAAAAATTTATCTGATTTTAGCAACAGTTGTGCTGCGCATGTGCGATTAATTTACGTTACGCTGCTTGAGATTACTTTTGAAATCTGCTGCAATTTGGGGTGTCTTATTTCACAGGAAATCAATAAATCCATTGAGGACATATCCAGTCAAGCTGTATCGTTTATGCCAAAAGTATTAAATGAACTTGATGCAATGCAGCATGAAGCCGAAACACTACAGTCAAAGGTTAAAGCTGCGCAGCAGGTATATATACAATTATAGGAGTTTTATAAAACGGGTACGAGTTAATGATTTTGCTTACCTGCATTGCTAAGAAACATTGTTTGTAATTGTGGAAACAGTTATAACACCGTTCTAGCATTTCATGCTCAATGCAATATCTTGCAAATTTCGGTTTTAATACCACATATACGTATACGTAAACGCAATGTTAGGCGAGTTCTTCGTTTTTGAAAATTCTAGTTAAACACGTCTTGTACAACTGAATATTATTGCATTCTTGAGATGACAAATCTAGATTCTGCATTGAGACAATACTGCATTTATGGCTAATATATTATCCTTTGAATTGAGGACGTTCGTCGCATTGAAAAAGATACTACCGGCGCAATGGAAAATTTGCTCAAAATAGATCTGGCCAAAACTCGGATGATGGAAGTGGAGACCAGGCTTAAAGAATTGGATAACTGGGCTGCGCTGAATCAAGACATTACGCAGGTGACGTGAATAGATGATTGACTAATCACGTGAATAGATGATTGACTAAGGCGCAGTTATGAGTGTTAATATATGGCCAATGAAGCAGTAGCACATATGATTTTAAAATATTTAGACAAACACACTTGCGCAAGAAATATATTTAGGATAAGATACACTGCAAGAAACAGACCTGAAAACATCGTAGTTATAAAACTATAAAATTTTTAATTAAATAATGTTGCTTGTAAATGCCCATCTATGGATTAGAACATTGGTTATGCATGAGTAAATAAGTTACAACAATCGTATAATATCTGTAACTTCGAAATGTTTGTATCTGTGAATCCGCTTGCAGGTGTTTGAATCCGGTGACCCTGACGCAATAGCTCAGAAATTAATCGGCATGCAGCAATGTTTAGACGTTTTGGGGCACCAGATTCCGGATTATAAAGCGCGCGCAGATCGTCTTGAAGAATTAAAGGTAAAACTAGGCTTGCTCTTAAGGTATATCAAAAGCAGTGCCGGAGCAGACAGGGGTATGTCCTCAAACTCTAGGGCGATGGCCCCCAACGTAGATGTGGATACAGAATTTATCGATGTTGTTTGGTCTAAGGTTGTTCGAGCTCACGCTCTTGTTTGATAGCTATGTGGATAACCTTCCAAAAACAGTTTCACACAAAGGTTACCAAATAATGGATCTAGAAAGTGAAGCCATCTTTAAAATGAATCAAACTTCGAACGCAGCCAGAAAATTTTTGACGTTTTCTTTTAAAGTAGCTAAACAGCTCATATTTTAGGTAAATCATGACGCAACCTTCATATGCTCCAACCAGGGGAGGCAGCATACGGTACACCTCACTCAACTATTTGTTTTATTACATTATTTATTATTTCGTTTCATGAGAGTAATCTTATCTTACGTAAAATTGTAAGCCAGCGATTGTAGCGAGTGAGAAAATTTGTTGGCATTTCATTTAGTGTGCCTGGTGGTTATTGTATGGATTGTGTAATACCTAAAGCCATTTGAAAAATCGCGGAAAGGTAGGATAGTGTCAAACTCGCGAGCGAGAATCCAGACGTATTTCAAAACTTGAGACGGTTTTTGTTGCATCCGGTTAGGGTGGGGCCCCATTAGGTGTACAGGCCACCCAAATGGGGCTGTGGAGTGGCTGCTCTGGCCCTGATCAGGAAATTAAGATATCTACTGCTACTATCAACAAAATATATATGCGCTGTGAGCCTTCTATTTCGACTGACTCAAATTATCTTTATTAGTTAGGTATTTCTAGTTTTAAAACAAAACCTTTTAAATAAAAAATTTTGTTAGCCAGCTTCAATTTAATCCAGTGCATATACTATTGGTAGTTAGTTATTGTATTCTTGTTCATCTCAAAGTGCATTTCAGGATCAATTCGTTTCAATGATTAGTCCTAGTGTTGTTGGTGCGTTCAGTAGTCAAAACAGTGATACTGCTCGTTATTTTGTTACAATGTTTGGAGATCTTGGACGGACGCCTGACTTGCATAATTATTATAAGTTGTATGTTTTTGTGTGACTTTCAGTTTAACGTTTTTGCAATATAAAGCTATGAATCTTTGTAAATAAACCACAATGATTATTATTTATTTATGCAGCTAATTTAGCGCTCTAGTTTCTGAGTCTGAGGTACGAGCAAGGATCTCGCTATCTTGTCTGCTTATCACTATTACGAACAAAAGCATCAACTTTTTTGTTTGATTATGCTAACAAGAACTGATTTACCATAAGTGGTAGTGTTTTTGTTTCAGTTCTCTGGGGCTTTGTTTGGGACTCATACTGTAGGTGGTAAAAGTATATATTTAAAGATATTTGAAGACTGAGATTAAACGTATTTGGTCGTCAATGTATGATAACGCTGAATCGACTAATGATATCAGTGAATTTGCTAACTCATTTTACGATAGCCTGTTATCCTGTTGGCATACTCAACGGAAATGGTTATCTGGGTCATTTGCCAATGCCGGCAAACATATCTGTGATGGCTTTGCTGATGGTTTGTTTTCAACATTGCTTAAATTTTGTGTTGCTGGTGTATATTTCAAAAATGCTGGTGTATATTTCAAAAAGTAAAACTTAAATGCACTAATTCAGTATTGGTTGGTATAATTTGTTATATTTTTGCTACTACAAGCGTTTTAATATGAATTATGTTTCGTAGTATTTTTGCACATGAATAATACTTTAGGTCTCCATTCGCTGGATCCCCCCTTGCATTTAGTATTGGCGTCTTCTTTGGATGCTAGCGATGCTTTGCGTCAACTATTATTGTTGAAGCAAGTGATTGATAATTTCGCTCGCACTCTGGCATCTAATGCAGAAAATTGTGGTGTTCAGGTAAACCAGCTTCGAATAATAATTTTTAACTTATCATTTAGTTGGTTTTAATTATGCGGTCGCCCTTATATCAAGTACTGCTCAATTTTCTCATTTTCGACCTTGAATAACTTCACTCAAGTCATTAAATTTGTGTTAATAGCTGTAGCAGTGTTAAGCACATGCGATTCAAATGAGTCGTGTATACACAGCATGATTTCATTTTGCACTTACAGAAGCAGTTTGATATTTTAATTTAATGTATTTTAAAGAAGACTGACGCAAGCGTTATGAACCTTCTTCACGAAGTATATGCACCGCTATTGGAATTTGTTAAATCGTATCAACAGTATGAGCAGAGCCACTTTTTGGCCAAAATCAATTCGCTATCGTTAAGCTCTGCTGATACGAGACAGCAGTTTGGTGACGGGGTCAAAGGAAGCCGACTGAAAACAGATAGTGAATCTGAAGTTGATGATGTCGAGAATAAGATTGAATTTTTGGTCACTCAATTTAAGGTACTTATAGAATGAAAGTCAAGGATGTATGTAACAGTATTTGAACACCAACATTGTATAATAATAAATCCACTCTGATTTTTAGTTTCAAAGCGAATTTTCTTGTTCTGAAACTTGTAAACAGCAAACGTTATGCACGAACATTTGCTGGAACGGTGTACAAATTACATATAGTTGACATTCCTACGAAAAGCAAATGTCTGTTGGACTGTTGTGAAAAATTTGTGAACACAACTAAGTGTTTGACAATATTGAAAACTTATTAAATCAATCGTGTAAACGTGCTGTCTAAATTAATAGAGTTGTAAGATTTACAAATATATACCCGTACCCGGGTCCGGATTTTTCTGGAAGAAGAACCGGGACCGGATTTTTCTGGAACAAGAACCGGGACACTGAATTTTTAAGAATGCAAACCCGGACCTGAAATTTTTAGCAGTGTGAACCCGTTCCCGGATTTATTTTCCGGACAAACCCAGGACCGGAATTTTTATAAATTAAAAACTGAACATGATCCTGATGTTTTAAGATATGAAGAATTCTGTCTCTGTCTATAATATTGTGGCAGTTCAGTGTTTAAAATATTAATGGACAGTATGCAATGCGAAGCGACTAATGTCATTCACAAAAATTTATTTCAAGTAAATCAGTAAGTAAAATGCAGAATTAATAACTTAAAATGAGACGTGTCATGTCTTTGCATCCGGACCATTCGAACCATTCCTAATTAAACATTCGTAATCGTAACCCACGTATATCTACGCAGATTATTTATTACTCAAAAGTGAAGCCTGTTGACTAACTTTTTCCTTCTCCAGTTTGTTTTTACATACGACATACGATAGTTGTCTTAAGAGGCATGATGTATTTGACACAGCGTTGTTTGAGCTACTATCTGATAAATCCTTTAACCTTTTTAATTTAGGTACGATTATAGGCGAGGGGTGTTAAAATCACTAAGTTAATTTAATCCGGGTATTTTGTCCGGGTTTTTCTGTAATACCCCCACCCGGATCCTGAATGGTTTGTTGGGGGAACCCGGTCCCCGAATTTGTGGAAGCTGAAATCCGGTCCCGGAATTTCTTTGAGCAACAATCCGGACTCGGAATTTCTTGAAGCGAAAACCCTGACCCGGAATTTGTTGGAGCGAAAACCCGGACTCAGAATTTCTTGAAGCGAAAACCCGGACGCGAATGCAACTACTAATTAATGGTAAAATTCTGGATAAAATTGAGTTATGCTTTGATGAAATGAATTATATAGTCGTTATTAAGATTTCTCAGTACAGCAACCGGGACCAAGCATTGCTGAAATTAAAGTATAGGTTTTACGAAAAATTTACCCTACATATGTACAATGTGCAGTGTATGTATATGTGTGTGGTTGTTTAAATTAGTTGCATTAACCTAGGCTAATGCAAACACTGTTTTGTGGCAATTAGCTTGCGTTTTCAGAAATTATTGTAATATTGTCCTTTTATGTATCGCTTCAATGTGAAACTTTGTTCGCGAACAGTGTCAACGCTACCCTAATCCTGCGCATTTTAAATGTATTCTTAAGGAAGATTTGGTTTTTTAGAACCCGGAATATAAAACTATTTCAGTAATGCACGGTTTACAATACTTATTTCAGCAGAAGATTATATACTCTTTACTGTTTGCTGTAGGATTCTGTAGAAATGATACGCAACGAGGTTCTGGAAAGTATTGATCGATGCAAGTTGTTAACGCATTCGATCGGTCTGCCGTTTTTGGCAAAAGCATTCCATACAATGGTGTCAAACTATACTACAAAATTAGAAAGCGCGTTAGATATCGTTAAGGTATGTCAGTCAATAAAACGTTACATCTAGGGAATATCAAACATCTGTAATGCGGCTGAAAATGGTCATGTTAACGTATCATCATATTAGCGTATGTTTAGCAATCTTTTTCGCTATTGCTGAGGCGCTGCATTTTTTACCAAGATATTTAGCTATCGATATGCATTTGCGAACGGTTAGATGCACAGAGTTATGCTTACAGTATGTGCTGGTGCTATGGTAGCAGTGACACTCAGTCTTAAAACCTGGACGCTATTGAATTATGTTTGATAATTTCTGAATCAAAAACGCACTGAAATCAATAGCTTCTGTCTGAATTTGAAAGATTACTGTTAGGCAAATAAAAGGTCAACATTGGGTGAATGATACCGAGGGAACGGCCGAACATTGACTTACCGAACACTGAATTTTTGCCGGAAACATGTGTTTACCGGATATAGTGTAAAAATTTTGTGCACCGTTTGAAGTTAGTACATGATTGACGACTCAAAAGCAATTGTTGTTTGGATTTTTCCTTTTGCTACCAGTGTGCAAATCCTAAAGATTTGACATGTCAGAAAATGCAATCGCAGCAAAATATAATATATCCACTTTTAAAACAGTGTTGTATTATATTCACCACAACCGTAAATATCCTGTATCTGGCAGGTTTATATCATATACCGAAACCGAATACACATAGTTTTTTTATATTAAACCGGAGCTGGATATCCGGTCGCTCTATAATGATACCGTGTACTTTCAGCAATCTTTGGATTCTCAGCGCGTATCTGGTTCTCCCGTATCGACTATGTCATCACAATCACCGGTTTCAGTCTCGTCAACAGCCACACTAACTGAAAATTGGTATTTGGTTCAGTCTGCGCTTGAGTTTGTTCGCGCGTGTGGCACACTTTTCGTTCATTTCCACGACATTGAAAACGAAATGCGCGGTTACCTGCCTTTGCTTCGAACATTGGCAAACACTAGCGAACCACAATCAAAGGATGGTCGTGAGTGTTGATGAGAGTTTTTGTTCATTTTGGCAGTTTGTTATAATTATAATGACAGAAATTTTAGTTTTGCTTTCTTTGCAGATTCAATTAAATTATTGTAGGCGCGATTGCAACTATAAGACAAGTCCAGAGTGTACTGTACTTCGCAGTTGGCATGTTAGAAAATTGAAGTACGCGAAAGCATAAAACAGTATAGCAAAGTATGTACAGGTGTATGGCGAATAGAGATTGCGGCCTTTTGCTGTTTACTACATTTACGTTTATTTTTCAGTAAAAGTAAATTTAACGTAAGAGATGATTGTATCCGAACATATTATAGAGCTTTATTTTTGTTCGTATTAAAGTACGATTAAGTTTGTTGCAGCTGATGTCACAATTTTCGCCTACGAATCGCTACTGTACAGTGATACTTCAATATCAAAAACATTACAAAGTTTTATGCTCAAAATTCCTGATGACTTTGGGCCTGTTGTACCGGAGACGCTTGAATTACTTAAGGTTTGTGGCTTTTTGATGCATTATATCTGTTATATATCAACCACTTATATCTGCACGCTCAAAAAGTGTTTTAGTAGGCTTTATAAGGGTCCTATTAAGAGAAATATCCAGAACACGACGTGGTGTTTATTTTGTGGGGAATGTATAGGTTTGGTTTGTCACGTTTGTATAGGTTTGGTTTGTCACGTTAGCCCTTCCATAATACCTTTCTGAGTTATATTTTGTGCGAACATAAGTCAGTGTGTTTAAATGTAATAATCGTCATCTTAGGCTGTCAATTCCGGGGCACACCGGTTCTGCCTTAATGTTATCTGTGATCCTATCCGTGGTCTTTTGGCCGAAGTTTCAAGTTTGAAAATATGGTCGGCAACGAATGTTGGAGAATCTTTGTCCGAGGTATTTTGCTATTAACACGTGGCTACAAAATTAATTTTTATCACTAATTATAGTTTGTAAGTTCATCGATATTGAGCAGGGTGCAAAACGGAACTAGATTACGCCAAAATCGGAACCAAAAATTTATATCGGAACTGGAAGTGGGATTAGAAAATTTGAAAACCAGGTTTTTACATTACAAGTCTTTGTTCTGTAATTAGTATATGAAAGATCAATATTTCTTTTAACATGCATGTTATTATAACACGCGCTGGTAACTGATATAAACATCGATTATCCTGGACCTTTACAGAATTACACTAGGATAATTTAGCACATAACGGGAAACGATGGAAAGAATTATTATTTCGATAAAACTTGTAATCGTAATTAGAACCGGATTTCAACCTGGATTCTAATCGTAAATGGAATTCCATTTCCACCCTGATATTGAGCATAGCAGCGACGTAGTTATGTAATATTTACAATACTCGATTTGATTAGTTTGGTGATATAATAGTAAACAGCTTTTAGGCAAGAATTCTCCTGATGCTTAATTAATTTTACTTCTAGAATTTACCGTCTTTTGCAATGGCACCGCAAGAATATATTACCAAAGTTGGACAATATCTGATGACTTTCGCTCACCACATAGAACCATTGTTAGTTGAAGGTACCGACTAACGCTGAAATGTCACTTAGCACGATTAACTTAATTACATCAGCAGCATACTGTGCTAAATTGAGAAAATTCTGCGTAATCGATGAAAAAATTTATTTCACTCTGCATTTTGTTTTGTGTTGGTAATGTCTTACCACACAACAAATTGTTTTCGTTTACATTTTTAGGAAAACCATAAAATGCCAGTCTTTTTGGTAAAGTAGGTATCTTACACGTTCAAATATTTAATAAGATTTAGCTGTGCTACTATTTCAAAGATTCAGGGATTTTTTGAGATAAGCCTTTATGGCTTCATTATTGTAGGTTGCTTGTATAGGTTTCGCCATTGCTCAGTTCTGTTCATGTCTAAAATACAACATTTCGCCGCTAGTGAAAACGTTGCTATCCTTAGCATTTTGCATAATTATACATCAGCAAAGAAAACTTTTAAAGATTTCTGTTAATATCTGGGTGTTGTATTTGCCTGATATGATTATACAATTTCGCAAAGGGCATTCTTATCATATAGGAAATTTATTCTTATATCTGAATTTGTTGGTTGGTCGGGCGATGTTGTATTCTTGTTCAAAGAACGTTATGTTTTGATTCTAGGCAGCTTCTCACTAGCTACAGCTGCGCGATACTTTCAGTTGCCGTATACCATCGATGTTGATGCAGTGGATATATCTTCCGATGACCAAGTGGTAAGCGTTTTGCTTATGGATACTATATTCCAGTTGTTTAATAATTTTATAATTTTTGAATCGTTTGATTGTGAAATAATTTCATTTGTCGATGAACTAAGAATGCATTAGGGGCTCTTGGTTCGTCTGACTCCGATATAACTAACGGATTGCAAAATGTTAGTATATTAGTTTATAAGTTTACTTTTGATGTAGGCTCATTTTATGTTGGTTGAAACCAACCATTTGTAACCTAAAGAAACCTAATTAAAAATTATTGAGAGGTTTTCCGAAAAAAAGTACATAGCTAAGATGTTGATGATCTATTCCAGGGACGAAGTGTGTTTTATGACTACGGTTGTTCCCAGTATAAATATTCAAAACCGAGGCAGCTAGGATTTTTAATTTTCAACTTAATATTGTATTTTTCATTAAAATTTATTAATTTTATACAAATTCTTTTTATATCTTGGAACATTATGTTTAGGCTGGTCGTTTGTGGCTTGAAGCAGTCGCAGGAACTTTGATGGCGATTTACACAGAGCTGATATTCAAAATTAGACGCGTTTCAAAGTCTGGTCAAGCCCAGCTCGTTACCGACATATCTTATCTGTGCAATGTAATCGATGATTTAGGCATTCCAATTGCAGAAGATCTTAAAGAATTCAAAGAACTGCTTGAGTTGAATCCGGGCGATCGTGATAGTGTTGCGAATAAATATTCAAATAAGATAATTGCAGCAGTTAAAGCTATGACGTTGTGAAAATTTTATGCAATTTTACAGTTTACGGTATTAAGCGAAGCGAAACTGCTAGCGAAGCTCGGAGTTTTGCTAAGCGTTTTATATTTTGTGCTCGGGGGTCGAAAGGTGGATGTCCGTCCATCCGAAATGAATTTCAAGAACCGCTGAACCGATTTTGATAAACTTTCTATGTATGAAAGCCTGTTATCCTGGGGTGTTAAACCTCGCGTTGGTGTTTTAAAGTTTCAAGCCGTTTATGAGCTACAGGCAAATTTGCATAATTGGTTAAACCTAAATTAGGACTTTTTAAGATATTTCACTAATTATTAGGGTTACAAGCAGTCTAATTTCAACAATGAAAGGTATTTGGGTGCGAAAAATCTAAATTAATTGTCTACAAACGTTTAAAACCGAAAATTGAATAGTTAGCTAATAGCAAATTTGCATATTAGCATTTTTGATAAGCCCAATTAGGACTTTTTGTTCACTATTTATTAGGGTTACAAGCAATCTAATTTCAGCAATAAACAATTTTTGGGTACGAGGATTTTGAATAAATTGTCTACAAACCTTCAAAACCGATAATTTAATAGTTAGATAATAGCTAATTGGCATATTAGCATATTTGACAATCCTAAATTAGGGCTTTTTGCAATATTTCACTACTTTTTCGGTTACTGAAGGATTTTTGGGTGCGAGGGATCTGAAAAAATTGTTCACAAACCTGTAAAACCGATAAATGGATAGTTAGCTAATAACTTATTCCGATATTAGTTTAATTGCTTAAGTGTGTTCGAACTTCGCTCAGCACATGCAACGCAAGATTAAGGGGGCCATATGACAAGCAGGTTCTGTTATTAACCATAATTATTTTATACGCCAGAACTTAAGGGAAGATATTTTAATGAAATAAATTGTATCAGAAGTACGAAACTATATTTTCAGTCCAGGCACTTTTCTAGATTTGCATTTAGAGAAGTCAATTATGATTCCACCGAAGTCAAAAAATTTCCTAAGGTCGAAGAATGGACCGTGCGGGTCCGGGTTTTCTCTTATTTTTTAGACCACGCTATTGTACAAAAAAATTCTTGTAACGCACTATTTCTTTTTGATTAGATCTGTTATGTGAAATATGGAGGCACCAAATCCACGGTTGACCAAATCCGAACCCAAATACATCGCTAATTTGCCGAATACGAATCCGAATCTTGCATGTTGTAAATTTCACACTTAAATAATTTGTTTCAGAATATCAATGTAATATCAGTTGCAGAACTTTAAACGTAACTATATTTCCTTGCCACCGTGATGTGAAGGAATCAGCCTACATCTGTGGTCAGAGGTTTTGTCCAGAAGCAGGAATGTGCGAGAATACGAGTCTACTGGCCCCGAAACTTGTAGCAGTGTAGTTCATCCGTGGTCCCCCAGGCCGGCTTGCAGTCGGTTCGATGTTGCCTGTCTGCTTAACAAAACAGTAAAAATAGTCCAGAGATGACGAATAAGGATTCCAAATCCAAAGGCAGTCGAGAGCTAAGTTCATGTCCTAAATACAGCTAATCTTACTGCGCAACTTTCCATTGCACTACAGAAGTTTGGGATCGCAAAACATAGGCGGCATAGGCTTAACTGCCATATCCCAAACTTGAAATAAAATAAATCCAAAGAACTTTCTCAACGTTTGGAAAATTATTTTGTACACACTTGTTTAAAACCGGGCCGAAGAACGCAATTAGTATTCCCCAAAAATCACGTAGTGGCAGGGCCGGCGTAAAAATAATAGTCGGCCGCCTTGAACAGGTCTCAGAGTGGTCCCCAATAAAATTGGCCCAAGTATAGATCAGGGGCATCCACTTTTCCAGGGTGGAAAACTTACGACCAGGAGTGCATCGCAGCCACTCCTGTATGACGACCTGATTTTTCACTGGTTGGTAGGAAAAATCGCGGGCATAGGTTTTGCTGTGGAAAAGTGGAAAATTCATAAGCCTGCATATTCCCTGGTTCGGTAGGGAAAATCTGTAGTGTAAAGTTTGTTTGGAAAACGGGAAAAGTGGAAAATTTAAAAGCTTACATTATTCCTGGGTTTGTAGGGAAAATTTGAAGCATAGGTTTTGGTTGGAAAACGAGAAAAGTGGAAAATTTAAACGCTTTGATTTTCCCTTGGTTGGTAGGAAAATCTGTAGTGTAAAAGTTTGTTTGGAAAACGGGAAACGTGGAAATTTTATAAGCTTACATTATTCCTGGGTTGGTAGGGAAAATTTGAAGCATAGGTTTTGGTTGGAAAACGGGGAAAGTGGAAAATTTGAACGCCTTGATTTTCCCTTGGTTGGTAGGGAAAATCTGTAGTGTAAAAGTTTGTTTGGAAAACGGGAAAAGTGGAAATTTTAAAAGCTTACATTATTCCTGGGTTGGTAGGAAAAATTTGAAGCATAGGTTTTGGTTGGAAAACGGAAAAGTGGAAAATTTAGACGCCTAGATTTTCCCTTGGTTGGTAGGGAAAATCTGCAGCATAGGTTTTGGTTGGAAAACGGGAAAATTGGAAAATTTAAACGCCTAAATTTACCCTGGGTTGGTAGGAAAATTCTGAAGCATTGGTTTTGTGTTTAAAACGGGAAAAGTGGAAAATTTCTACGTCTAGATTCCCCCTTGGTTGGAAAGGAAAATCTAAAGCATAGGTTTTGTTTGGAAAATGGGAAAAGTAGAAAATTCCAATGGAACGATTTAACAACACATAGCAGATATTTGCTAAAATTAACAAGTTAAATATCATTTCAACGACCTGATTTCACCTCACCTGCGGCATCATCTCCGGTTCCGGCTACTTTTGTTCACTTCCGGCTCCGGATCGGGCATTTTTCACCTCCGGTTGCATCCTACAAACTAACAGGCAATATATTTCGACACTGGTCAAAACAAGAAACCGCGGAGTGGAACAGTGCAATGAACAAAATCTACTTTACACAGTTAAACCTAAATGAGCAGAGCATTTACCCGAAATAATACACGACTATTAAATATATCAGATTATGATAGTCCCAGCACAAGATTGGTCAAAACAAGATACCACCGAGTGGCCCAGTATCAGAACATAAGTCTCTTAACAAAGTTGACGCTTTGAGTGACGCCTTAAGGTTGTAAAAAAGTTTTAATTTGTTTTAAAGACGTTGCTGGCTATGGCCGGAAAGCCGAGGAAACAGAAATATATCAAATTTGGTCGTCGCTGACTTCCAACCCAGGGTAAATCTAGGCGTTTAAATTTTCCACTTTTCCCATTTTTCAACAAACACTTATGCTTCATATTTTCCCTACCAACCTAAGGTAAATCTAGGCCTTTAAATTTTCCACTTTTCCCATTTTCCAACCAAAACCTATGTTTCATATTTTCCCTAACAACCTAAGGTAAATCTAGGCCTTTAAATTTTCCACTTTTCCCATTTTTCACCAAAAACTTATGCTTCATATTTTCCCTACCAACCTAAGGTAAACCTAGGCCTTTAAATTTTCCACTTTTCCCGTTTTCCAACCAAAACCTATGCTTCAGATTTTCCCTACCAACCTAAGGTAAATCTAGACCTTTAAATTTTCCACTTTTCCCGTTTTCCAACCAAAACCTATGCTTCAGATTTTCCGTATCAACCTAAGGTAAATCTAGGCCTTTAAATTTTCCACTTTTCCCCTTTTCCAACCAAAACCTATGCTTCAGATTTTCCCTACCAACCTAAGGTAAATCTAGACCTTTAAATTTTCCACTTTTCCCGTTTTCCAACCAAAACCTATGCTTCATGTTTTTCCTACCAACCTAAGGTGAATCTAGGCCTTTAAATTTTCCACTTTTCCCGTTTTCAACCAAAACCTATGCTTCAGATTTTCTTTACCAAGCCAGGGTAAGTCTATGCATTAAAATTTTCCACTTTTCCCGTTTTCCAACCAAAACCTATGCTTCAGATTTTCCCTACCAACCTAAGGTAAACCTAGGTCTTTAAATTTTCCCATTTTCCAACCAAAACCTATGCTTCAGATTTTCCCTACCAACCGAAGGTAAATCTAGGCCTTTAAATTTTCCACTTTTCCCGTTTTCCAACCAAAACCTATGCTTCAGATTTTCCCTACCAACCTAAGGTAAATCTAGGCCTTTAAATTTTCCCGTTTTCCAGCCAAAACCTATGCTTCAGATTTTCCCTACCACTCTAAGGTAAATCTAGGCCTTTAAATTTTCCACTTTTCCCGTTTTCCAACCAAAACCTATGCTTCAGATTTTCCCTACCAACCTAAGGTAAATCTAGGCCTTTAAATTTTTAAGTTTTCCCGTTTTCCAACCAAAACCTATTTTTCAGATTTTCCCTACCAACCTAAGGTAAATCTAGGCCTTTAAAATTTCCACTTTTCCCATTTTCCAACCAAAACCTATGCTTCATATTTTCCCTACCAACCTAAGGTAAATCTAAGCATTAAAATTTTCCGCTTTTCCCGTTTTCCAACCAAAACCTATGCCTGACGCTTGAATTTTCCACTTTTCCCGTTTTCCAACCGAAACCTTTGCTTCAGGTTTTCCCTACCAACCCAGCGAAAAAATCTCGGCATTAGAATTTTCCACTTTTCCCGTTTTCCAACCGAAACTTTTGCTTCAGGTTTTCCCTACCAACCCAGGATAAAAATCTAGGCATTGGAATTTTCCACTTTTCCCGTTTTCCAACCATCGCTTTAGATTTCTCTTACTAACCAAGAATGTATCTAGGCCTTTAAATTTTCCACTTTTCCCGTTTTCCAACCAAAATCTATACTTCAGATTTTCCCTACCAAGCCAGGGTAAATCTAAGCATTATAATTTTCCACTTTTCCCGTTTTCCAACCAAAACCTATGCCTTACGCTTGAATTTTCCACTTTTCCCGTTTTCCAACCGAAACCTTTGCTTCAGGTTTTCCCTACCAACCCAGGGTAAAAATCTAGGCATTAGAATTTTCCACTTTTCCCGTTTTCCAACCAAAACCTGTGCTTCAGATTTCCCTACCAACCCAGCGTAAAATCTAGGCATTAAAATTTTCCACTTTTCCCGTTTTCCAACCAAAACCTATGCCCTACGCTTGAATTTTACGCTTTTGCCCTTTTACCGTTTTCCAACCAAAACCTATGCTTCAGATTTCCCTACCAACCGTGGAAAACTGGAAGCCCCTGTGCTATACATTGGCCATAAAATTCGTGGTCCGCGGAAAATTTTTTGATTGCTTGTTATCCCATTGAAACATATCGTCTATTTTCGGTTGGTGGGAGGCCCGAGCCCTTGCCCGCCCCCCATTAATCCGGCGCTGAATACATGTAGTCAAACTACGACTGGTATAGAGGGTGATAAAACTATTTTGCACTATACTCTGCAGTAATTTGGTTATGCAGTGTATTCGCAATTTATGTTCCGGTTCCTGTGCTTGTTCCTTCGAAAGAATGAATTCATGTTCCTGCTTCCCGTGAAATACAGTTCCTGTTGGAACCTTGCAGGGTTGGCAACCGGAATCAGAAAATTCCAGAACCGGAAAGTTAACCACTTAGAATCCAAAATCCTGAAACAAATACAGTAGGTGGAAACATATGATTAATTATGGATTATGGCACATTTGGCAATGCACGCTCAGACAATTTTAGATAAATAAAGTTACAATGATATGACATTTTTTCTTAAATTTTTGAATGAGAAAAATTTCTCAATACCGAAAATATCGGAAACTTCCGATGAAAAAATACCGAATTTCTTACCGGAACCGGATAGTAAGAATACCGGATTTCCCTACCGGAACGGGAATTCCGGTTGCACCCTGGAGCCCTGGTAGGCAGTACAAAAGTAAGCATCCTTCTACCCTGTAAGGGGGCTTTCCTTTCGCTGACCTCATTCGATTTGATTCAACGAACGTTTTAAAAACATTAAAATTAGACAAAAATTTTGGTCGCTTAAAATACAAGACGCTTTCTATGGTTTCCCGCAAAGGAAGCCTGCCATCGAGTAATTACGGTACATGGGCTAATTCAATGCAGCCGTTATACTTACGGGTAATGACACAAAACATTTAACTTTACTTTGTTTTTTACAGCTTTTGATTTTTTATCACCGCTTTCGGGTGATGATTTCAGTTTTCGCTTTCGGTTATCTTTAAAGGAATACATGTTATAAATAGTAAAGAAAAGTTTCATAATCCAAAGTAGAATTTTGCAATAAAAAGCAACGATATCTCAAATTTCTGCATATGCAGCGAAATGATGTACTGTCCCTATCACTGTAAAATCCAATTAGTTAATTAATCAACTCAGACGGAAAATTAGTTATTTCTGAGTTAATAACAGTAAACTTTAACTAACTCTGAGTTGACTTGATTCTCACTGTGAGTTGAGTTGATTCCGTGGGAGTTGATTAATTGAATCAAAATGAGCTGAGTCAATTCAGAATTGTGAGGTCTCGTAGTCCTAACTCAGACTGAGTGATTCAACTCATTCTGAGTGAAAATTAACTCACTGGAATTTACAGTATACTATCTCTGAAGTTATACAACAAAAATCATTGCTAAACCTGGATAATATTGAAATACCATACCTCAGGGTTCCATCGGAATTCCGATTCCGGCTAAAATTCCGGCAAAATTTGACTTCCGATTCCGATTCCGGCTGACTGCTGTTCCGATGCCGGAATTCTGATTTTTAGGTTATGAGTTTTTAAGATGATTGAACTTAGATTTTGCTTGTTTCGTTTTCTTTTGTTCAATAGCAGTTATTCTTCCGATCCCGGTTCTGACAGAAAAATTTGATTCCGATTCCGCTTCCGACAAAATCTAGTTCCGGTTGGAACCCTGCCCTACCTTAACAGCATCTATAACTATAATGCTTCCCGAGGACTCGCATATGCAAAGCGAGAATAAAAAGGTGGGTAAAATCAATTTTCATAAAAAAGTTCGACTGGCGAAAACGCTATATATTTATATATATCAGGGTGCAACCGGAATTCGGTTCCGGCATTTTTTCACCTTCCGGTTTCCGGTATTAAAATCTGGTCGGTTTTAATTAAGATATTTAGCTACAAAATGACGATAAAAATTAACTAGATTTCATTTGCACAGTATATAAACCTTGACAATCGCCAAAAATAAAAACCATCGAAAGTAGATTTCGCTTCCGTGGATTAACACATCAATGCTTCATAGGCAGTTAAAGCTAGCTATTGCACCTGTGGAATTTCACGAACTTTATAATAGAGGTCTAGCGGTGACCAAAGACATTCTGTTGAGTTACTATTCAGATGAAACAAACTTGCTAGGTCGAATGCAGTTCAAGTATTGGTTTGAAAACAGCAGGGATGCCATTAAACTATCCAAATCATACCACAACTAAAAAACTTTGAAAAATTATAGCCTTCTGCACAGTCTGGCTTAGAAACGCGTTCGAAATTGAATGCTTCTAATTAGAACATTTAATTCTTGAAAACTTGTTTACTATAATTTAACTGGGCTTCTGGGTATATATTATGGAGTTCGTTTTAAAGTATGGAAAATTACCTCTGTTCTCCGTAATTCATGAAAACTGTGTTTTTCCATATGAAAATATAAACTAAATAGCACCTGACTATTATCAGGGCTTGCTATGTTTATTAAAAGTTGAATTTCGATACTTAAACTGTGAACGCCCGATTCGTAGAATTGTTGCAGCCAAAGTAGACGACGATTGTTTATTGTATCTACATAACTAGTACTTCAGTATTTTTTACAGTTTTAGTTGTTGACGTGGATTTTTACACTTTACGTGTTCACCGGAGGTGAAAAATACCAGCCAGAGATCAATCAACCGTTCCACAGCACATGTGAAGCGAAATTTAAGGTAAGTCAAAACAATGTTTCATTTGCTTTTAGCAAATATCGGAAAAGTGTTATCAAAAATTTTGGTATTAGGTTTATTTTTTAAGATGTCCCGACAATTTATTGCTCGTAAAACTATAAAAATATCACTGCCGAAGTTGCTAGGTAGAAATTCTACCGTAGCCGCAAGCAGAGGTCGATTTTCTGCCGACTCCGAAGCCCGACTTCCGGTTGTACCTTGGTGTGTATCTGTTTGCTGAGCATGTACATTCAGCTGCTGGATATGGACACAACTTTTTGCACATGCAGAACTCAGGGTTAACGTTTCTTCATAATTGAAACTTTGAAATGTTTCTGATTAATATTTTATTCCCTATTCGCTGACAACCAAAATAAAGCAATTTTCGCAAAGTTATTATCTTGAAGTACGCATTTGTACGTATATAAATAAATCCATCTTTAGGACAACCTAAATATTAGTAAAAATTTTAACTAGACACGCAGCAAATTTTCAGAATAATTATTAATTCACAATGATATTGAGTTACACATTTAATATACTGTGGTTCATAGTAACCTACTTCTTGGGAATGTTTTTGCATCCCGGTTTTGGATCACCAACATACAAAGTACCAGACTATTATAAAACACTTGGCGTAAAACGTAACGCCACAACGAAACAAATTAATCGAGCATTTCGTTCGCTTGCATTGCAGTATCATCCAGACAAAAATTCTGACCCTAAAGCTGAAGAGAAGTTTAAATCGATAGCAAGAGGTGAGTTTTATTGTCTATTCTGGTTTAAATGGAATTTATTGGTGTAAATAGTGATGTTGGTCCAAGGCTCGCGGCCACTTCCCTCCACATTTATAAATATATGCTTAATAAGCTAAACTTCACCGTTTAATGTCTTTTTCTAAACCTAAAGCATAAGCCTTTGATGTTAGGGAAAGTGTACAAGACCCGGTAAATACCACAATCTGTCGCCATCGTCGCAACAAAGGGGTAATGTGTATGGAGGGCCTTTCTTCTTTCGGAGATCTTTACTTTAGATGTGTGAAACTCTTTTCGACAGCGTTAATACAATACAGCAGAAAATTTACTCGCCGCGCTGGCGGCTGGTGGGGCGGTTGGCTTCCACCTCAAAATGTGAAGCAATAAGAGCACTGTAAATTTGTCCGAGTCAATTCGAACTCAGCATGAGTTTCTTTAACTCAAAATATACGAAAAAGACCCATTTCAATTTGAGTTGTATCGACTCAGAAAACTGTGTCAAAATTTAAACTCAGAACTTAGTCAACACGACAAATCAACTTTGAGTCAAATTTAATAACTTCTGAGTTCTTCTTTAGAAAACTCACAATTGAGTTGCACTGCTGAGTTCAGAATTAAGTTTGTCGTGTTATTTATACCAGCTATAACGCCCAAAACTGTGCGAGATCAGAATATTTAATGGTAGAATATTCCAAAACTGAATATTCAACGCAATAACAAAATAAATGAGAACAAGACAAAATAGAAAGGCGGCAATTTTAAAATCCGTTCTTATAAAAGTCATTCTCTTAAACTCAACAATGGTTTAGAAGAAGCCGCAAAAATTAGAACCTTACCCATTCCACAAATTCGACGCATATTAAACCTATTATCTCTAGTGTTCCAAAAATTATTTTCTACAGCTTGAAACAGTGCGTAGTTTAGTATCGAGAACACGACATTGATGATTCATACACGATGTCTGCGACAGCTTTAGCGGATTATATCCGGTGTCTCAGTAACCCTTAATGGGAGTGAAGCGCTCCCAAAACACAGCCCCACTGCTATTTGAGGCTCAAATTGAAAAATTATAGTAAATTTATTTGCATCAAACTACGTTTCTGCAGGTTAAAAAATAGTTACTCAGAAAAATGTTTCATGACTCTGGCATTTAAAGGCTGAATAAAAGGTCATCATAAACGAAGCATGTGCCCCGTGATACAACTATCATAGTTAGTTTGCTCATTGTTTAGAAACAAATGGCCAAAGCCAGGGCGCAAAGTTACGATTTTTGCGAAATCGCATCGCGAATGAACGTTTAAAGTAACGTTTTACTTTTGACACGATTCAGTTCTATGTAAGTACCTTGGTGTTGTAATTACAACCCCATTTGCAGCGTACGAAGTACTGGCAGGTGACGAAAAACGGGCAGAGTACGACAACTGGGAAACATACGATTTGAGACATGATGAAGAAAGCGAAGCAAAATTCGACTTAAACCAATATGATCATCAAAACATGTATTACAAACCGTCAGATGAGTTTTACTACAACTATGACGAATTTTTTCACGGATTCGATCTAGCAAAACAGCAATTCGAAAACGTAAGAGAATAGCGTTTAAGGAAGGATGCAAGGGAACTAAGTAGGAATGAATTTATCATTAGCCCTGTCTTTAGTACGAAAGTTTCAGTGAAGGCTTAAACTTTAAGTTCCTATGAAGCTCAAATCCACAGTTTTCAAAACACCATATACGCAAAATCACCGGCCTGTTGTGGTGGCAAGACAATCGACTAAAATTTAGTTTGAACAATGCACATGTACTATAAAGCAGTATGATATAAAGTTATACGATACAACAAAATATTTTGGACTTTAAATTACGGTTGCGCTATACTTGTTGTCCGGCGGCCGTCCTTCATCCGTGTACGGCGCCGTTTCATCACCGTGCGTCACCCTTACGGCGCCGTCCGTCTCCGTTTGTACCATTCGTTATAGCACGTGAGTTATTTCCGTACGATACCGAACGTTGACGGACAGCGCCGTACGGGTGACCGACGGCGCCGTATGGGTGACGCACGGTGACGAATGGCGGTGTACAGGTGACGGACGGTGACGCACGCTGGCGGACAGGGCCGGACGGTGACGCACGATGACGAACGGCGCCGAACGGTGACGGACGGCGCCGAACGGTGACGGACGGCGCCGAACGGTGACGGACGGCGCCGAACGGTGACGGACGGCGCCGAACGGTGACGGACGGCGCCGAACGGTGACGGACGGCGCCGAACGGTGACGGACGGCGCCGGACGGTGACGGACGGCGCCGGACGGTGACCCACGATGACGGACGGCGCCGTACAGGTGACGGACGGCTCCAGACGTCAACAAAAGTATATATAGCGCAAGCCAAACTATTGGTTTCCGGTAACAATCTAACTTTCATTTCGAGCTGCATTCATCAGACTGGTTTCTGTAGAGATTTTCACGGAAAAACGTATAAATTATATATAACTTTTTCAATTAAGCAATTAGCAAAACAATATATGCAAACGGTTCATATTACACAAATTAATATACAAGCATGGCAAGCATCACTGAGTATAGGTTTTGCAAAAGCTGCTAAAATGCTAATAAGCAGAATATAAATTAGCAGGAGGAACACCCATAGAAACAAGCGAATGTGAGAAATCAAGTCTACTTCGGTACAGTCATCCCTCTAAGTACAAATTGTCACAAGTAGCCGGGAACCGAGTCGTTTCCGTTATCCCACCCAGCCTGCGTTTGCCCAAAAATGGTATGTTGGAAATTTTTGCGTTATTGAGCTTGTAATGTCCTCCCCTGATCATTCCATGCCCAAATTTGAATTTTTGAAAAATTCGATTTTTAACGTCCCGAGGTCCCCCCTTGGGACCTAAAATTTTTTTTGTCGAAAAGATACACTGTAAATTTAAGAGAGTTGATTTCAGCTCAGACTGAGTTGAGTCACTCAGTCTGAGTTAGGACTATCAGAACTCAAAATTGTGAATTTTTATAACTCATTCTGATTAAATTAATCAACTTTCCAGGAATTCAATCAACTCAGAGTGAGAATCAATTCAACTCAGACTGAGTTAAAGTTTCCTGTTTTATTAACTCAGAAATAACTATCTTCCGTCTGAGTTGATTAACTCATTGAAATTTACAGTGCAGACAAATTATATACCATTCGACGTAACTTGTTGAGCTGAGTGCAGTGGTGTTAAGATTTTTGCCATTAAACGTCTGACTAAACGAGTTACGGTCAAATAACTGGTTGGGCGCACTGCCAATAATTTGGGGCGGCGCCAAACCGGTTATGTGACCATCCAGTTATTTGACCATAACTCGTTAGCCAGTCATTTGATTGCGGAAATCTTAACACCAACCATTCAAAAATTCAAATTTGGGAGTGGAATTATCAGGGGAGATTATAACTAACTGAAATATGCAAAAAATTTTCGAATCCAACCCTTTTTAGGCAAACACGAGCTGAAGTAACGGAAAAGACCTCGGGTCCCTTTTAACCCTATTTTAATTCTTGAACAAAAAACTGTGCAAGTTATTTATGGAATTATTACGGTGGTGCTAATATTTTTTAATTTTTTAATACCTTCCGACACCGTCTGTCGCCGTTCGTTTTCCTACATTGCTATGTGTCGCCATATGTCGCCGTCCGTTGCCGTGTGCGCAAGTATAGCGCAACCCCGAATTTCTTGCGACCATTCCCAAGCGGGAATTGCCCAAACGACAACTCTTCAAGCGCGATGATTTTAACTAATAATGAGTTGAATCAACTCAGAAGCCTTAGCTTTGAATTTAAGCCTTTGAACTCATTCTAGGTTAAACAACTCACCCGGATAAATCAGCTCACAATGAGTTGATGTTTCCTGTGTATTAACTCACAAATAACCAGAAATAACTAATTCGCTCTCTGAGGTGATAAATCAACTCATCCGAATTTTGTCTGTTGCTTTCGAGCGAACGTACCGTTACAGCAATTGTCACATTAAACAATTATTGCATATAAGCAACTGCGTTTAGAGTTCGGTAATCGCCGTAGATAAAGCTCAAAATATATATACCATGAATGTCCTGGCTTTTCCGTTATTTGCTCGGCAACCGGCGATTGCCAAAAATTCATGGCTTGAAAATGTTTGGCACGTTTTCACTTTTCATGCCCTCCCCTGATCATTCTGCATTAAATTTTGAATTTTTCACAAATTTAATTGTTTGAGGTCTAAAGTAGTTCCTTGAATGCGAACAAATTTTTTTGTTAAATGTCATAGGAACTTACCAGCAAACAAAATTTTAAAAGCTGTGTGTTGAACAATGTTAAATTTCCTCCGACCAGACTATAGTTATGGTCGTAAAACTAATTTGACGGTCAGACAAGACAACCTTTTATGATAGTGCTATTCAGGTATTAAATCAAAACCTGTTAGCCAGCATCTGGATGGCGAATATTGTAACCCCGTTGAACTTAGCACCGCAAGTTGCATGAAATGGTATATTATTTGTCAAACTTTTCGACAAATTTTTTTAGGTTCCTAAGGATTGGCTATAAGAACTCAATGTAATAATTGTAAAAATTGAAATTAGGGTGTTGAATGGTTAGGCAAGGTAATGAGAAATTACGCAAAAAAATCAAAATCTGACCATGTTTCGGTGCACTCCGACTGCCAGGTAAGTAAAATACAGTGTGGTTTGTTGCCGTGGGTAAAATTGCCTTGTTGCTGTCGTCTTGATGAGTATTTGATGCTTACCTTTGTATCACTGGTGACGTTAGGGCAGCAGTAATTTGCTAAAATTTTTCATGAATTTTTGGCCAATGTGACAATTTTTGACAAATTATATTTTGCATTTTCAACACAGTAATCTTTTTCAATTTCTTCATTCCTTCGTAGTGAGACATAAACGGGTGGCGCACCTGCCAACTCTGCTTTATTGTCCGAAATGCAAAAAAAATGAAAAGTGGATCATATGCGGCTTTTCTTATAACGTTTAAGGTCGCGAGATATGTAACTTTACAGCATAATTCTTTTTGCATATCGGCGGATACGCGACTGTTTGAACACCATTTTGCGTGTATCATGCAAACTGCATCCTGCTTGAGTCCTGAACAGCGGCATCATAACTAGGCGGAGGTTCTTCAACGTTAAATTGAGCAACTCGTTGTTGTGGTTGAGTTACCCTATCTGTGTCACAAAACGGATCTCGTGGATATAGTGGTAACATAGGATTAAACGCATCACGAGGATTTCTCGGTGCGTTACGATCATCTGAAGGAACAGATTCGTGTCCACGGCTACCTTTTCGACAGCAACTAAAATAGATCGCGAGGACAATCAACTGAAATAGCAATAAAAACAGAAGTAATTATACGCTTTATTTGCCACCGAATAAGGTGAAAAGCGAAATCGGAATTATACTTGAGTGTATACACGACTTGCAACTAGGGATCTCGCTACAGTGTAAAATTCAAGTTATATACAAATGAAAAGACCAATGCTATTCTCAGGGGCGTACTGTAGTGACCCGAATAAGAGGGTAACTGATATTTATTTGGCCTCTCCAGAGGGAACCCCTTGTTATTCGTTACGGACTGTTATTTATTTTTGACCCACGCTCCGCCACCCTTCGTTACTGACATATATCCGGTGTTGCAACTATCCGTTAAATTAAACGTTTATTGGTCTTGAATCAAAAACTTGAGCGATAATGCAAGATTACACTTAGGAATGTACCTTTAAAAGTTAAGCATGCTTTAACGTTTTGGACTCAACTTTATGTGATCACGGAGTCATTTATACGCTACAATAAGGGAAAATTGACATTTATGGACCCTAAGTAGGGTTTAGAGACTCTCTCCGCTTATGGACCCCTATCAAGGATACAGACTCCTATTGATTGGGACTCAAAATGGGACCTCCTCTTATTGCCCCCTCTTATTCGGATCGCTACAGTAACACTTGTAAGGGCCACATATATTTTCAAGGGGACCCTTAAGGTAACATGATGATATGGCCACCTCTCTGTGCTCGATATATACAGAAACTCACCATAGCAATCAGTATACCAATGCCTGCCATCGAAACACTGACAACCGATTCAACCTTGAGATGGCCACAAAATGTTCCCTGATGAAAATACATACATTCACACTGATGTGTCGTTTCGTTATACGTTCCCCAATTTCGACACATTAAATGTTCACAATTAACACCATACGTCATCGGCGCACAGTCACATGTATGATTGCCGTTAACAATTTCAGCCCGGCCTCCATTATTACAAACCATATCATCACAAAATCGTCCAGAATACTTTAGCGGGGGACATTTGCAAGCGCCACGACCATCTGGGGTCGCGCCATTCGAACATTGAGCAATTTCACAATGGTTGCCTTTGAGCCGGCGAGGGCATTCGCATTGCGTCCCGTTATTTATCAAAGTGCTACCTTCTGCACAACTCATTTTGTCACAGCATATACCGTCATAAAACGGCGCGCAATCGCATACATACATGGTATACATTGATTCAACTACTTTACGTTTTTCCCCGTGATTTGCGCAGTCGATGTCTCCACAACTTTTGTGGCGGTAGCAGTGTTCGAAACATTCGCAGCCTCCAAAGCTATACAAACCACGTAGACTCCAAATACAGTCATCTACCTTTAATGCCATTTTACACTATTTTAGAAATATTGTTAGTGGTTTGAAAGTATATATATGAAAAAAATTGATAGGTATATTATCGCCAACACAGTGAGAAAACGGTTTTTTGCACCTAAAATTTCAAATATTATATAACTCCTGAGAACCAATCTCAAATATTTGGACACTGCCGAGGCCGCATTTGTCTAAAATGTATATTTGTGCTTCTTGGGTCTCTTCATTATTATTCTGTGTCCAGCAAGCTTAAATGTAAGAAAAATAACTTTTTAGTCTTAATGTTCGCCGTTTGGGACCAACATTTCCGAAAATTTTGACTTGTTTGAGGTCTTTCTGTACTGTGTGGGGAAAATTTTTTTGTCAAAATGTTACGTAATTTATATATCAGTCAACGCAGCATACAGAGCTGAGCTGAATGGTGTAAAATTTTCCGCAATTATTGGTTCGCGAGTTATGGTCGAATTGATTTGTTGCGCTGCCAACGATTTGTTGTTGAGTTGTACGCCCACTCATGAAAAACTTATCGCCATTCGCCATAGGTTCGCAAACTTCGTCGACTGATATTTCAATTTCAAAATTTGTGACAAAACGTTTTTCGCTGTTTGACGGAGACAGGACCTCACGAAAGCGAGATTTTTGCAAAATTCAAGTGATCAGGAAACTTTATGTAAGCTTAAACAAGCAAAAAATTTCTGCCGAGTTTGGTATGCTTTCAATTTTTGGCCATAAAACTCGCTAACCCTTGTCGGATCACAGCAAAATCAACATTATTGTAAAACTATTTTTTACATCAGAAAAGCAAACAACCACAATTTTAAGTTGCAAAAAATATTAATAGCGGCAACTTTCCTTACCATACAGTTGCAAAAACAATTGAAAACAGCCAAAAATGTAAAAATACAATACCATAAACATAATAAAACAGACAAAATAAAAACATTATCCTATATATACGCATAGCATGACATAAGAAACGTAAACCATATTGAAGCTTTAGGCTTTTATTTGTGCTCTGTTCTGTGTATATACACACGGCTTGGCATATGGTTTAGTCGTAGCTGGGTTTGGATTATATTGCACACAGTTCCGCTACTGTATAGTTATCATACAACCGACTCGTTGTGTCAAGGGCAGAGTTGGACATTACCTGCGGGTGATCGCGGGCCGGGTAAAGAATTTCAGGCGCGGGTATACCCGCGGGTAAAGATTTGCATTACGCGGGTAGAAAATTGGCAGTTTTTACCCGCGCCAACATTTTGTGTGTTAACGTGGAAAACATACGCTAGTGAACGTTGAAAACCGAAGTTTGTTTAAATTGTAAAACTACAAATTCTAAAGTTTGTGGAAGCTATTTAGTTTCAGCGATTATTAAAGAGTCATTAGCTTAATGTCTTCGTCATCAGATACTAATAAAATTGAAAAAAGCTTACTAATTGGTGATCCTGAATATGAGTTATTTTAAAACCCTCAAACACTATCAGCCGTCTGGAACAACTTTGGTCTGGTTCGGCACAAGAAATTGAAGTATAAAATTTCCAAAATGTTTCATTTTTCTGCCAACATATAATTGAGGCGTGCATATATCCACCGGTCTTTCAAAAATTTTAATGAAAAAATGGCGAATGCTTCGAATTATTTAAGATTCTGGATGAATTACGTAATTTATATTTCATTTCGAACAATTGTAGCCTATCTGTAACGAGAAATTGCGATATATAGCTATCTGACCTGCGGGTAAGAAATTCATAATTGCGTGGGTAAAACGCGGACCGGATAAAAAATACTTATCCTCCTCCAACTCTGGTCAAGGGGTGTACGTAACCCGTAGCGTAGCCCGCATTTCATTTCGGTATTCAAAACAACTTCGTATCAATGTTTCTATTACGAGCCAACGTAGCGATCGAGATAAATATTTTGATTTCCATGATAAGTAACGTTGTGCAAAAGGCTCTAAAAGATCTTTTTGTCATCACTACAGAAATTTCAGATGGGTATGCTTCTCTGTTTCCTGTAAAATATACCCGAGCTATGTAGTCAATTATTCACAGCTGGAAGCGTATATATATCGGGTTCAGCCGCGGGTCATTTTAGAGTTTAAATAAAAACGGATTTAACTTAGATTTTAGTCAGTGTTCTGCTGAAACCAGAATTTGCACAGAAAAACAGACCTAGGACACGTTTTTCATATCGCAAAAGCAAGCTCTTGCTAGTTGTAATAGATTTTAAAATGATTTATAAGAAAACGGTTTGAGTATTATATTTTTTATGGTGTGGTGGTAGTGTCAAACACCCGGATCTACAGCCAGAGATAATATTCCGGTTGTAGCCTGTATTCTAACGATTTTGCTTTAAGCGGCTCAATAGAATTCAGAACTCGACTAAACCATTACAGTCTTTGTTCCGTTATCAATGTTGCACAATAATCTGTTGAATTTTTAAGGGCGAAAAATCAAGGTACAAGTTCACAATTGGCAATCATTGGTTTGAATATGACGATTTATTCGCAGCCGGCGAAGATACCGTTGTTGATACTTCCACTGCAGCAATTCAGCCCACACCTTTGGCCGAACATTATCGCCAACATGTCGCAGCTCATCAAGCAAACGTTGAAAGCTCTCAGTCAAACTCAACCGCTTCAAATATTAATAATATTCAGCATGAATCTTCTCATTTACGCAGTCATTTTAAAACGCTTTTCGACGTTATATTTGCAAATACTGCGTTTTTTAATGCCGTTCGTGCGAATAAATTGAAACGATTGCAGCAAATTAGCGCAGCTAAAGGATTCCAGCGGTCTTCATTTGATTTTGCGCTAAATAACAATCAAGGGTTGCGTATTGTTGGCGATAGTGAAAATATGGATATTGCGATCAGAAATGGCAAATATAAAATAGGGCTTGTTGATATTTTAACTGGTGGAGCACGTAAACCATTCAGTAAGTTTATTGCTTCTGTTAGGCAAATTAAAAACACAGTTCCGATGAAATTAATGGCCCATGTATAGAACAGGACCCGAACGTTTTCCGGCAGGACTGTAATAGAGTACGCTTACTTTAGACTACTTGTTAGTGGCTTAGGCTTAGGTATAAGCTCATTCTAATACCCGTAGGCTTAGAAATACGCTTATACTACTGTTTCGTCCCTGTTCTATACATTGTCCAAATCACCTACACTAGAAGCTTTTAGTTTCCGGATATGAATGCCGATAGTGTTTTGACAAAATTTTTTTCCATTTGTGCGGTTTAAAGGTTAACGTATGTAACCACTTTTTTCCGACGTTGGAACCATCTCCCGACATTGCCATGCTTGGATTTAGCAAATTGCCTATGCTCTGTTTCAGACAAGAAGTGTGTCACGAAAACGATACAACACGGCAACACCGTAATCAAAACTTCACAATGCACAGAAGAGTAGACAAATTTTACTGCGTTTAAAGCGGCTCTACGTTATATAAATAATGTGAACCTAAAAAATACAACATAATTTGCGTTCACGTCTGAATTGGCAATGAGTATTGAAACGTAAAGTTGACTATATGAACTGTGCCGCCGCAACACCTTCAATATAGCGCCGGTCTATCAAGTGTATTTACTTTAAAAATTATATACGCTAATACTAATACTACTGTACCGATCCGGTTACTGATATATGTTACTTTTAAAAGTTAAGTACGCTTTAAACTTTCGAACTCAACTTCTTTGGTCCTGGAGTCATTTATGCGCTACAATTAGGGATAATTGACATTTATGGACTCTAATTAGGGTTTGCGGACTATCCGTTTACAGACTCTTATTAGCACGGTACAACCAGAGGTCTGCCTCCGGCTCCGGTAGAATTTTTAATTTCGGCAGTAAAATTTTGCATAATTTTCCTAAATTTATCTGTTTAGTGCGTTTCGATTGACTTTTGTCACAATTTACACGAAAGAATTGCCGAAATTTGGCAGAAAATTAGCGTGAAACCAAACAACAACATTTTGCAGATACTGGCTAAAATTAACTAATTAACCATCATTTTTACTGCTTAATTTCGCCTCACCTCCGGCTCCGTCAAGTTTCGTTGACCTCCGGCTCCGATATTTTTCACCTCCGGTGGCACTCTGCTTATTAGGGATACGGACTCCAATTGATGGGGACTCCAAATGGGACCCGTTGTTATTCGGGTCACTACAGTATATAATATCCGAAGTTTTCTCAAAATCCCAATTTCCCGGATAAATGTTCCAATTTTCCAAAATATCGAGAGAAAGTCTGCGGCCAAAATCAAAATTTCCAGGGTAATATCCCAATATCCAAAAATCCCGGGCAAAAAAGGCTGTGCCCAAAATCCGAGTTTCCCAAAATCCCGAGCGAAAAAGGCTGCGCCCAAAATTCCAATTTCATAGCAATATCCGAATTTTCTGAAATCCAAATTTCGCGAATGACATGTGAATTATGTGCACTTAGGATATTTAGGTCAAAATTTCCATAGAAAAAAAGAAGCTATTCGAAATCTCTCGAAGCTACATTATCTGAATTTTCATTCAATTTGTAAGCCATTGTCATGTGACATTCACATTGTGTCTATACATAACGTATATTCAGAACGTCAATCAACATGGACAAAACGTGTTCAGGGCTGCCCAGTTATAACGTGAACCCCGCATAAATAGAGTCCATACATTTCAATTATGCCTAACTATATAAAGCATAAATTGCTCCAGGACCAAATAAAGTTGAGTTCGAAACTATACTTAAGTTTTGCAAGTACATTTTTAAGCATTATTTTGCATTTATCGTTGACGGTTTCGATGCAAGACAAACGTTTTTAGTGCAACGCATAGTTGCCATACCGAATATATATCAGTAACGAAGGTGGCGAAGCGCGGGTTAAAATAATGAACAGTCCGTAACCGAATAACATAGGGTACCCTCTGGAGAGACAAAATAAATATCAGCCCCCCTCTTATGCGGGTCACTACATTGCGGGTAGTGAAAGTTATGTATGTATGTATGCATGCATTATCAGAGTACAACCGGTGGTCTGCCTTTGTTTTCGTTACAAATTACGCGGGGGTTTTGGTAACTTTGGTAGTGAAATTTTGCTTGTTTTAACCTTTTGTTCAATTCTGAAAACAATTGTCGAGACTTCTTAAACATATTAAGTATCAAACCAAAACATTTCAGGAACGCCTTACAATTTACTTGCTAAAAGCAAATTAAGCATCATTTTAACTGCCTAATTTCGCGTCACCTCTGGCTCCGACATATTTTATCCAACTCCGGCTACATACGTAGTTTCAACTTTAAGCTAAGGTACTTCCAAACTCTTACTACAAGCACCGATCCTGTTTACTCCTATGGATCAGCGAAGCTACAATATCCAATCGTCACGTTTATTAAATAATTTTCAACCAATTTGCTCCGGTTTCTTCAATAAAAATATAAAAAACTTTAGCACAATGTGTACAAATGCGTAACTCTGCTCATTTTTTACGTGTGGATTGACCATTACCATCATGTTAAGGATTTCCTCTATACCTACATACCTACAATTCCCACGTTTCCCAGAAATTTAAATATAGCTCACGTTCTGCGGTTGATCGCTTCCATAAAGTTTTACAAAGCTATGAATTATATGAAGTCTAAGATTTGTTGAGTTGAGGATATACTTTCCGTTAAAGGTTTGTAAAATAAACCGAATCTCTTAAAAAACTAAACACATTTTTCAGCAGTAATCGTTAGCCGGTATAAATTAACATTGGTTAAAGAGTAAAGAGCAAAAGAATAACAGGGATGTAACTGGGTATAAGTGTACGCGGAGACGAATAATCAAAAATATCTGTCCATGCAATGCATATACAATCCAACCTGCACAGACATTAATAAACATATTATAAACAAAGACTAGAATAAAGAAAACAAGAGACAACCAACTGTATTCAATAGAATAAAGAAAACAAGAGACAACCAACGGTATTCAATCAAAAATGTCAAAGACGAAATATAAATAACGTAATCGATTTACCCAGACACAGTGCGATAACTCGAATACAATTATTATTTCAAAAGTTATTTTACATGGTGCAGAAATAATCGCTTATGAAAAGTTGACTAAACGAGCTTCTGTTAAATTTAAATTAAATCCACTTTTTGTCATTTTTGAAAAATTCGTTTTTCTACTTTCACTTCATTTAACAACACTTAGCTTTTCACATTTGAAGCTTTCAACCAAAATTTCTAAAATATTACTTAGTTAGCGTTTGAACAAATAATGTACGGATCGACAAAACAACTCAAAAAATAATTCGTTACACTATGATAACCAAAATTATAAAACATCTTTTTGCATTCACGTCTTAACCAACATAATTAATTTAATCAGCTCACTTTTGCCACCAAAAATTTATTCACTAACAGGAAATTTAGCTGCAAGTCGATTTCTGCGACCACCTTTTTGAATATTAATACCTGGGTTTGCTCGACTCACACCAGGAGACAAACCACACTGTTGTGGAAGATCGACTGTCACGTCACCAGGATCGCTTTTCAAGACAGACGTTCTTTCTGCACTGACAACCTTTTCAGTGATTTCGTTGCTAGCGTTTCGATTAGTGCACCGATCAACATTTGACGTTGCTATCAAAGTTTGCTTCGTGTTTGAAACCTTTTCCGAAATGATTTGCGGATTTAACGGATTTCTTTCCACCTTGCCATCAACTGTCAGATTAAAATCACAATCGTCAGCACCATTTGCTTCATAATTAATTTCATTACCAACGGATTTCCCGTTATTTTTTAGTCGGTTACCACTAGTCAAAATTGCTCCTTTACCCTTAGTAGATTTTTCATCCTGGCTACGATACTGCAATTTCATTTTATGATAACTCTGATTAAACGCACTCGCAAGGCTTTCAGCACAAGTTTCTTTCTCAATCGATATTAGGCTGAATTTTGTCGTCACATTAGAAGCTTCATCTTGTCCAACTTTCGTTGCAGTCTGTTTCTCACAGCTTCCCGTGTCACAAACAGTAGTGGTTAATTTCGAGTGCGTCGCTGTAGCGTTCTCGGAACTACTCGCTACGCATAATATTGGTCGCGTTTGTATTGAAGCTCCGTGGTCTATTCTGGTTTGCACGCGTGCGTTTGTAGTTTGCGTAAGCGACTGCAAAAATTGTGCACCGGACAATGGCTCACTGCGTTGAACGGCTAAAATATTCGAGTAATAAATAATTTTTCTGTCGCAACTTATATTAGTAATGTAATGCACTAAAAAATAAAGTGCCAGCAGCCCAAAATGATGTATATTTTACAATGCTGTATTTCGTTAATTCTGGACATTCAAACAAAACTCTTTTAGTAGCAAGCCAGATTTGTTTTACATTCAATATACGCTACCACATTTTTTGCAAATTTTCTCGCATTCCTAACAACGCCCACTCGCTCCTAACTCAACAATTTAATTTTAACGCCACTTACCTGCGCCTTGTGTATTGTTGGCCACAGATTTTGACAAATTTTCTACCCTTGGTGACCGTTCCGGAGGTAACTGCGCTGGATCATCACCATATACCACTGCAACTTTTTTCATTGCCGCAGCAGAGTCAGATTCCTTAAGCTTCTCCCTTGGACTTGACCGAGCACTCGAATAAATAATCCTTGATTTTGACGTCGGTGGCAACCTGGTGGGCGTACAAGTGAGACCTGGAGATCTGCTTTTGCTTCTGCTACGTTGCCGTCGTCTGTCATTGAACTGCTGTTCATTTTTTCGTTTAAGAGGTGTTGACTTGTTGCTATACGCGGAAAACCGATTCAGTGACGCTTAAACAACATGGAACAACGGACAGTCGACATTACATTTTAGACTATTTTACTGTTTCAATGTGAATAGATGCTCAACGATGTTCTTAAGAGGTAATGTATGCCTGCCAAACCAAACCAAACGAAACCAAACTAAAGAAGCAATCTAATAGCTAAAGAGTAATGACCAAGAACAAACACGAACGAACCTATAAAGTTCCGGTTAGCGCAAACGAGCGCGTGATTGCCACGACCCTTTACATACAAAACGTGCGATACTCCACGTATAAGCCCAGGAATAGTTGAAAAACCATAATCTTGTGGATCTAAGACCTTATGGAAGGCCTGCTGATAGATCTTCTGTAATAGCATAGAATAACTATATAGTAGACTTACAGGTTAGTTTCACGTATTACTAGTTGGCTTGGGTCCTAATTACTAATTCATAGCTTTCAATATTCTGCCCACTTTTGTCTCAAATAGAGCTTCCAATAGCCATGTGAAGTTTAGGATTAATACTTTTCATAATTCCTTTGCCTCAATACCAGTCATTAGATGGAAATATGCGCTACTGCCAATCGAAAATGTGGCTTTATCGGATAATTTAAAAATACTAAGATTTACTTTCATATAAAAATACCATGAAAAAGAAATACAAAAATTAAAATGACTACATCGATTCACATACATGAAAGCTTGATATTGGAATAGCTGGCTCAGCCGCATTGTACTCAAACAGTAAATTACGTGATCGCAACGCAAACGCTTGTAATGGAGTCAAGTAAATTAGAGTTTCTTCAAGTCGACGGTCACTAGTTGATTTTGGTTCTTCAATCTAAAACTGTTGACTATTACAACAAAATGATTGTTTTATGCAGCTTAAGTAAGAAAACTAAAACTAAAGGTAACGATGCTTCTACCGATACCAATTTATTGGTTCAACACTAGTTCAGTACTGAGACATAAAAGTATACAATTGCACTTCTACAGCACTAAACATTACGTCCTGTAGAGTTAAGGTTCTCAATTAGACTCACCAAAACAACGTCCTTTGCACTGTAACGAAATGTATCAAGTGAGCCACACGAAATTCCAAAAGCTTCAACATAATCTGCAAGGAACTGAGGCCAAGAAATTCTAACGTCAGGGCGCTCCAAAAACAAGTACAAAACGTGTTCGGTTTGTGTTTGGCCTTCGTGTTGAGCAGCAAGGTTAATCGTTTCCGTTCCGTCGGGCAGAGTTTCAATCTGAACATACCTACTGCGACTTATTACGTAAGTTCCATAAAGTGTACCATCAAGATGAACAATTTTGAGTATTGTGTATACTCTAAGATAAACACTTCGAATACAAATATTACCAACACTGTACTTGGATCTTTCTGCAGCAATCTTACGCATGTCACTGTTACTAATACTACTGAATTTGATCCCACAACATCCCATTAGCTCTGAAAAATCGCCCAATTACGTCGTATAGTGGTTGTTAAAGCTTTATTTATATATCAATTAAATTAACTACGCAACTTCTGCAGACTAATAAACACTCAATTAGTTACACAAAACTGCGCTAACCTTCAGAACACAGGATAAGCTATCAATTAATTCATCAATTGTTGCACATCCAAAATCACTCAAACGCAATGAATGTCCGTGAAACCGTGTAAACGCGTCCAGGAAATGATTTTTATTTACGCTGTGATCAGGTTGTGCACTAAGCATGGAAACAACTGCTGAACAAAGAACGCTAAATAGTTCAGGCCGTGGTAGTGTCAACACATTTTCACCGTCAATAGTTTCGACCTACAACAAATGAAGCACTCATCAGTAAAGTTGGCGTTATACGCTGTGCGCTGCCGTCCGTCACCGTGCGGTATCTTACGCAACGGAAGGAGGGTTGCGGCAATGACGGCAACGTACGGCGCCAGATAACATAAAATTTGTTTAAAAGTACAGCGACTCCTTAATTCTTAGTTGCTCTAACCTGAGAACTTGTAAAGTAAGTTCACCTCTAATTAAGTGTAATTTAAACAGTATATCAATACCTCGTCTAGCAAACTTCAAGTTATGTCTCCAACATCGGAATTCGACTGCGTGACACCGCAACGAACTTACGATTACGTAATTTCAAAACTTAATAAGTGCGTTGTTGGTGGGTACATTGTCGCACGCAGCGAAGAAGAATTACAAATTTGGTAACATTATAAATCAGTTATCAAAATTCCGTAAAACAACAATGCTACCAATGCAGACTTCATTACATAACCTTTAAACAGCATAAAACCTCAAGTAGAAAAACTACGGCCGCTGTTGTTTCTTATGAGTGCAACTACTCGAACCCCTTATGCTCTTTCCTGAATACACGCTTAGGCTCACGTTTGTTAAAAACTTAGCTAAGCCTTAACGTTAAATATGCGCGGACAGCGTGCAAAAACCCTCCTAAAAGTTACTTACGGCAAGAACATCGCTAGCGTGCGATTTCAACATTTTTACAATTGCTCCCAAATTAGGCGACATGGTTAACAATCTTCGTGAATTTGATTCTGGCGTTGAATGAACGGCATTTGTCAAATTTTGACAAGCACTCAGGTTGTGAAACACAAGCGGACGGCCATAAAATTGTTGATACGCATTTGTCAATTGTGACAATGGTAGCCGAAATTGTGGACTTTGTCGAATTAAGTTAACAATATCACCTATTAGTAGCTTGTTTAGCTGTTGAGGAGACACGTTTCCACCTACAGGAGATCCAAGGGGCACCGGTGAATGACCTATAACAACCATGTCTCTGCAAGCATACACATATTAATTTAATACTTATACGTCTTTATGGTTATTGCTATACATTAGATTTGCTATACATTAGATTGTAAGAATTTTGCAAAATGAGCTAGATATCTCACTAAACCGGATGGTAGCTAAGCCTCTTACCAAGACCACTGTACTATACCAGCTTCAGTTTTATAAAAATCATTGTTCTAAACCACAATTTTAACACATAACGCGATGGAATCAGAACGCCGGTTCCCAGAACATTATTTCATTTTTACTTAAACAGAAAAACGATTTCTATGAGTCCCACCAAAGTGCGATAATTGGTCACTCAGGAATGTTTAATAACTGCGAGACCATTAATGATAAAAAATTTGCCTAGTCAAAATGTTTTGCCACACAAAAATGACTTTGAATCGCAAAACACAAAAAACCGATTTATGAAAATAGTGTTATGCAAAAGCTAAATATTTATAGACACAAAATTTGCGTAAACTTCTTATGTACCTCCATCCAACAAACACACCAAAGTTGTACCACCGAATTCCGTCAACTAAAACAAAAAAGCAATATATCAATGATTTAGCTTTTAAACACTGGTAGAAGCATTCAATAGCTATACACGTATATATGTAACATGCATAGCAGTATTCTCCAAAGAACGAAACAACTGTAACACAAATTAGCGATGGGAGTTGCAGAATTCGAATAGCGCGCACAGTTTCCAAGCTCATATGGCTTATATTCGATATCGACGAAGCTATATTGATCTGCGTATTTGAACCGAACTTAGCAACGAAATATTAGTTCAATAGTTTGTACGTGTATAAACAGATAATATAAACTACAAAATGGGAGAAAAATTACAACTCTCTTCAGCAGGAGATAATCACCTCTTTAATACACAGGCAGCTCAAATCTAAACAGGGTTAGTACAGCTGATATGTGCATCTAAATAAAAGCCTAGATGGTTGATCTGTTGAATCTAGTGCCCACTACTGAAAATAAAATGTAAATGCGTCTCACCTTAAACAAATTTGATGGTAATTCCCGCAACAAATCATCAATAAAGCATACGCCATAATTCAATGCACAAAGCGGACCACCGAACTGATGCTTCCAAGCGGTTCTAATCTGCGACAAGGTCATCTAAAATTAAAACTTCAAAGCAAGCTAATTTCAGCTACTTATTTTTTGCTGTGGCAAACAAGATACGCAAAACTGTTGAAATATGTTGCAATCGTCGTACATACATAACAAAACACCATAATGCTAAAACGTAATTGCGTCCAGCTTAATCAACAACCTGACACACACCATTAAGATTTGAGCCCTACATTTTCAAGCGTTTGTAAATTAATAAACAAATTTTTTTATAAATTCTATATTTCCTCATTCGGCAGTATTAAAACAAACGTCGCAATCTCTTACTCCACCAGTAGAATATCTTGGACTACTGCTTCCTGAAGTTGATCGACGCCGCTCGCAAACCATTTTCAAATCGCGACAAAACCGATTCATCAACACCGAATGCGTCAGAAACACAACCTGATCGCTGCCAACACCAAGAATCTGTTAAATATTGAAACAGACAGATTGTTGCCATCCTTCATTTTGCTAAATTTAAACCGAACTAAGATTCCGAAACAGGGTCGCAACCAAAAAAGTTGAATTTTTGCGAAAAGTAATGGAAACACAATATTTTGCGAAGTAGCAATAAAAATAGGAATTGAACATAGAGACAAATTCCACTAGAGCGATACTGCACGGCGCGATAGCGTACCACAGGGTGGCAACAAAGGTTCGGATTCGGATTCGGCAAAAATTTGAGTACGGCTGGTATTGCGTTGATATTCCGAAACAAATTATAGATATATCTGAAATTAGCAACATGCAGGATTCGGATTCGGCAAATTAGCACTGTATTCGGATTCAGATTCGGTCAAATCGTGGATTCGGTGCCACCCTGGCGTACCATGCACGTTATTTAAATATATCCATCCTACAACCTTTTCACCTCTCATGATTTACTACCAACATATTCACTTGGGTTCTACTATCCACACCCACTACTTAAGGCGAATTCCGAACTGTAATATTTAAAAAATCTCAGAAAAACACTGGAATACAAGATTTTACCATTATATTATACATTCTGTTAGCTACACAAAAAATTAAAAATTACAATTAAAATTTACAACGAAAAAATACTTGACGCACACCACTAAACACCTACAAATATACCTCTACAGACCGACGCATGGCTCGAATAAGTGTTTCCAAACTTGAAAACTCGTAACTTTCCGGTTGAATTCTGCGTCCAAAATATTCATTATAATATTGTGTCAACTTTGATAGACTAACACCAGGCAGTTGACCACCATGAGGTCTCGACATGATCAATTCCAACAATTCATATTCAATCACTCGCAGTCGTGAATCCAGTGAAACGGACGCTAAATTTTTTAAAAACAAATTACAAAAACTTAACTAAGTTACGGTATTTGGTTGAGATTTAGCACCCAATTTTGGAGTCGTTTCCCTGGAGGAAAATCTTTGTGTTTTATTTCAGACATTTGTCTTTGTGTTAATCCTTCATAAAACAAAATCCTACATAAAATTGCAGACGTTATGTCTGGAAAATTTTAGGTATATATTTGTTATTTTTGAAAAAATCTGGAATTTCTTGAATACAAGACAATTATTTATTTTGTGTGTAGGGATATTACAATATTTTTAAAATGACCTTATGATAGTGCGTAGTGTGGCCAAATATTACATTGATTACGTTTACCTGAACGTTGCCAATTACAATTCCATCGAATTACACGTGTCCTGCAAGCGTTCTGTGAAACAATTTCGTACTTCGGCAGAAGGCAATTTAGCAAATGACCAAGCGGAACACCGTCAGTGCCTTTCGCCGGACGTTCAAGATGCCCAATTGTTGCACAATAACAGTCGAGTAAGCTAAAATAAATAAAAAGTGTATGCTGCACCTCACCGCGACAATAATAATCCCAAACGTAATGATAGTAATTCACATAAATTTCAAAACAAGTACAAACAGGCTTGCCAAAAATAATGTGCAACGTGTCAGGGTTACCAGGTGTCAAAAAATGTAACAGGAGACCAATATTTAATCGCATATTTTCTCCAACCTTTTTCAAAAACACCCAGCGAAATTCATAAAAATCCACACAGCGAAATTCATAAAAATCCACCAGAAACCCCGCCATGACTTCCAAATATTTTCCACAGAAAAGAATTTTATTGAATACTGAAACCTAAATCAAACTCAAACTCAGACAAATATACGTAATATTTTTTGCTATCTTTGTTGTGTTGCGTGCTGGGAGGCTTTTATCATCACCACTTTGCTATACAGCTTAACTCTAGATTCCGAAGGACTCTCACGTATTGTGGAGGCTTTGTGCTGCAGAAGATAAGTTTAATAATTGCCAGTTTGTTCGTTCGCAGTTTATAAATTAGTGCCTCTTCGATTAATATACTCTATGCGGAAAAGGGGCCTTTTAAAACAGTCATTTCCTAATTAAAAGTAAGCCCTGACCTTATCGGAAAGTTACCAGCGTGTTTTCAGCAGGCCGGATGAGTATAACGAGCAGCCACAAATGTAGCCACTGTATTCAAAAACAATATTTCAATTGCTAAGTCACAAACATCTGACATAGGCCATTATTTCGCTTTGCAGAGCAGTTATGACTCGTTCCAGTGCCCACATGTAAACTTATATGTGCATGAATTAATATATATTTGTAATATAATACATATGTAATTACGTATCTTTTCGAAAGTAATTGAAAACAATCATATATTTAAAAACCCACTGAAATTAAAAAACCCACCAAAATCCCACGCCGAATTTTGAAAAAATAAACCCTGATTCAGTTTCAGTATGTGTTCTTTACACAACCATAATTGTTTATGGATTCGACTAAAACGAACGGCAGCTATAATTCAACTACATACAAATTCTTTCATGCGTCAAATCCACTACAACTACAACGGTTTTTAAAGCAAGAAACATTAAACAGTTATTTACTGCCGAATTGCGACCTCCCCGAGTTCAACCCCCACCCCCGAAATCCAGTTGAATTTCTTCCCAAACCCTCTTAAATTTCAGAATTTTATTGCATTTGCTTACATTACATAATACTGTTTCCAGGATGGTTGAGGCTCGTTGAACCAGGAGGCCCTGAATTTTTGACATCAGGTAAAATTTCGTGCTCTTCAGCTCCGAAACAGCCCTTCCCGGTTTCGTAACCTCTCACAAAACTTTACCTAGAAGCCGGTAACATTCCGTTATGAGCGTTCAAAAGTTGCGTCATACCACGATCCAACTCTTCGAGTGATACCCGAACATATACCAAATCATAATTGAGTTCAGACGCCGATAAGATGCACATGGTTTGCCGTATATCGCGATGTACTGCATGCGCGGTGCAGAATAGTTCACCAGAAAGGGGGCATGCGGAAATATCAAATGTCTGAAGATAATTATAGCAGGTATGGATAACGTTTCTTGCACGCTTAATATGCTTGCCTCAAATAATACAACATAAAATAGTATAATACTTAAATCCGTAGTCAGCAATAACATTAGTTTTCAAATGAAATACTGCAAATAAAAACGTTTACTTTCGTCCGGTCTTTCGATACAGCCATCATCATCTAGTTCCATAGTAATTTTATCCGGTTCCTTTTGTTTTAAATTATGTAATGTGCCTGCTTTGCTCTAAATTACGTATCTGTGTATCGAAAAGTAATTGTTGCTCTGTATACTCCTCCGCACTTGAACAGAGTTTCCTTTCGCGTGTAATCAATGTACTCTCCACCGGTGAAACAAAATCGTAGCTGGGTGAAAACAGTAATTATAGTATAGGATATAAACTTAATTTTCTGAATGCAACTCATTATTATTGCGTAGGTAAAATTATTTACCTGATTTCGTTCGGAATGATCTTGATCCGTATCGTCATCACAAAAATCAGACTCGTGTATCAATCGAGTCATAGAAACCAAACTAGGATGAAGTTCCAAAATCACATTTAATGTTCCGGGTGAACTGCTGATCAACACAAGCGATGGCATTGCCTTTATATCTTCCAAAGAAATGTGACGAGAAAATCTATATAATCCAAACGTTAAATTCAATACAATCTTTAAAAATCCCGTATATTCACAAGAAATATTTAAAAAAGCATCTCAATTTCAGCCAGCATAAGCAAAATTCAAATGTAAAAAGATAGTTAACGGTGAACGATGGCTTTCTAACATAGCGCAGCAATTATACTACGTACATTATCATGCAAATACACTCGAAAGTTGAATGTTAAATATATAGCTGTTTCCGTATACATCATAACAGTTTACATATAATGCATAATATCATACGATACAAACACTGCACAAACTGAATTATCTTCAATACGTGAGAGCCTCATCGGCTAGATCGCCAGGTATTTATAGTGAAGCGATGATGGTAACCTCCTCGCACCTGAAAATCGCTGGTTCGAGACCGACTTTGCAATTTCTTAGTCTTCAGGCGAATTGCATAAATTCAAATTTCGTTTCAAAAAATAATTTATTGTAATTACTAAAAAACTTAAATAAAAACGCAAACTCACGTTTCGTTGAAAAGCGCAAAGAATACAACAGCAGGAGCTCTTTTAGATGGAATTTTGTTCAGCACATATACGATAGACTCTCTGAAAACAACGCAACCAAAACGGCTAACCAAATGTAACTTAAAACTTCCGCAAGTCATGAACATATGTTATTTGTATAAGCCCACTTAAAGCACAAGAAAGTAAAACACGGTTCAAGGCGACTACAACAAGGTTACCTTTTGTCCATAACCAGTCCGTTGTTTGTGAAATACGCTGTCTCGTGTGGCACCCATCGAGAAATAGATACATGACGTGTTCCAATACAAGTACCTTCAGACGAAAACTGGCGAATAGCATTTATCGCATCAAAAACCGTTTCCACTTGGACAATACCGTGACATTCACCGTCTGACTGCGGAATGACAGTAACGTGAAGTACCTGTTATACAAATCTCATCATAAATGCGACCGCTTCTGACAGTAGACCTACTGAAATTTGATGTTCGGTACAAAAAATAGGATAGTATACTTAGCACAGAGTGATAACTCGAACAATTGTAAGTGGAAACCAAACTACGAACCACCACTTCATTTCCGCGAAACGAGATATTACTTATTTTGAAAAAATCAAAATTTTAAAACAAAGCGCTATTCGCCATTTTCTGTGTACGTCCGCATCTATGTGTATTGCGTTTGACCTGAAGTGTTACTTGTATAGCCATTATTTGCGTTTTTTGCTGTAAACATGATATTTTGAGGTTGCGTGCGTCGAGGCCAGCATTCGATCTTATAACTGCAGAATTTGACCGCTTGGCTACAAACACCGAAATCATTGAAAATTTAAATTTCTCACCTTCACGCGTTTCTCAAATTTCTCATAAATCAATCCTTTCAATTCTTTAATATGAAGTGAGGGATCTGTAAAAATATAAGAAGGTAACACTAAAAACATGCTAAACTTAAAATACGATGCCGTTTGAAATAACAAACGACAGAACGCCGCTGATGCGTCTAGACCGCGTTACTTCTGATCGTATTTCTGTTATGAGATTTAAGTCCAACATCAATGTCAGTCAAAGTCTGGCTTAAACTGTGTCTCAGCATCATTGATAACAACGTGTTTCAAGAGATAACTCTCCGCCCGCCCCCTTGTTAAAACTAACGAATCACCTAAATTAGATATTTTCAAATCGACCGGACCGAAATGTGACGGTAACAATTCCAACACTGCACAAGCGTCGTCTCCATACGTCGAATAACATCGTTTTTGGCAATTTAAGGAATCTCGTCGTGTGACCGACACTCCACGAGGCACAATGCGTTGCGCTAAAAGCTAAGTAGACCAATTTATTGCAAATGGCATTTAACAACCGGAAACAACCTGCACTTGACATTAAATATTTGGCCAAAAACAGTATATAGCATAATAAGAAGCTTCAAAACAAAACTTAAATTAGAGCTAAATTATGATCAAGATTAACAGTATAAAAAGATTAAATTAAAGTTTTCTTGTTAAGTAGTCACTTAACACAATACCTGACATAGACCGTCCACCAGAATCGTTCCTGATTAGGTCAAAATCGAACATATCACTTGAAACTTGATTGTTTACGCTGGGCTGATGTCCATCCATCCAGGGTGATGCACTTTCACTGCGGGATTTTGACAAAATATTTGCTCTTGGAGAAGAATGCTGGAAAAATAGAAAAATAGAAATCAGATGAACCTCTGTTCAACTAAAAGTAAATTAATCTCTTATTAACGGCAAAATTACTTCTACAATCGACTTAGGTCCGCACTGCTAAATTCTTCTATCAAAAATATACCGTAACTTCATTTTAAATTTAAAATACCTGCAATGGAACAAAGTCACTGGTCAAATCAACCGCACAATCGACTTTAAGAGGTGATGTGACTGTTTTCGATGCATTGTTATCAGTTTTACAATTGGACAATGCGCAACCTGTCTGCTGTTGAGCAATACCACAACGATCGGAATGTCGGGGTAAATCACCAAAATTAGGCATTGTCTAAAATGAAAAATGTTCACCGTCCGACCATAATATGCCTATGCTATTGCAGACGCAAGCTGGTTGTTTTGATGCTTACTTTCAAACCAAGAAATCAATTCTGAATATAAGGCAAGTACTTCATGTACGTACGAAATTTCGTAGAGCTTCAAAAAATTTTAGTATTACGCGGTATAAATATAGACTACTTAGTTCTATAACCTTGAGCAAAATGATGCTATGTTAAATTCTAATGCAACATTATCACACGAATCCTTGATTACGTTTGTCATCGGCTCCCTGTCAGCCAAATCGTCCAAATTCGTCTGTTCTGTAAATGCGCTAAAACGCTCTCGACTCGCAGATTCTAAATATCGCAAAGTGCTTGCAAAACTGTGATTCTGACGGTTAAATTCTTCGACGTTGGGCGGCGTTAGCGCACTTGTCAATGTAGTTGAACAAGTAGCGTCGTCCGGTTCACACCGAGTGTTTTGACCGTCTAAACAGGTTAACAAAATAATTTAAAATCAGTTGCTGCTAATTGTTTCTATGTATCGAGAAATATAGGAATGTAGCGTAAAACTAGTCAGCGTGGTGCATTTTTCATTATTTTCAGCTTCTACTTACTATAATTTTCACTAAAAATCATGACTACAGAATCCAAAATCGTAATGGTCTACATTTTAACATATTAGTGTGCAAAAAATCAGTCACAGCTAGGCATAAAACTAAAATTCACTTTAAATTTCCGACAGAGAAAAAACACGAATTTCTGTTGGATTAACCATTATATTATTTCAATGGGCGACACGTCACCGATCTGAGCACAAATCCGGGTGTAGGACAAACAATAAAGATAAACGTATGTATTACATTTTCCAATGTCTGAATGATTTTCCAGCTGTCTCGTTTGATTTTTGTCGTCTGCTAAAACCAGATGTTTTCGTGGCGATGTAAAACTATTGCGTTCGTCAGTGGATTCAGTATCAAGTTCGAAATCAATTCTGGTTTCCAACCCAGTTAAATCAAAATCAACTGCCGGATCGCCGGTCGCACCGTCGTCAATTTTACGTGACAGTGAAAACCGGTAACTCGAGTAGCTCGAATTATTGTATTTTTTATTCTTGTTCTTGTGACTATTACTTCTATTATTATAATTATAACTATTATTATTATTATTACTATTATTACTCTTACTTCTATTATTATTATTGCTACTATTATTATGAATACTATTACCGTTGTTGTTATTATTGCCGCTGTTATCGTTGCCTGAGATCGTATCCAACCTCTTATGCTTGAATCGTCGACGACATTGACGCCGTTTATGTTTGCCTCCTCTTACCGGCGTCGACAGTCCAAACTCCGCCTGCTCACCCCCGGACCAATTTCTCGTTCGAAACGGTTGTTCTACGTCACTATCCCTTCCCCGGCTATGAGACGACTGCTGCAAGGGCCTCAAAAATCGATTACAATAGTCTCCAGAAAATACTGCTTCACCTTGGCACTGATCAATCGATTCGTTTGTCCCGGTGAAATATGGCACCAAAACTCTGCCCCTGTTTGATGGCACTCGCGACCTTCGGGTTGGAGTAGCCGAATGATTTCGCTCAATGCCACAAGACGATGTGGTCTGGTTTGAATAGTCGCTACGCGTTGACGATGCAACACTGTCGACAGAATTGGTTCGCTGTTGTTGTTGTTGTTCTTGTTGTTTTTGTTCTTGTTGTTGCCTGGTTCTAGTATTCGTCCAACAGCGGGTTGACTGTCCAACCGATATATCCTTGACACTCCGTGTAGGTTCACAGGCTGAACCAACCACAGTTGACGGTGCAGTAGTATGCCACGCTAAAGGAGGAGTTGGTGGTGGAGGAACACGTTGAACACTGCTATCGTCAGCAGCAACAGGTGACAAAAATCGAAACAAATTTTGACCAGATTGTTGATCGAAATCAACCTTATCTTTGGCCCAAGCAGAAGGAGAACTGCTATTTGAATTGTTGTCTAGTAGTCGTTGTGGCGGAGATTCTGAGTAAAACGGAACACCACTTGCCAGCGGCTGGTTTTGTCTTGTCGCGTTAGCAGTAATAGAATAAGTCGACTGGTATGACACAGTTGACGGCACTTTACAAAAAACTCCACCAAAGCTACTTTGTACTATTGCCGTACTACCACGTGGCACAATTGCTTGGTTGCTAGAGCCAAAAAGTGGACCAGGTGGTAGTTGTGAAGAATTATGCACCGGCTTGTAACCTGATGTTGATGGAAATTCAGTCGTAGAGGAGAGCGGTTTACAACCTAAAATCGGTCTAAAACGGTCCGAATTTGACGAGGACGCGCACGTAATTCTCTTTGGATACGAAGCGAAAGCAGTGCTGACATTGTCGTCAATGTTGCAATTGTTGTTGGCGTTAAAAACTGCGTTTTGTCTACGGTTCGGTGAAACAATCAATGAATACTCGGAAAAGCTAATTCGACGCGCGCCGAGTTTACTGCCGTAAATGTCAGCGTTTTCAATGCGACCGCGTGCTCTAAAACAAATATATATTTGGTATCTCGGCAATTCGTCGCCCGGCAACTTGTAAATCCGAAATCTCACCCACTCACAATTTGTCGCTTCAATATTATGCTCAAGCTAAAGATTATTCTCAGGCTTACGACGCCATCAAGCGACGAATTGTCACAGATTTTACATGCAAAGTTGTTGCTTCAAAACACATTTTGAGCAAGGTTACCTGTAATTTACGCATACAAACAAACAGCACATAATATGCGTACAAGTTTTTAGCAGACAAACATCCGGTATATAGGTTACGACCACCGATACCAAGACATTCGTTCTCCTGCAGGTCCTATATATCACCCATCAGTTGGTGATAGGTCGTGTTATCGGACCTGTAAATGACTAGGTTCGAGATTCAGCGCATTTTTTGTATTTGACTAGTACTACGTCTTTGCCGAATTTGACTTTTGCAATTGCATTAAATTCATCAGCTTCACCACTTATTGCTAACCAATGGATGATAGATGCTACGTACGCATTCAAGGTTAAGAATATTGCTCTACTATCAGGCATACCATTAATGTTAGAAGATCAAACGTTAAATACACAAATTTGACATTCATTTTTAAATGAATAAAGACTTACTTGTTGGCTCAATTTATTTGCAGAAAAAATAAAAAAAGCGAAAGAGCTGTTTATAGAAATGCACAGGCACCTGTTCTGAGTATTTTGTCAAGAGAAATCGTAGCAAATTGGCATCTGCCACTTATTAAAACTTTACAACCAAAACCCGGTTTAAACCTCAACACGTATGCACACTAATGATACATTTGCCGGTATTAAAAATCTAATTTGCATAAACAAGCCATCACAAGACAATGTTAAGCTTAGTAAACAAACCTTATGGCGTAACGTAGCTAATAACTTCATTGCATAAAATAAATATTAATAAACATTGAAATTACACAAATAGATATCGCTTCAGGTCATGATTACCACGGTTCAAAATATGTAAGTTACGTAATATGTTAGATTTAAAAAAATAGAAACACTTGTATTTAGAGCGTGGCTATATCGCCGGCCATTTAACTGCATATTTCGGCAAAACTAAAACTTAAGCTTAGTTAGCAGTATATACGTACTAAAATTGTTAGGTATATATAATTTTGCTACTACACGCATTTTGACATTTTTTGGTAGAGGTAGGTATATACAAGTACTAATTAGTTACTTCTGTAATTTCGAAAACAATTAACTGTGAAATATTGCTATTTTGGTCACAAATCATTTAACAGAATAAAAACGTAACGCATGTTTATGCTATACTTTCCAGTAATGAACATTCGGCAACTAGCGTGCAAAGCGAAGCTAGATTATACCGCAATGGGAATCGGAATCGGAACAGCAAATTTATACCGGAATAGGAAGCGGAATTAGAACTATAAATTTTGTGACTCGATAGATAATATGTACTAACACATTTTTTGGTTTTCCAAAGCTAAACTACAATCATTTATTGATAAGTTAACTCATCGAAAACAATTTAATAGGTAAATTATGCAGAATTTTTTATTATGCAACATATCACAACAATTGGCTTAAATTAAAATGTCTTGTGCAATCGGAATCGGAACCCGTTTTGAATCAGAATCGGAATTCCCTTCCAATGGCTTCGTTGCGTAGCGTATTCGTTTTGTTTTCACTCAGACAATCAAATTTATTTAGGTACATATATAAAGGCATAGGTGACACCAGTGTTTTGGAAGAAAGGGGCTACATTCCATAAAAAATTCGAAGAAAAATCCCACCTCTCAAGAATAAACAAATCCCAGTATCTGCTTAATTGGGCCAAAAGGAACATTCATTTGCTACTGCTAATTTACGATTATGCAAATAACAGTTCACCCTACAGTGCGCACTCAGAACTCTAAAGCATAAACTCATACGAAGCAGCAATAAGTACAAAGAAATAGGATAATTTAGACATATAAAATCTCGGGGAATAATGCACTACACGTTTGCTGAGTTTTATAACACCCTGGCTTCTCCACGGCGGGGGGCCTTCCAGCACTTTTCGAAATTTTCATTTTCCCTCGGCGAAAATTTTGCCGCTCCCAGGAAAGGCCCCCCGGCGAATTTTTGGCGCCCCCCAGCAAAATGCCCCCCAGCAAATTTTTTTGCTGGGGGCCCCCCAGGACTTTTCTAGGTCAAAAATTTTCAATGTTAAAACGTAAAGACCTGGACTTCTTTTGAGGCGGACATTCGGCAAAATATGATTTTATATTACGCTGAGTACTCATAATTTTTAATAGCGTTACAAATACCCGTAGTAACTAATACAATTCAATAATGAACTGAAAAAGCACAATTATATAAAGACCGTTTCAGGGCATACAGCATTCGAAAGTACCTTGCAGCAGCACGTTCAACCCGCCTGAGCCTTATGATAAATTTATGCTGTGACTAATATACAAAATATATATTAATCACAGTTTCTATTATAGATTATCTATATTTTATATAATTGTGCTTCTTTCAACTTCTGGTTAAGTTGTCAGTATATACGTACTGCCCCCAGCAAAATCAGCTGCCCCCCAGGAAACTCCTGGGGGCCCCCAGGAAACGCCCCCCGGCGGAAATTTTCAAGCTGTGGAGAAGCCAGACACCTGGACCTTTATGTAGTAAGTTTTGTTTAATCTGGAATAATATTTCGCCGGAACCGTAGTGGGAACTTAATTTTGAAATCAGAACAAACTTCAATCTAACTCCAGTTACAAGAATCATCAACAACTGGTGATAGGTGATACTCACATTTCAGAATATGGGCTCTAGTCTTCGGCTTTTATCGGACTCACTTTTTCCAATGACATTACAAGTTTCCGACAGTATTTCAAATCATTACTACAGTAAGAAAACTTGTATATGTCATGCATGATCATCTCACTGAAAAAAGCGGAAGTGCTTGGACGCGGATTCCTAGCTCACAACTGAAAGGAAATTAAGCGTGGTAGTTTTTATCAACAAAACTATTGCATTTAAACGCATCTACCAATTAACCACAAATGATCACTCGTACGTTACCACAGCAAGTGAAAAACTATACCAAAAAGTGTGTTTGTGGCACGACTCAATCCGAGGCAACAACTCGATTAGGAGATGAATTGGTGACGAATCAAGTTTGAAAGGCTTCCACCATGACGACAAAAAAGTTGTCAAAAACTGCGAACGAGGACGCATTGAAGCGAAGTCGAAGGCACAAGGTATGTGGGCGATAAAAAGGTGCAGATAAAGATAGCGATGGTTTGTAGCTGACTACAAAAGCATTATCTTGCATTAGTTTATCAATGATTTACGAACAAATGAACCTGGGTGCAACCAAATATCCGGCTACGGCAGTTTGGTACTAAACGAACAGCCGGCGCCGGCACATATGCTACACTGAGGGCTATTTATCGTTGAATAATATAAAAACAAAACTCTATTTTAAACTGTTACATACATAACCAAAACAAATCAATAAACACGTAACGTTTAACAGAAAAATTCCTGAAATTTTAATAATAACAGGCTACGGTATTTTATTGGTACACGAAAGCTCCCTGATGTTGTGTGATTGCTATTTAGAATTCGCATTTTCGCATACCAATACTTAGCTGTCACCTGCCAGACACAAATTGCACGATTTAAACAAATATCACTAAGCATGCAGGTCTCAGTAAGTTATTAAAACAAATACTCCAAGCCACCTGCTGCATTTGCATTTGCTTCTACGTTTTAACTGAAGCAATGTAATTTTGAGGTAGAAACGCATTATCTTTAAATTAAATCTAACATATTCGAGACGGTCCTTGGACAGTTTTTAGGTTTACAAACAATACTTAATTGACTAGCATGAAAAGCAGTCTTATAACCCTTCATTCAAGTTTAAAAAATACGAAAATCACAAGAAATTACTGCACACGCTATTTTTTATTTTCACATTTCCTGAACACACTACATAATCCCGATGTTAGCCACCATACACGTACGTATTACGTATATCGTAGCTCATGTTGATAGATCTTTACCTGTTCTAACTTGGAACGGTTGGTATCGGCCCCGGTGCATATCTACAACGTAAGTAACCGCATTTCCCCCGATGGCGAGCAAAAATAAACATAATATAGTTCTGGCAAACATAGTCTTAAAGCTCAACTTTAATTTAAAAGATATGAGCACTGAGCTAGCTTATCGTATTACACTATCTGGCATCAAGGATAAAGTTATTTGTGACTTTGACTTCAGGCTAGCTGTTGAAGCTTATAAAAATATCAGTTAAACAGGGATGGGCGGTCTCGGTCAAAAAACGAGAATGAGAACCAACCTACCGAGACCGAGACTTTTGGTCTCGGTCTCGGTCAATTTTTAACCGTTAACAAAAATAATAAGTTTTTTTAACAAAAGTTTTGAATAATTTTATCTGCTCTGAATTGCCGTTTGATACAATTAAACTAATAAATCGACGCCAAACTTTATTTTTCACTATCGACGCCAAACTTTATTTTTCACTCGGCTACTCTTCCCATACCCTTCGAAAAGGCTCGGGACAAATCCCACTGTTTCAGAACACCATCAGTACAACCATGACTCAAAGCTATAGTGTTGTTTTTGATCGCGAGCATGCTTCTTAAATCGCTGCATAACCAGATAACAGTGCTCCACGATTAATCGTTGTCTGTGTTGGTAGGCGAAAAGTGCAAGTACTTCCGGGCCAAAGCTGCGATCCAAGGAAAATTTTTGTGATTGCATATTTCCTTTTTCATCTCTTTGGTCTCGGTTTGCAAACCACCGAGACTGACAAAAAAGGCCGAGACCAAGACCAGCCAAATTCCGAGACTTGCCGAGACCGCCATCCCTCAGTTGAATTGTTTTACACACGTACATAAGGTACGATAACGAATATATAACGATGTAAAACCAAAACCTGACACTTGACAGGGCTTATGTTCACGATATCGTGCATAAAATTTAGCGTTGAGTAAAACAATTAAACTAATCTGAACTAATTAAACTGTCTGTATCGGCAACTAACAAATTTTTAATTAATTCTTCAAACATTTAACAGCTGAACTAAAAATACAAAAACGAAAATGTTACCTACTTAAGTATTATATACCAAAAACATTATATATTTAATATTAATACGTTGATTGAGCGAAGCTCGGAGTTTCGAGAAGCGTTTTATATTTTTTTTCTGGGGTCGAAAGGTGGATTTCCGTCTGTCCGTCCGTCCAAAAAGAATCTCAGGGACCGCTGAACCGATTTTGATAAACCTTTTTGTTTGAAAGCCTGCTATCCTAGTGTGTTATCCTCGCATTAGTCTTTTAAAATTTTAAGCCGTTTATTAGCTACAGGCTAATTTGCATAATTGGTTAAGCCTAAATTGGGACTTTTAAGATATTTCACTAACTATTAGGCTTACAAGCAATCTAATGTCAACAATAAAAAGGTTTTGGGTGCGAGGAGTCTGAATAAATCGTCTATAAAACTTCTAAAACGATAACAGTATAGTTAGCTAATAGCCAATTTGCATACTAGCATAATTGATTATATAAAATTAGGACTTTTTACAAAATTTCACTAATTATTAGGGTTACAAGCAATCTAATTTTAGCAATAAATGGTTTTTGGATACGAAAAATCTGAATAAATTGTCTACATTAGAATATTTGATAAGCCTAAATTAGGGCTATTTGCAAAATTTCACTAATTTTTAGGGTTACTGAAGGATTTTTGGGTGCGAACAATCTGAATAAATCGTTCACAAACCTCCAAAACCGATAAATGAATAGTTAGCTAATAAGTAATTTGCATATTAGCTAAATTGCTTAAATATATTCGAGCTTCGCTCAATACATGTAGTCCCACTACGACCGGTAAAATACCGAGGTGTATTCGGTATAACAACAAAATTGGCAAAAAATACTGCAGCAGAGCTTCTCTGCAATGTGTGAACAAAAACGACGAAAGTAAAATACAGGAGCCAGATATTCCAATATCTGGCTCCAGTATTTTAACAAACGTTTAACTTAATCACGATAATGCATTTCAGGAATTAAGATCCGGCAATGCAGAACATCAGCGCCGGATGTAGATTTTCAGCCTGGCACTTACCTAATAGCGTCAGATGAGACAGCAAACTTGATATATGCACAACCAGTTTGAGGTACGATTTGCAAAACTTTTCCACCACATATTGCACTCAGTCGACTCAATCGGTGGTGAATACCGTGCAGCGCACCTTTAGAAGGCAATCCCGTAACCTGGCACAATGATATAATATGAACAAACGTCACTTTAGCTAAGTTGTCCCACGTTAAAACGACATTATAGTTGTACATCAAAATAATTTCTCCTTTTTATGCGAAATCAAGCTATAATGCAGGCCTATTTCCAAACTACTAACTATATCTAAATCCTGAAAACTCATTGCTATAAACTCAACCTCGTGATCTAAAATTACACAAGAGCCTTCACTAGAAAAATATTAGTACCTCTACAATGCTTTTGCAATCATCTTCATCGTTGAGATAACTGTTCCATTCTATCTAAAACATACTATATACAGTCATATCAGCCGCAGCAAATATACACACAATTTGAGCCTAGAGTGCTTGCCGCTCAAAACCGGCTAACATTTTTGCTGAATTTCGCTTATAAACCATATGCCTGATAAGAAGTTACGTTAAAATCGTGAAATCATAAATTTTCCTTTACGTATCTGGCCTCTCCCTAGGGTGAAAATTTGGGGAGGGCGTTTGGGAGGAAGCCCCACAAATAGGTCGGGAGGCGCAATAAAAATTTGGGGAGGGTGATCTGAGATGGACGCGCTAAAAATTTGGGGTGTGCTGCCCCCCTCATATTTTCAATTTTTTCCAAAATTTCGCCAAAAATGTGCATACATGTGACAACTGTCGTAAATTAGTATAGATATATTATACGCATATACTAACTATATACCCAAACCAATATTTTACATATGTATATATGTACGTATATATACACATTACGTATATCATCAACACAGAAGGCAAAAACAGTTTGATGATATGTACAATAAAAATTTTCTGAAGGCCCAAAATTTGGGGAGAGCTAAAATCTGGAAAACGGCATTTGAGGAAAGCTAAAATTTTGGAGAGGGCGCCTCCCAACTAGGAAGAGGCCAGCTTATCGTTATGTTTTATGCGCAGGCCATTGTTCAAATAATATTAAAGCACAACGCATTAAACTTGATTACGAATCTCTGCTTAGACTCACTGATTACGCTGAGAAGTGAAACTGGCACGTAGCATTCCAACTCAATGTTAAGTTAAAAAATCGACAATGAATCAGCAATTTTTTGCAGAGCCGATGTGAAATAATTTTTTTATACTACGAATACCTATTCTTAAATTTTTGCAGCATTCTTATTAATCATTTCACAATACTTACCGGTAATTCATTTAGCAGATCTGACCATAACACAACAGTTTGAGCGCACGCCAACAGCGCAGACGAAACTTTCTCTGTATGCACGAGAATGACATGAAATCCATATTTCCGTCTCAATTCGTTTAGTTCAGGTGCAAAGTCGATATCACCTAAAGTAAAATTGACTTATCCCCGCACACAATTTATTTCGGAAAATTTGTTCAACAAAATGCAGTTAAAATGTATTTATTTTTTGTTATCGTTTACTATAATCTTCACGAAATAATCACTGCTATAGAAACGATCGATAATTTTTCATTCAAACAACGCTACAGGACCACTACACATAGGCGAGGTAAGACAAATACAGCGCAGCGAAGCAGTGATGAGACAGAACTTCCGGTTCCGTATCCGGCAGTTCCGGGCAAGTTTCTTGGTTTTAGTTCCATGTCTGAGTTTTCGAAGTGTAAGTTCCGTAATTTTTGCTCATTGCTTCGCACAGTAACCAATCGTAGTGGGACTACATGTATTGAGCGAAGCTCGAACACACGTATGCAGTTAAACTAATATGCAAATTAGTTATTCGCTAACTATTCATTTATTGGTTTTGAAGGTTTGTAAACAATTTATTCAGATTCCTCGCACTCAAAAACCCTTCCGTAACCCTAATAATTTGAGAAATGATTTAAAAGCCATTATTTAGACTTATCAATTAAGCAAATCTACAAGTTAAGCTATTAGTTAACTATCCGATAATCGGTTATGAAGGTTTCAAAACAATTTATTCAGATTCCTCGCACCCAAAAACCCATTATTGCTGAAATTAGATTGCTTGTAACCAAAATAATTAGTGAAGTATTGCAAAAACGCCTAATTTAAGCTTATTAATTATGCTTATATGCAAATTAGCTATTAGCTAAGTATTCAATTATCGGTTTTCGAGGTTTGTAAACAATTAATTCAGACTCCTTGCACCCAACAACCTTCAGTAAACCCTAATAATTATTGAAATAATTTAAAAAGTCCTAGTTTTGTCTTGCCATTTAAGCTAATATGCAAATTAATTATTAGCTAACTCACACCTAAAAACCCTTTAGTGCTGAAATTATATTGCTTTTAACCTTAATAATTAGTGAAATATTGTAAAAAGTTCTAATTTAGGCTTATAAACTATGCTAATATGCAAACTATCTATTAGCTAACTACTCAATTATCGGTTTTGGAGGTTTGTAAACAGTCTATGCAGATTCCTCGCACCCACAAACCCTTTGTTCTGAAATAAGATTGCTTGTAACTGCAATAATTAGTGAAATAATGCAGAAAGTCTTAGGCTTAATTGATTATGCAAATTAACCTGTAGCTAATAAACTGCTTAAAATTTTAAAACCCCAATGCAAGGTTAACACCCCAGGATTTTACGAAATAGATTGGTACCATAAACTCTTCGCCCCACCAAGGATGGACGGTCAAGCTAAAATAATCCTCAAATGGGCGAGGCTTACATGGAAAACTTCCGTGCCCAATTCCGGCCTGAACCATGAAGGATAATCCCGGTTCCGGATTTGTGCAAATCGCGGATCTTTCCCATCTTTACAGCGAAGCATAACTGCGACAAGACGTATATTCCTATCTTTATCTCAGACAGTGGACATACTAACTAGTGATACATTGGCAACGGGTAAAAATTACTCGCGTGCAATGAGCATTAATAAATGTTGCGCCGGTATTCAACCGGTCAACGCTGGCATATTAAAATTAAAACTATGGATGTGCCAATGCCAAAATTTTTGCCCATGTCGATACCCATGCCGATTCTTATTTTGAAATGTTGCCCATGCCGAACCGAAGCGGAATCCAACTTTAGCACACCATGCTTAATAAACAGATAGGATACTACATTACATCATCATATGAAGACTTAAACCCTAACCATCATAAACGATTATAATTTTTGATAAACGTTTCATTTCAATTAATTTTTTTCAAACACAAACGCAAGAAAGATATCAGTTTTCCTGACCGGACACAGTGATATGCGCCCAGAAATGAAATTGATAGCATTCAAACTGACTGTTATGTGCAAAAAAAATATCGGCAAAGAATCGGCAATTTTTTGCAGTGCTGATGCCGATGCCGATACTCACGAAAATGGCCTAATATTAACGATGCCGATGCCGATTAATCGGCACATTCGTAATTAAAACTGACGTATAAACACCGGTTAAAACTTTAAACTAGCGTTGTCCAACGTTCTCATTCACGTAAACTTTACCAAAAAGCACAAACAATTTACTTGAGATAAGAACAACGGTTGCAGGTGCTTTGTAACAACTGGCAAACCTTCGCAAACATAATTTTAACTTTTGGTCTGCAGCATTTTTTGCGAAGGCGCTAACATGAACAATGTTTACCTGAAATTATACCTATATGTACGCCTAAAACTTGACTTCTAGTACGTCATTCTCAAGTTCTTCTGCGACATGTGATGAATTCGAATATGTATTTCGTAATATACAATTACTGACTATACGCATCACAGTAGATGCGTCTTGTCAGAGGAGATAAAAAATGCAAAAAAGCGCTATTCAACATCATAAAATTTTTGTAAATAACGATCACGAGTCCACCAAAGACGGTCTGCACTGGTCTGCAGCACGCCTTTATACACGTCTTTTAGTACTTTTCAACGCCAGTCATATCGTCTAACAGCTAATTAATAAATTGTAAAAAGTTCGATTGGCGACAGGTATTGTATTCAAATAAATCCACGACTAAAGCCAATCAAAGCGAAAAATGCACCCCACCTAAGTTAAGTATATGATTCAACATAAGAAAACTAACCTGAGCAAGATTAAGTTCGTTTATCATATCTCGTTTTTCTTTGGTAACATCACAAACAATAACGAATTCTACTTCGGAACCCAGTGAACCAAATTTTTCACGCAGCAGTTGAACTACGCTAAAAGCCGACTTGGCGACAGGAACCCTACAGTTTTCAATATCCCAAAAGAACCCGAGCGAAACAATGTCCGCCATAAGTATTCACAGTGTATATCTATATATACTCGTTTAGATAACTATATATGTGCATGCTATTACATTGCCGTACAGCCTACGTACAATCGCTTCTGTAATGAGCCATATAACAAAATTTACACAGTTGCATACTCGAGGATGCCTCGACAATCCATTTTACGTACAACACATGCTGAATTTATAACAAGCTGAAATTGCGAGTGGCTTTTATTAGGTGTTGAACAACCATTTGAAGGAGCTAACGGTCGTGAATTCAAGACAACACCGCGCTTGCTTCACTCGAACGCAATGGTAAACTACACTAATCTGAATACGGTACCTATGCAATTAATAATAGGATGGACCGTCACACCTTGTTTAAAATTGCGACAGGGACAAAAACATATAATAAATAAACAAATCCTTTAAAATAAAGGAAATTTTGCTTTCAAAGCAAAAGGAAAATTTGTTTATCAATAATTATTTTTTAAAAATTTGGAGTTTAAAGAAATATCCATCCAGTATATATGTGTACCCGGACGATACCAGGTTTGAAAATCGCCTTTGAGAACTTATCCAACGATTGCTTAGCGAGATGATTCGTCAAAAATGTCGGGTTTCGTACAAGCCTACGGATAGATAAGTACCAAAGTAGAATAGAATCCATCAAAACAATGGTCAAACTCACTGCAGGAACTGATAAACGAACACACTGAATTTCGATTTACGCAGCATATAATGCAGCTCTCTGTCAGAAATATCTGTCTAAATGCAAATGCATATAGACAGTAAGCGCTCTATACAATTTTAACTGTTTCAAATCGAAACACACTAGCCATATTATTTTGATACGCAATTGAGCAGAGACGTGACTTTAAAAATCGACGTATGACGATTTGAAGATTTAAGCTGATATGAAAAAATATCCGATTGATTCCCATAAAACTAGTTAACAAATGTTAATACTGTAATACAAGTCATACGATTCACCCCATTCATTCAATAGACAAATCAATGGAATAGCCTTTTTTCAGGCAAATTGGAAAACGGAACAGCTGTAATGTTTTGCTGGTAAAACAAGAAAACGGGAGAGCTATGTTTCGGGCAAACGGAAAAACGGGACAGCTGCAATTTTCCGCTGAGAAAACGGGACCGATATGTTTCGAGCGAATGGCAAAAACGGGACACCTGCAAATTTTTTCTGGGATAGCAGGACAGTGGGACACAAATCAATTTCTAATCAGATTGTACAAAATTTGTTGGATCGAGGGATGGGAACGCAGATTTCCGTAGTTGGGGTTGCGCCACCTGTCACTCCCGTTAACAATGGAGTAGGCCTGTTTGGGGCAATTGGAAAAACGGACAGCTGCAATTCTTCGCTGGGAATACGGGACAGGTTTGATTCGGGAAAATGGGAAAACGGGACAGCTGCCAATTTTCCCTGGAAAAACGGGACAATGAGACAGGTCTGTTTCGGAAAAATGGGAAAACGGGACAACGCAATTTTTCGCCGGGAAAAACGAGACAATGGACAGGCCTGTTTGGAGCAATTAGGAAAACGGGACAGCTGCAGTTTTTGCTGTGCAAACGGGACTAGTGTGTTTCGGGCAAATGGGAAAACGGGATAGCTGCAAATTTTCGCAGGGAAAACGGAACAATGGGACAGGCCTATTTCGGTCAAATGGGAAAACGGGACAGCTGCAATGAGACAGGCCTGTTTCGGAAAAACAGGGAAACGGGTCAGGTTTGTTTCGGAAAAATGGGAACACGGGACATCTGCAAGTTTTCGCTACGAAAACGGGACAACGGGACAGACCTGTTTGGAGCAATTAGGAAAACGGGACAGTTGCAGTTTTTTGCTGTGAAAACGGGACTGTTGTGTTTCGGGCAAATGGGAAAACGGGATAGCTGCAAATTTTCGCTTGGAAAACGGAACAATGGGACAGGCCTATTTCGGTTAAATGGGAAAACGGGACAGCTGCAATGAGACAGGCCTGTTTCGGGAAAACAGGGAAACCGGTCAGGTTTGTTTCGGGAAAATGGGAACACGGGGCATCTGCAAGTTTTCGCTACGAAAACGGGACAATGGCACAGACCGGTTTGGAGCAATTAGGAAAACGAGACAGCTGCAGTTTTTTGCTGCGAAAACGGGACTGGTGTGTTTCGGGCAAATGGGAAAATGGGACAGCTGCAAATTTTTCCTGAGTAAACAGGACAGTGGGACACACATCAATTTCTAATCAGATTGCACAAAATTAATTAGATCGATGGGGAGGAACGAAGATTTCCGAAGTTGGGGATGCGCCACCTGTCACTTCCGTCTGTACCTACTTGCAGCCCTGGCAGCCCCAGCTGACTTACATATCACTGCATTTTATACCTTTATAAAACTGTGCGAATTTTTTTCGTTCAAACCACGAACACAGTTGAAAATTTCTGAACGAGATGATGCGGAATGGATCGAAAAATCGATTTTTATCACAATGTCTGGCCCGCGTCATTTTGGGTGTGGGGGCACCAGCCAAATGTGGGGGAACACCCTCTGCAATGCCCCCCGTGTAGAACCCCATTACAAGAATACACCTTCTTTGGGAAACCGGAAAATGGGGGAGCTATATATTTTCACAGGAATAAAACGGACATTATATCAGGGGGGCCACACCGCCCCCTGCACCCCCACACTTGGAAGGACCCTATGAAGGATGAAGGCTGCTGCCCCCAATCCCCCCACTAAGTGATCTTGCTGACTAAACCACAATAACATCATCAACAACAACAACAACATCATCAACAACAACGACGACGACAACAACAACAAAACAGCAACAACAGCAGCGGCAGCAGCATCAACATAGCAACAACAACAAAGTTTAAAATCTTCGTGTATGCACAAAGAGTAGCAAATGCTGCTCTCCGGAACCATTGCTAAATAGCACAACGATTTTAAATTTTTCCTTTTTTCCGAAAAAAAAACGTTTTTCCAGTGCGTTCAATTTTTTCGGGGAAAAACTCTGAATCTTCATTCTTTATGAAAAGAAGAGCACACAAATTTCGCTGCGAAAGTTGCTAGAATTTCCCGCAAGGATCCTACCGAACAGGAAATCCATTATCTGGCAGAGCTTGATGCAAACCTCCTGTTGTACCCTGCTGTTTACTACGCATCATTATAATTTCAAAAATATAAAAACGATTCTTGTTTACATCTGTCGAAATGCGCAAAAATCACTTTTTAGTTTGATGACTTTGATATATTTTAACAGCATTTTCCTGATACTTGTTTTGTATGTTAGAAAATTCGGCCAATGTAAAAAGAACAAGGCCGCGTACGATAAGTAAATTCCTAAGCCAAGACTAAACCTAAGAATGAGCTGGTAGCCTTAGCAAAAAAGTCTGAACCTTAAGCATTCTCTATTGCATTCCGGCGGAAAATCGTTTTGCCCCTTATATTTACATGGACAGAAATTTTATTTACCAACGTAAATATATGTAACCATCCAAGTATTCGGACCGACAAATTTGTTGATTGAATTGAACTGAACGCATTTTCGGAAATACAACGTTTGATGCATATTGAATGTAAGTCAATACCCAGATTAGAGCACCTGCAGTTTAATAGGAAAATTCAAATGAAATTTTCAATAAAGAGTAGCCGATCAAGACGAAGTGACCATCTTCCGTTTACTTCAGTGTCAATGCTCAATATGCAATGTTTGAAAAAGTAAACCCAAGTGACGCGTAGGTATGCTTAGAATTTCAAGCTTTCACATGATGTTTGAAAATGTCGGCTAAATTTACGTATAAAAATGAAAATATACTTGGAATTAGAACTAATTGACGAGCATATGACTTTACGTCAATATGGTTTTACGCACCAACTACCTCATTACCTTGAGTCAAGTGAAACCTACCGCAGGAAATTTGGGTAAGACCAACAATAAATATCGTTGATGTCATCAACGGCACACAACATGCTTAGCGACTGCTAAGTCTTCCTCATCCGGGTGCACGTCGTTTTGCAAGACATTTTAATTGGCAACTCATCATTAAAGTAATAAAAATTGTATTTCACCATTCGTGAATTACACTAAATTATACAATTTCAATTCGGTCCCAGAACAAACAATGTTTAAAGGCAGAGTAGGCAAAAAGGTTAGCAAAACTGTACAGCCGTTAAAATTAATAAGCAACTATTGTTGGGATTAAGCTGCTCAAAAAACAAATCAGACACGTTTAATCACTGACATATTGAACAGATTTTTATGAGGAAATGCACAAAAAATTAAAAAATATATATACAGATAACCATGATTACAATTTACCAGGCCACGTTAATTATCCATACGTTAAACCAACACCAAGTAAAATTTTCAAAAAGCATGGAAGCAAGTATAGGCGATTTAAACACAATTTACTAGCCGAGTACAAAAAATTTACAAGTGGATGAAGAATTTTTGGGATTTGAAAAAACAAAACGATAGCACGTGCCGGTCATATTATGCAGCGGTTCTTGTACGTTTACCTCCACGGTTATAAGGATTAGAACAAGGCTTACCTATGCCTAAAAGCATAAACCTTGTTTAAGCCTTATCCTATAAGCTTAAGCGTAATTCTGAGCCTTAACCTAATCTGTTGAGAAAGCGCAAGACAGTTCGTGCAAACACATCAGATTGAACACTTATCAGCAATTAAACATTATATTGAAATTGTTCGAATATAATATTATATAAATACAAAAATGCAACAACCATGCAATGCCGCGAATAAAAATACAACAATCACAGCTTAGTGCTTTATAGCCTTTTAAAATAATCTGCAATTATACTGATCGATCGCATAAAGAAGAGTTCGTACTAATTTTTACTAATGCACTGCTTTGAAACTAGATATATCTGACTGAAGAGGTTAAACAGAGACTCATTAGTATAACGTTATAACCGAAAACCTACGAAAAACATTGTCAACTTGCAATAAAGCTTGAATATCTGTGGAGGATTCTGTAGTACTTTGTAATCCGTTTTATTGAAAATCACTGAAAATGCAGTGTTTTGCTGCAAGATTGTTTACGGTCCACTAGGCATATCATCATTTAAAGTGGTATGTCTCCCACATGCTATTGTTTAGTTTCTACATGCAGTTTATGTAGCGTTTAGTCTATTGTCGGTTTCAACCAATGAAAACCTGATACGTTTTCTTCGTTTTATGCTTTTTTATACCATGTATTCCATAATTGCACTCTGCTTTAAAAATCGAAGTCACCCAATCCTTTTTCCGACGTTGCTAAATCATGTTTATATGGCTGTTCAATAACTTTTTAATTTGTATATACATTGCACGAATTAATCAACACATAAAAGATGTAGGTACGTGCGAAATACACGTAACACGCGGATTGTCATAATATGTCGTCCACCGGGTAGTGTATTGTAGTCGGTTATCTGTTGGCTTTGCGTACAGGTGGTTTGATGTTTCCTATGTGACAGAGGTTCGAATCTGGCTCACGACCTAAGGTTTTCACAAAGAAACCGTTTTCGTTTTTATTTCCGTTTCCAGAATTTTGGTTTTATTCCATTTTTACCGGCAGTTTTTACTCCCTTGCTTCTTGATACACTATGTTTAAACAATAGACTTTTTAAAAATTTTAATTGATATTCCACTCTTAGAATTTAGATTTCCGACATTGTTTATTGTAGTATTTCTGAGTTTCGTTCAATCCTTCTGCTTCAACGGTATGGAATATTAATCCCTATAATTCTCTTATCTAAAGTGCCTAATGGCCATCCCCGCAACTACGAATTGTAATAGTAGAGGGTCAGGAACGTTTCTAGAAGGCAGGAAAATTTTTATTTACACAGAATTTCTTTAATGCTGTCCAAGAAATAGGGATTGATGATGCCCATAGGGGTAGCCACCCCCTCCGTTGTTCTGGCCTAGTCTGTGACATTAAATCCGATGCATGAGAGATGAGTACCCGGTCTCCCGGAACAGTTAAGGAACTGCTTACAAATTTACACAGGTTTATCGCAAGAAATTTATGGAGAGACTTTCAGATTCTGTAGAAATAATACGTAGTTTAATAAAACGGTGGCTTTTAGTACTAAATGTGTTTTACAAGAAACTTCCTTAGTCGTGCCGGCAGCAAAATAGTGAATCATAATAATGGCAGATAGAACACAGCAACAGAAAAACGACAGCAGACTGTAATATACAATTTTTGCAATCTTGTTGATTTTTAGTTACAAAACTAGCACAAAGCATTTTCGCAACTTTGACGTATGTAATTAAATTATTAAAACGATACGATGTAGACTAAGTTTGCATACAAAACAAACCAAATTGTTGTGCGAGCAGTAACCAAACACTGTAACAACATAACTGAGTTAATGGAACATAATTCGCAAAATGTATGCAAAGTATTTCTCGTGTAATTTTCTATCACTTAAATTAGTGGTGTCTTGCTTACCTATCATAATAGATGTAAATAAAAAGGCTGTTTAAAATTTTGCTATTTCGAGACCAAGTTCCGGAAGAAAATTTACTATGCGACAAACAGTATAAGCGGCATTGAGTTTTTCTGGTGGCACTGCGATTGTATGTAACAAAACAATATTGCCGCTTATACACTAGTCAAGCTCACAATGATCTGTATTGCAACAGGAACAAGCAACCTAAGCAACCTACGCAACCAATAATTTTCATAACCTACGGTGAAGTATCTAACACGAGCACAGCACCGCCGGCACGGCTTCGTTCTGACAGCGAATCATGTGTGTCAGGTAGACTTTTTGGACAACTACCTGTTGATCCAGTACTATTTGAACGATGACATCCACCTACTGTCTGTTGTAATGACGGATTTCCACGTCGTTCAATCTGTTGTTCTACTGGAGATCGATCATACATTGACGCCGTTAAGCTCACAACCGACTGAGCACCACAATGCACCGATACTCTGCATCGTTGGTTTGACTCCACGGTATAATCATTGTTTTCGCTGCCACCACGACGCTGTTGTCCTTGGCTGGTATCGGTCAACAACTCACGCTCGTAGATACCTTCTTTCAATCCACCGTTTGCTGCTGTCGGCAGTTCTTGTCTGTCACTGCGGCGACTTACACCAAAACTATCGCCAGCGTAACGCGCAGCAGATGTTCCGTCGCGACTTGAACCACAGCGAACCACATGGAAGCATTTACCAGGCTGCCGGTCATCATTCGGTTCGTGACGCAAGCACCTTAGCTCACTTGAGCTACTGGTTGCGCCTACTGGCGGTGTCATACTTGCGCTTCGGGCTCGATTTATTGAACCAGCGTGTGACTCAGTTCCGCTGCTGGCGAACAGTGCTGATTTAACTTTGTTAATATTATTGTTAAGGTTGTTGTTGATATTATTGTTGTTGTTGATATTATTATTGTTGTTTCGGCAATAATATGATCGCCCGCTGTGTACATTATCCTTATCGTCGGCGGTCACTGCAACCACAACTCTACCGTCTGTATGGCAACAACTAGCGTTCGGATAGCGGTGGCTACAACAGCTATCAGGCGTTACTGACAATCGATGCCCAACTGGGTTTGGTGCAGTAGAAAGCAATGTTACAGATTTACGCGAGCATTGTGGTGATCCAGTTGGTGATTCTGCAGTACTAAAACCTGAGTCGGCCATGTTTGTCGAATATATCGCCTGCAGTGTTGCTGTATTCTTTCCAGCTATCGCTGTGGTAACCACAGATGACGAGGAAGAGGAGGACAGTTGATGGCTTGAACCACTTGCAGCATTAGACACCAATTGAGTGGTGACCATTTTTACCGATGGTGACGGTGACGTGCTGTAACTTTTGTTGATATTTTCATTGTTGTTGCTGCTGCTGCTACAAAGACTAGCCTTGGAGTCGTGGTGGTTGTCGCTGCCGGAATCGTTTTGCTTACGGCCACTGGCGTATTTTGACAATGCTTGATCACAACGGGACGAATTGTGACAGCAATCTGGTGAAGATGTATAACTAACAGTACACCGCGACGAACTACCATCAACACAATCGTCTCCACAACTGAAACGCGGAGTAGAAGAGCATCGCTCATTACGTCCACGAACAGTGCAACCAGCAACAACATCGCTATGTGACCATGGCAAGCTAGCGTTGCTAGCCAAGGTTGTTGCCAGATTACCACTGGCTGTGTCAAATAACGATGATGCGGCCGAGTCAGAACGTGATGAAGTTGAGCTCCTAGCTGTTGCTTGTTCATTGCTCACGCCGCCACGGCTATCACCGCCTAAGTCCAACGATGGCTCTTCACTTCGACTAGAAGTTGCTGCCGAAATATTTGTAACCGAGCTAGCGTCTGGCACGACAGAATGCCGGGAGTAACTACTTTGCGAAGGTGGTTGGAAATGTGTTCGTGGAGTGACCGACAAACTAAGCGAATGTTTAATACCAAGCTTATTCGAAGCTTCGTCGAAAGACAGCAATTCTATGGTTTGTCGTTTTTCAAGCTCGCCAACTCGTTTAACACGTTCGGCTTCGAATTCTGCAAGTTCTTTCTCAATCTAAAATACAGCGTGGATGTCAAAAACTAATATGTTCAAGCAGTCAATTAGCAAATCCAAGTTCGGTGGCAGAGACCCGACTGAAGTTGACCTCGATACTAATTCGGTATAGCCTGAACGTCGAAAACTGACTTACGTTTAAATATCGTAAATGTTGATAATCCTTAGTCCAGCTATTCATTTGGTATTTAAAATTTCTTATTGACAAACCAGAGCTACAAAAATTAAGTACAGCCTCGGTTTAAGTCAAAATCGAACTTAACTCATGTTTCTCCAACTCACGCACCACTAGGCATCGTTTTAAATGCACTAGAAAGAAATAATTTTAATACAAAATGCATTTGTACCCCATCTGATCCAGTTCCTAACCACAGTACATTAATTTGAAAAAGAACTTACTCGTTGCTCCAGCACCGCTCGTCTGTGGCTCTGACGATCTTGTAAAGTTGATCGTTCCTGTTCGTGCTGCCTTGTCAACTGCATACGAGCACGACTTTGAGCCGCCATTAACAGTTCAAGTTCGGAATTAAGTCGATCTCGCAAGGCTGCGACTTCATCGCCCTGACCCGTTTCAAGTTTAACCTGAAATGAACATTGCACATACGGATTCAGTGAAAACAAAACGAACATTGAAAAACGTAAATTGGTGTAAACAGCTAACGATTTATACGGCAGATATGGCGTACACATTCATACATGGTTAGTTTTGCAAAAATTGTGAATTTGAAGTTTAGCAAACCAGTTCAGTGCTGCGACCTTCAATTCCAACGGCGTTCACATAAAACAATACGTAACAAGATTTATCAACATTGGATGTTATAATGCTATCGAAACAAGCAACAGATAATTAAGTAAAATACCGCTTGGCTATCCATCATATCCGATATTGATTTTTCGTATTGTGCCTCCAGCGTCGCAATTTTCCGCTTCTGTTCGTACTTAATTTGCTTTAGAATTGCAGTTTGTTCAGACTTTGTTCTCCCTTCAGCAACTTGAGCCTTCAGCGCTTTATATTGTCGAGTCTGCGTTTTCACTGCTTCGCGATACTGTTTACGAATGGCAATTTCTTTAATCTAGAAATTAAGTATTATTAAGTAGATTGCAAGGCTAGTAATAACATTTCCTGCCCAATGACATTGATATATAAGTGTGACCAAAACATGTTGTTGCAGTTTCTTTTGTGTTCTGTGCGAAGCTGAGCGCATACCAATTTCAAGTCGTTGTCAAACACACGAAAATGTGAAGCAAGAAAAATTACAATGACTACAAATTCATTATTTAATACGAAACGCCACGCAACAGATTTAAAGTAATCTCTGGAGCCATGCTTACTTTGAGCTCTTTTGGCTGTTGTTTTGTTGCGAACGCGTGGCGCTTTTTGAGATCGTCTTGCAGGCGACGAGTGTAGTCTGGAACAAAATAATTTAGAAATTGAAATTAAAATTTTCATTAACAGTAACCAATTTTAGTTTTAATAACAAATACCATAATTCGCGATGGCTCCATGAGGATAAACAGCAGTTTATCTGTGCAATATGCAGAACAGGTTTAATTGTCTTACACACGATATCTCACATCAGTATTTACATGAGGCATCCTGAAGTCTGTGCGAATAGGGATTGCACTATAAGAAAACAGATTATTTATTATATATTATATATTACTTTTGAGATGTTATGTATGCTATAACTATCAAAAGTCGATCTCTATATTAGCTTTAATTCAAAACCACGTTGTGTTATCGCCCTTATAAATTACGGCAAAAAAGAAATAAACACTCAAAATAGTAAACTAACAACTAACCCTGTTGGTTTTGAAGCTCGGTTGCATGCCGTCGATTAAGCTGTGATTCGCGAAGGCTCTGCAATTCATGCAACTGATCAGTTTCAATCTTTTGTGTGTCTTCCGCATGGCGACGCAATAATTCATGAGCTTTGTTCAATTGGCGCAAACGAACAGATAGTTCCTGAAAGTTTAGCAAACTCAAGGCTGCTGTTGTTAAGGCACAAATTATAACAACTGACAGGAACTAAAAAACACCAAGAACTTAAAACTACGAAGCCAACAAAACACAAACGCTTACCTCTTTGAGCAAATCTTGTTCTAGTTTGTGATAGTTGACTATATGGGTTCGCCGGATTTTGCGCACGTGTAAATCAAGTCCGCGACGCTGTTCTTCAAGAATACACGTGATTTCGTCCTGTTGTCGCTGGGCAAGTGCATCGCAATTACGCTCGACCGATTCGGTGCGCAAGCGCGATTTCTTTGCTTCCTAAACCATAATCGATGTGCTAAATGGGTTGCTATATATTAGGTGCTATACACGCTTCCACTGTCATAAAGCTCGAAACTGTTTTAACCCTGGCGGATAGTTTTACCTTGATGTCATAATAAACTAAGCTAGACTTGATTTAGTTAACAACATATTGCGTTGCGCACACTGACATTGAACCTGTGAAATTCGATTTTGCGAAGTTTCAAGCTAATAGAACTATTTTTTCTCAAATCGAAGTAGTGCCTAAACTTTTGTTAATCGCCAATTTGGCGACTAGTTTTTTTGCACATTTTATTGAAAAATTTCTTCAACAAAGTCTGGTTAAGACTATCACAACAGTGAATGAAGCTTTTCAATTTGGTTCTGTATCGCCTGAAAGCAATGTGAATCTGACTTCTTAAGCGACTTATTGGTTTGTCAGCTCGTACCACAATTTTAACAGGCATGTAAAACGAACGAAAACACTAACAAAAATTGAAAATATTAACATATTAGTTTTAATAAGAGCATGAACCAGTCGCAAGTAAACTCAAAACATTTGTTTAATTCGCAAACCTGTTTCCATCTATCACGTTGAGTTTTGTATTCTTTGCGTTGCTTTTGTGATATGCTGCGCATCTCGTTGCCCTGCTGATCTTTCATTTGTTTCAACTGCCGACGTTCAATGTCTTCATGAGCTTTTGCCTGAAATCTCCAAATATTCGTAATTTGCCACATCAAACTGTACATCGAATACATGTTTATATGACTAGTACTATGCGTTGCTAGCGAAAAATATGTTAATCACCAACTTCTACCATCAACGCCTTTAAAAGAACCTTCAAACACACTTATATAGCTGTGTAGTAAAAATCACGCTTAGTGTGTAAAGATTTTTCTTCCATATGTTCATCAAGCTTTTTATGCAACCTTAGGTAGCAGTTAAATTATGTGGTATATACTATATCGCACACAACCTGCCAACATTGAAAATAGGTTAGTTCGGTATTCCTACAGATCTGCCAAACAAATTGGCGCAAATTATAGAATTTCCGCAATTCACAGTGCCGTCATGAAATAGTGAAAACTTGGTAATATGCAAATGATCGAAAAATGGTACCCTTCATATACCAAATACAAAAAAGACCTTATAAACAAAACTAAGCAATCTGTCTCTATACCTTCGAATCGAGATGTGCTTGGTGTTGAATGTGTAACTTTTCAAGCTCTTTAGTAAATGATTTGAGTAACTGTTGGTATTCACGATCCAATCGAGCCTTTAAACTGTCCATTTCAATGTGTTCTTTTTCTTCGAGCTAAATAAACACTCAAATTTACATTATTAAAAACTCAATCCTCAGTTTCTAGGAGCTCAAGCAATAGCTAGGCTATTAATAGATTTTATTTTTAAGTTCATTTTCCATTTTTACATCATGGTTTCTATAATATAACAAAAACAGTTACCCTGTTGGAAACGATTTTGCCCATTGAGCGAATCCTGGGGTGTTAATCTCGCATTGGGGTTTTAAAATTTTAAGCCGTTTATTAGCTACAGGCTAATTTGCATAATTAATTAAGCCTAAATTAGGACTTTCCACAATATTTCACTAATTATTACAGTTAGAAGCATTATAATTTTAGGATTAAAAGGTTTTTGGGTGCGAGGAATCTGCGTAGACTGTTTACAAACCTCCAAATCCGATAATTGAGCAGTTAGCTAATAGATAATTTGCATATTAGCATAGTTTATAAGCCTAAATTAGGACTTTTTACAATATTTCACTAATTATTAAGGTTAAAAGCAATAAAATTTCAGCACTAAAGGGTTTTTAGGTGCGAGGAATTTGAATAAATAGTTTACTAACATCCACAACCGATAAATGAATAGTTAGCTAATAGCTGACTTGCATATTAGCTTAATTGACGAGACAAAACTAGGATTTTTAAATTATTTCAATAATTATTAGGGTTTAATGAAGGTTTTTGGGTGCGAGGAATCTGAGGAAATTGCTTACAAACCTCCAAAACCGATAATGAATAGTTAGCTAACAACTGATCTGCATATTACCTTAATTGCTTACGTGTGCTCGAGCTTCGCTCGATAAATGTAGTCCCACTACGACTGGTATAATTTATATTTGGGTTACAACCCAATATCAACTGAATATGGGTGTGCTGAGACCGAACCGATGCTAACAGCTTTGGCAGAGTTTACGACGTTACAGTAATCTTTTCAATACTTCAACTTTTCTGTCTCGATTCCGAAAACATAATGGAAGACAACTTAGAATATTTTTTGGCTTTCCTATCAAATATATACACTACGTGTAATTAAAATGTTATGCACCGTTCTAAGTGTCCCAGTTGCCAATCTCACAGTCGACAGGACTCTACAACTGAACACAGGCCGAATGTACTATGCAAAAAATTGCATCTGGCATTACGCTACTTTTCATTTCTTTACTATTTCAACTTAAAGACTTTTACAGGTTTTTACTAACTCGCTGATACAAAGATGTCAAAACTTCTTCTCGATCGTAAATGACTATTTCCACTCATCAGATTAACTGGGTTGAAGCCAGAGTCATTTCCAAAAAAAGTCCCAGATGTCAGTTATATAATATTAACAATTCCAACCTGTTTGATTTCCTTGTGCTGGGTGCGGCGTAGACGTTTATAATCAGTCAGTTGTTGCATGCCAACTGCGTCCGCTGCATGTTCGTCAGCTTCGCGTTGAACAGCTTTCACAGGTCGGATTGTCGCAAACTGAGCACGGCGTACAGAAAGACTCTGAAACAATAAACACTTCATAAAATAACACATGACTTTAAAGAAATACGAATACATACGTATCCCATGATAGTTTGCAGCGTTAGAGGGCAGCCCATATACGAAACACTAATTTTTGGCATGCACACACACCCACAGAAAGTTCCTGAAAATTTATCAAGCAAAAAGTTACCAATGTTTCATTCATACATCACTCATAAGAGACAAAAAGAAATTTTAAAAAAACAAGACAAATGCATCCCAAATGTTTATCACTTTCCACTCGATGAATACATCCAGAAATTGCAGAAAAATTAAACATGAAAAAACCTGCAAAATCTCACCTTTATACTTCTAGTGCTAGAGATACGTTGAATATTTGACGCTACTGCTGCAGCTCCGATAGACGCCGAAGGAGAGTTCTGTGTAACTGTCAAAGCATTTCCTTGCATAGATACGTCTTTTGAACGATGTGACTGCAGCTCAGAAGGTATGGACCCTCCCTGTATGTTAATTGAAGGACCATGAACGTAATTTTCATTGGACCTATTTTCAGACCTAGTCGTTTCTGTACTCTTGCTGCCTGCAGTCAGCAATGAACTGGCCTGAGGAAGTTCAGAGTCATCTCCTTGTAACTGTCCAGTTGTTGATGGATGATAGTACAGACCACGCTGACTTCCGAGGTCTTTGATGGGCATCTTTGAGTCTGCCTCGAGACCTGAAACTTCCCGTGCATCGTTGTCACTTGACCCATCTCTATTTTCAACCAATTGTACACCACTTGGCTTCTGATACGAACTTAATCCGCTATCAAAAGGCGGGGGTGTGGCCGGTGGGGCAACAAGCGGCAGCTGAGGTTTATTTGACACTGCACTACTGATAAGTACTGTAGGAAGAGTTCCAGGAGGAGCACTTTCGCGATAATGCCTAGGTGGAAGCGGAGGAGGTTGATGTCGATCCTGGCTCACGTCTGCGGCTGCAAGTCGAGCCGGTGGCAATGGAGGTGCGTCTAATGACGCAAGTGAATTGGTCGTTGAGCTTCCACTACCCAACTCATCTTCCTGAAATAACAAATCGATACTCTACGAGCAAAAATTATAATTATTCAAACAGCAATAACAGGAATATTAAGTTATCACAAAACAACAGTATTTAACAAAAGCCATAATTACAGAGTTTCTCAAATTTAACAACAATTTGACAAAAGTCCTTCAATGTTTACGGTTAAACAAAACATAAAGTATGCTACTAACTATACGAAAATCAGTAACTTTACATTTAAAAAACATACCACTGAATCTACATCTTCAGAATCAAGCGATGACGTTTCACTTGTTCCAAGTGGCCCACCAAGACTGTTCAATACTGAAGACGATCCTCTGGACCCGGGAGTGGCAGCACCAGACGACTGGCTGCTTGGTGACCGTTCATCGCTCAAGAAAAGTTTCCACATTTTGCGATACTGTCGATTATCAATGTTTTGAACTAGATCTTTACACCGCAAGACAAGATCGAGTAGTATTTGTGACGATGACCGAACGTGGCTAATAAACGGATGCTTAAAATAAAGTAAATTTAATAATAACAAGAACGACGCTTAGTTTTTAACTGTGATAGGCCGCGATTAAAAACTAGAGATGTGCCGATTAATCGGCATCGGTAATAATCAGGGATGGGCGTTCTCCGTCGAAAAAGCGAGACCGAGACCCAACCGACAGAGACCCAACCTACCGAACCGAGACTTTTGGTCTCGGTCTCGATCAATTGTCAACCGTTACCGAAAATAAAAATAAGGCTTTTAACATGACTTTTTGGATATTTTTATCTGCTTTGAATTGCCGCTTCGTACAATTAAACTAATAAGTCGCCGTCACAATTTGTTTTTAACCCTTTTTCACATGAATATTTTTGCATCTGAGACCTACTTTTATGCTAGGATTCGAACTCCAGTGACAGAGTGGGAGGCGTTTACCATCACCACTCAGCTATAGGAGCTTGACGCTCGAGAACGGGCTCTCACGTCTTGTGGTGATTTCGTACTATGTATACGTGTTGCAATTGTTAAACACTATGCGATATATACTATTCAACGTATATACACTGCGCTGAGTGACTCATAGTCAACTCTATGTGAGAAGGGGTTATAGATAGTGAACTAAAAAGTTTTTCGCTTAACCCTTAATCACATGGATATTTTCTATTTCATCTGAGACCTACTTTTACGCTAGGATTCGAACTCCAGTGACTGGAATGGGAGGCGTTTACCATCACCACTTAGCTATAGGAGCTTGACGCTCGAGCCCGAGGGGACTCTCCCGTCTTGTGGTGATTTAGTACTATGTATACGTGTTGCAATTGTTAAACACTGTGTAATATACTATTTAACGTATATACTCTGCGCTGAGTTGCCTATAGTCATCTCTATGTGAGAAGGGGTTATCTTTATTTTTCACTTGGCTACTGTCGCCATATCCTTCGAATAGGCTCGGGACAAAAACATTATTTCAAAACACCCTCGGTACAATCCCGAATTCAGGGCTATAGTGTTGTTTTTGCTCCAGGGTAAACCGAATAGACTGGAAAATTTTTTAACATAGCGTGACGTTAAAAATACGGATGACCCATAATTTTGAACGATCCCTTAAATGTTTTAAACGCGAAAATGCATCAATTTGTGCTTTGTGTCAATAAAATCAAAGTGTTTTGTGTTTTCTTTCAAAAATAGAATTTTGGGTAACCACAGGGGTCATTCAGTTTGTCAAATCGCTGCGCTGTATAAACAGGTAGCGATGCTCCATGATCGTTCGCTGTCTGTGTTGGTAGGCGAAATGCGTAAATACACTGAAAAAAGCGAGACCGAGGCCAGTTAAATCCCAAGACCCAGACTGACCATCCTGGTAATAATCGGCACTTTTCGTGAATATCGGCACAGCCAAAAAATTACCGATTCTTTGCCGATACTTTTTGCACAGATAACAGTGAGTTGGAATGCTATCCGTTTCATTTCTGGGCGCATATCAGTGTGTCAGCTCTTTTGATGTGTTTGAAAAAATTAATTGAAAAGAAAGAACCGCCATAGCCAAAAATTTTGGTATCACCACATCATAATTAAAAAAGTGAAAAAATTAAAATTATATGCTCAACGCCAAAAACCATTGAGGAATTGCTATTACATACTTCGGATTTGAATCATTCCTACCGTTTTTACCGCAAAGCGGAAAGTTTTGTTTTGGACGAAAACCAACCAAAATGCCATTTCATTTATCTTAATTAAATGCAATGGTCTAGTGCTTACCAAGCTACAATCCTGCGAGGTCGGCCTTTGCTTGGGCTCTTTGGCGAGACATGCATCGACGAAATTCCGAAAGTTCGGCGACCAGTTTGTTTCTCCAGGGGCACTGGCTGCAGACAGAGAAGGCGCGTCATTTTGTGCAATATGATATAGTGCAGACATGGCGTTCATGTTAAACAATGGTGGTTTGCGTTCACCTAGAATTATAAACGTCGTCGTGTCTCAGCGGAATGATTTAAGTGTGCTTCAAAAACCAGTTTAAACAAGTAGTGTTCCACTATAACTATACGAATCGCTACCCATACAGCCCTCATGCTTCAAATGGAATATGAAATACTTTCAATTAAAAAAATTCCAGCCTGCAGTCGGTCGAAACATAACCAATGATCTTATTGCTGTTTCAATTAATATCCTAGTTACAAAAATAGGAAGGCGGCGCCCCCCCGAAAAAATTTGTGCGAAGTGTCATTTCCATTTTTAAACACAAGTGTTCATCATACCCAGCTCAATGCATGTAATACCAAGCGACCAAACGTCTACACGACAGTCGTAGTTGCCTTCATCCATCGCCAAAATCACTTCTGGTGCCATCCAGTATGGTGTTCCAACAAACGACTGCGCTGGTGAGCTGAACGAGGCGCTTCCAAAGTCACCTGTGCGTACAACAACAATGTTTACTGTAGTATTGAGACAGCAAAAATTCTATAAAGATCTATACTCAAGGATACGTAATGTTCGTAATATTTGGCAAACACGAAAGAGTTAAAATGACAACGTTTGCTTTTACTGAAATACTTAGTTATTGTCCGGCTCCAATTAGATATTTTACTATACGGTTCCGAGTTCTTTCTGTGGGACATCGAAAATCGTGGAAACAGTCAGTTCTAATAGAAACACAAACAAAAATTGTAACATATACGTAATAAACATCAGCCTAACCAAGTTTGACCACGCCTTGGTCCGTGAGCAAGATGTTACCAGCCTAAAAGAGAAAACAAAACATAAAACTATAGCTTTAAACAAACATTTTAAGCTTGGAGATACTGAAGTTTTAAATTATGAAGCGCAACAATAAATCTTATAAACTGCATAATACCTTCAATTAACGCTAAAGAAAACCGCAAGTGATAATATGCGTACGTATGTATACTAAAGTTGCAACAAATCAAAATGAAAGCCGGACTCCGAATATAAAAAACCGAAAACCGGATCCGAACCCTGAATGCTTCCCAATAAAAACACGGTTCTGGAATGACTAAAATACCGAGAGCTAGACCCGAACCCGGAACTTTGCATAATGTAGTCCTGAACGATAACCTAACATTTCTATAAAGACATAAAATTTTAGGACAAGCAGTTGACGCAGATTTTGTCTTCATATATCTTTTAGAAGCGAGGATGGCCTTGAGGGAACTCCAAAGATGGCATCAAAAAAAATTTTGCGCAAAGCGATTTGCCCTGAGAGTGGTAGGAGGCACCATCATGAACGCTCATATGACTCCTATAGTCAATACTTATGTTTTTGGACATACATAACTGGGCGTTTCTCATCGATTTAAGTCTCGAACTTTGAGCGGGGCAAAATTTCGATTAGCATGTTGAACCGGAGCAAGCCGTTTGATGTTTCGCCGAGTGCGGTAACCACCATCCCATTCAAAGTTAACACCAGGACGCGGATTTTTTTGGGGAAAATACCCGAAATAACCAGAATACCCGTACTCGGATGCGACTCTAGCGTAAACTAAAACAAAATTAAGCTTCCGGTTTAAACATTCATATAATATCTATTACGTATGTCTTAAATCAAAAACAACCTTGATATCCCGATGAATACGATCAAGATTGTGTAAATAAATAAGGCCTTGAAGAACTTCTGAGCACATTGCGGCAATTTCAACTTCTAGCAACGGTTTCTTTTGCACTGAAATTGTTCAAATTAACACATTACAAGCGATTACGGATACAGGATTGATGAAGCATACGGGTTCATTGGTTTAAAACTGAAGGAAGGATGAAGGAAGTTTTACAGAGCACTGGTTTCAAAATTCATTAGTTCAGCTGTACGTAGTATATCTATACCAAAATTATGATCACACGCACCGCCTTACGCCAGGAATATTTCTTAGTTCAAAGCCGATTCTCACGAAAACTGTGGATAATGAACCCCTAGAGCTCAGTGCTGGTTTCACTGTTCGGAATTGAAAACAAATAGCAACTAAACACACAACATTCAATAACAACATTACCGCATTAGACTTATATATAGTTTTCAAACATTAGCAACACCGAATTCAGTACTGCTCCAACTTAAAAGAAGTTGGTTACAATTTAGAGGATTACCTATTACTAAGGGCAAATTATTGTATCATATTTACTTCAGTAATGAAAAGGAAAATTTCAAGTATACCTTCAATAATATCGGCGGCGGATCCAACACAATATTCCATTACAAGCTAAAACACAATATCTGTAGGACCTTTTCGTTAAAAATGACAAATGCGACCGGGATTTATTGCTAAAATGTTCAAATTCAGCCAAGATAACGCTGCTTACGTGAAATACAAGAAATGTTTCAAAAGCACTAGTTTCTTTCGTAACCGCTATCAAAAATTAGACAAGATCCCTAAACACAACTAATTGATAGCTTTTAATTTCGAGACGCGACATGCAGAAAATAAACACTATTTTGGATTAAATTATTGCCACTAAGTATATGGCCGCCCCGTTTCAGCTCAGGGATCGACCGATCATAAATCTGATTTTACAACTGGAAATACCGCATATTTTGCTGTAAAACAAGTATTTTTGCACGTCTCAAATACTTCCAATCCAACAATGCATAATTTTAGGTCTTGCATCCGGTCACCATGCAGTTCCGTTATCCGGTAAAACTAATATCCGGCCAATCCTTTGTAGTCGTAGGTGCAAGGTTTGGAATTACCTACATATATTTAACTTTTGAAATGTTTAGATACATTTAAAGTAGGCAACACGGTTGAAAAATCGGAATTGCAGCTGACCTCCGAAGACATGCCTCCTTTGTTAAAAGAACTAAGCAAATCAAAAATATTTACCCAGCAGGTATGCTCTTTGAGATAGCAGCCTTTGTACTCGACAATGTGCCGATGCGTAAGTTGGCGTATAAATCTAACTTCTTTTATAATATCAGCCCATTTCTGAAAAGCAAAATATTTATTCGTTGTCAAATACACATAAACCCCATTCAGACGTGCAGACCAGGGATCGATCGGATATCCGGTTCTGGTTTAATATGCGGAAAAATCCGACATCCGAACCCGGTATAAACCCACCGGATACCGGATATTTGTGGTTAATATGGTTCCAAATATAAAACTGCGTCAAAATACTAGATATTTTGAAGCGACTTCAATTCCGAAGCTTATTATTTCACCGATACTGATAGCTCGACAAGTAAAAAAACAGCAGCATTAAAATGCAAGCTATACGAAACAAATACAAAGCTGTACCTCCATGTGTTGCTTGCCAGAATATGCCATCTTTTTAACTGCTACAACTTCCCGAGTTGCCGAGTCGACAGCCTAAAACATGAATATGAATATGAACACGAAAAATAGCTATGTTTTAAAGCAATAAATAAAACTAACATTTTTTACAAAATTTCATGAAAAAGGTTTTGGCAAAGTTCCAAAAGTAACTAAATGTAAGAAAAGGTATCAGAATTAAAATAATTCCTAGCACTACCAATGAAAAAAAAATTTTAATGCTTAACTATTACTGTTTCAACGAGATAAAATCAACTGCTACCATTCTATAAACATTTTGAACGGACGTTTTACCCTGACGGGTTAACACGAACAGAATATCGAACCAAATTTCGTTAGAACCAAAGTTTGTGATTTGCGATTAAGCTAAGCAAGCACAAGCTACTATGTAGTCAATGCAAGCAGTTATGTTAAAAGTTGCTACGGTCCGGCAAAAAATTACCCTGGAATATGTGACATGCGGATGCATGGAGGTAAAATGAAACCTCACGCTAATGCTGCACATCGGTAAAACGTTGATGCATATATAATGCCTTCATATGCAAAAGCAATAAAAACATAGAAAAACCAAGATACATGTGTACGTTGAGGCTCTTGTAAAGTATAAAAACAGAAAAACTCAGCAGTTGATTGTGAAGCGGTATGCTCAGTGGTTAGCGCGTTGGACTGATAATCTGTCGACCGAGTTCGAAACCTGGAAACGTCCCTCACAATCACACAATCAACAGCAGAGTTTTTGTTTTTATGACGTACAAGAACCTCAGCGTACACATGTATCTTGGTTCTTCCATGTTTTACCGCTTTTGCGCATGAAGGCACTACATATGAATCAACGTTTTACCGATGTGCAGCATTTGCATGAGGTTTCATTTTACCTCCAAGCATACGCATGTCACAGAGTAGATGCCACCCCGCATGAAACACTAGTCAATACTTACAAAATAAACAGCACCAAAACTGCCATGACCGATTTCCTTTAAATCAACGAAGCGATTCTCGGGGTCTTCAATTGAAAAAAGAGACGCAACCTCAGGATCTTTCAACGACGATGCACCGGCAACTGGCATTTTCATCGATCAATATAAAGTCGACTCAAACCAGAAGGCAGCCAGGTAGGACTACAATTCCCTTGGTCTCGAAATTACCTTCAGCCTAAACTTTGATTTTAAACAAAATCAAATCATTTGCTACACAAGCCTGAGACTCCAAACGTAGGTTGCATAAGTGTATCTACATCAAGCATAGCAGATATATTACTAAATCCAGCATACATGAGTATAACATACAAAACAATGTATATAAATATAAAATACAGTTAAGTACATATGTTGAATGCCAGCACTTAAGAGAAGTAACTTTCATATATTTCAAGCTTCCAACGAGAGGCAGAACGCCGCTGTTCTTAACGAAATTGCAAACAACAATTGTTAACCGGACTGTTACCTATTGTGTTTACTGTGTTTTAAGCTCGCTTAACAAATATTTTGTTTCCTGCCCGGTGGCAATACCATTGATTGCCCTAGAACCCAATCGTTAACAATTTTTACCCTAGCTAAGTGTGTAAAGGTTAAACTTCACAGTCTAGCTGAGCAATGCAAACAGCAAGTTTCGAAAAAACCTTTTCGTTAATTTTAGTATACGATAATAATCCAGGATTATTGTTGAAACCATGTTTTCTAAATTTATTGAACCGGAGGTCGTTTAAAATTTGCCAGAGTCGCAAAGTGAAGCAAAATCCTCTTATTTTTGGGCTGAAGAACCTGACCTAAGTTCTATTTTGACATTGAGTGAATATTTTATTAAAATTTTGTAGCATTAACTTTATTAAGTCTAAGGTTTTTAATAAATATTGCTGCTTATTAATCAATGTTGCCATAAGCCGGCGCCATTTTTTAACTTCCAGTCCTACGCCCTCAAGTTACTGAAACTGAAACAACGCTACCATGAAAAATGTTAAAAAATTATGTTTGCATTTTCAGGGTGTAGCCAATTGGTTTTCAAACTAACCCTTGTGAAAAAGTAGGCTAACTGCACAATACTGTGCAACACAACCCATATTATATACAGGTGAAATATACATACGTTACTCGCCTAATTTGAGTTATATACAAGCTAAAGTCACCCAGGAGACATGATATTTTTACCGGGCAAGGGACCGGGGCCCACACCAATCGAGGCCAAATTTTAGAACACATGAAAAAATCAACATGAGCTACGTTGCTCGTAATACGTACTGATGTGGTGGCTAAACTGGAAAAATAAAAAATACCGGACGGGTATTAATAAGTGTGGTTCGCCATTTTGAATCCCAACAGTAGGTGTCCGTTTTCCTAATACGTGTCCGTAAGCGGATAGAGTTCCTAAATTAGAGTCCATAAAGGTCAATTATCTGTAATTGTAGTGTATAAATAACTCCAGGACCAAATAAAGTTGGTTCGAAACATACAGTTTTGAAAATACATGCCTATTAAGTGGTACCTTGCATTATCACTCAACTTTTAATACAAGACAAACATTTAATTCAACGATAATTGCAGTACCGGAAATATATCAGTAACGAAGGGTGGCGGAGCGTGCGTTAAAATAAATAATAGTCCGTAACCGAATACCTGAGGGTGCCCCCTGGAAAGGCCAAATATTAAATATTAGTCCTTCTATTCGGGTGTCTGCACTACAGTAAATTTCTTGTGCTTCGCAGCAATTAAACAAACGGGACCTTGAACGCTATTCAGGACCGGCGTTAGTACAGTCGTCTTCCAAACAGGTCCGAGAAGGGCCAACAAATTTTTCACAGCTCTATAAAAAACTTCTTGATCCGTGAAAAAAACTGGTTTAACAAGACAGGGCCCCACATTAGGTGCGGTTTGGTTGACATTTTCGCCGAACCTGACTATAGTCACATTTAAACGATATTTGCTTAGTTGATGGTTTCATGTCCACGTTTGTCTGCGTGATAAACTTGTGCCGAACCATTATCGAGCTCAGATAGCTTTTTGGTTTTTGAAGATTTAATAAAATTTGGGAATGCGCTCCTTCATTAAGTTCTTCATTTCACCGCCATTGCCGAATTCGACAAAAATAAAAAGTTCTCAATAATTTTTTTGCTCGCTGTTTGAAACAGACGGTTGTAGACACCACACACACACAAATTTACACCTTCTAGTTCAGTATTTAGTATTGTGCACCGGCCAGGAACAGGCCGGCCAGTACTGCTTATCGCAAAAAAACTAAAAACATTGCGACATTATTTAAATTTAATATTTTTAACCATATTTAGATCGATTTCGATTCTAAAACTTTCAGTTAAAATATGAAATGTTGCGTACTGTTATCATTGTAATCAATGTTAAGATTGAATCACTATAGTTGAAACTACGTGCGGTTTGATAGTGAGAAAAAGTGCTTCAGATGACCTGGGCTGTATTACTCTTACTTAAGGGATAACTGAGAACGGAGGTCTGCCTACAGCTCCGGCTGAAATCGATTTCCGGCAACGGCTCCGGCTCCAGTAGGATTTTTACAGGAGGTTCCGGCAATTTCGGTGGGTAGTGAAAATTTCAGGAATCTGTCGGGCAAGAATTTTCAAACCCACCCCACACCGCGAAAAATGTTCATGGGGATGCGAATGGGAATCACCGCTGCCCCGCCAACTTCTGGACGTGGTGGACGTCATGTAGGTTGCAATACAGGTGTCCTGAGTTTCTGTAATCATTAAAAAAGCATGCCCTAAGGCTTTATGACAAATAATTACTGTGCTGACCCGAATAGAGTGGTAATAAGAGGGGGGCTCCCCATTTTGAGTCCCAATCAATTGGAGTCCGTATCCTTAATAAGAGCCCGTAAGCGGATATAGTCCCTAATGCGTAATTAGGGTCTATAAATGTCAATTATCCCCAATTTCAGTGCATAAAGAGTCCAGGACCAAAAAAAGTTGAACTCACAACATTAAAGCATGCTTAAGTTTAAAGTATATACAGTCCTAACGCCTACCTTGCATCAAAATATCAGTAACGAAGGGCGGTGGAAAGCTGGTTAAAAGTAAATAACAGTACGTAACTGAATGGGGGTACAGTCTGGAGAGGCCAAATAAATATCAGTCGCTCCTCTTATTAGCCAATGTAAAGAACAGTGGCGGTGCAGTATTATAAGCATATTCCTAAGCCTAAGCCTACGCGTAAGCCTAAGCGTAAAGAATGAGCATATTCCTAAGCCTAAGCCTAAGCCAAGCAAAAAAGTTAGTCTTAAGCTGTAGCTTACTCTTTCGCAGTCCTACAGAAAAACGTTCCGCCCCTGATCTTTACATAGGCCCTCTTATTCGGGTCACTACAGTACAGTAATTTCTTGTAGTAAATGACGCTTAAGAGTGTCAATTATTGTTATCTGTCATTTTTTGTTCCATGTAAATCATGCAAGATTCTGCAGCGAGAACACACAGTTGAAATTTGCACGTTTAAATTCTTAAAACAAAGAACTTGCAACTACAACTCGCAACTGCAAGTTTTGGTCGAAAACACTGGAAGCGCATCATGAAATGTTGGGGTATTGCAGATAAAATCTCCAGCACAGCAATTCAGCCCACCTAGAGGGCATCGGCCGAGTTTTGGTATAAGCATGGGTGTGCGTAACGTCGTGTTTGAAAGTTAAGATCCGTTTGGTTACAACATAACAGCCTGTCAGTACTGAACAAAATATAAGCCCATTTGTTTAGTTTGAATACACTCCGTTCTCGCGAAACGCGAAAGTTTTGGAAATTGTTGATTTTGAGTTTTGAATGACCAGCTTAATTAGCAATGGATATAACTGAAGGGTTTAGTGCACAAGAAACATCGGACTGATTTGATGAAAACTACGCTGAGTGTGGAATGAAAGAAAATGCACAAACGCGTTAATCTGTCGTAAAACACAAAATCTTCAATGCAACTGTCGAGGTAGGTATATACATAAAATGTACAAAGCCTGTATGGGGGGGGCACAGAACTTATATATAGAGGGGGTCGCTGTCACATGCAATAACTATATAAATCAATAAGCTGAGCATCTTTGATGTCAGACGCATACAGTGCCATGGTTCGCACAGGTTTTACCGTCTACTAAACAAGAGGATCGGTCAAAAGGTAACTCGTACGTTGTACGTTTTGTACCATTGCGAAGCCCCAAGAATTGAATAATATCGTATCATGCGCTCTTGATAGAACTTATTGAAGACGAAGAACCAGAAAATTTGCGGTGAAACTTGTATCGATATATTGTTGCCTGGATATGAACCGATTTTATAACGGTATTGTTTAAGCTGAAAGTTTGCGTAGAATTCACAAAAAGAAATCCAGAATTATAGAATCCAAATTCAAACTCAAGATTACTTACTGGAGTGACCTGATTAAGAGGGGGGATTGATACTTATTTGGCCTCTCCAGAAGGTACCTTCCCTTGTTATTCGGTTACAGACTGTTATTTATTTTCAACTCGTCATCTGCCACCCTTCGCTGCTTATATATCTCCGGTACTGCAACTATCCTTTGAATTAAACGTTTGTTTGTCTTGTGTCAATAGCTTGAGCGATAATGTAAGCTTATACTTGGGAATGTACATTCAAAATTTAACCCTTTCACTCATAGAATATACTATGAGCAACTAAATACAATAATGTACGAGCAATACGCACACTTGGAGCAGTGTGTAACAGTCATAACCTATATGCGCAGTGTAAAATCTCCACAAGACGGGAGAGCCCCTTCGGGCTCGGGCGTCAAGCTCCTATAGCTCAGAGGTCATCGTAGACGCCTCCCACCCGTGAGACTGGGGCTCGAATCTCACCTTGAAATTACATTTCATGTGAAATTGCAAATATTCATGTGAGAAAAGGTTAATGAAAAAATTCTTACAGAGTATCATTAAGTACGCTTTAAAGTTTCAAACTCAAATTATTTGGTCCTGGAGTCATTTATGCGCTACAATAAGAGATAATTGACATGTATGGACTCTAATTGAGGTTTAGGGACTCTATTCGCTTACGGGCTCTTATTAGGAATACGGACTCCTATTGATTGAGACTCAAAATGGGGATCCCCCTCTTATTATACCGCCTCTTAATCGGGTCACTACAGTAATTCACACATTCGAAGCAAAACTTCAGTTCAGTTATGCAGTTCATGTTTTTGTTTGCGAAAAATTAAAATTTGTACGATTTATACTTTTGTTGTGTGCATCTCATACTACAATTTAAGATCACCAATTTCAGTTCAACAGTAATGGTTCCAAATATTAGACAATTTGAATACTGCTATTTTGTGCATTTAATATAAGTATTCTCCTAACTGAATTTTCGTTATTTTTGTTGCTTAAACGCAAACAGACACTGATTTTTGGAAACAAACACGAATATTTTTGGAAGCAGAAACAAATATACTAACATTTACAACTTGACTGCCATCGAATTTTATAAAATTTTACATTTCACGAATGTTGACTGTGCCCCGTCGCTAATCAGGAATGAGCCAATTTTGGTTCAATGGCTTACAACTATTATCTTAAAACGAAACATTTATAATCGATTAAACATAACTTCACGAATATTCGACTGAACTCGAAAACGTATGCACTTAAAAAATTACATTATATGAACTTAATTGGTCACAAAATTAAAAATCGCAAGGAATAAATAATTTTCAACACAGATATTGCAAATTAATCGTTATATTATATAGCGAATGATTTTGTGCAACGCGTTCCACAAATTATACGTATTAATACACACAAGAGTAACAATTTAATTTTGCTGCTAAAATGAGTATTATGTTCCATAGGTATTTAAGATTTAGCAACATGTTACTATAGCAACCGCGATTCCAAATTGTTCATTTACTATTTTCCTATAACAACAAGGAAAGTATAGCTTTGTCGCATTCTTAAGCAACACAGTATTTTGCAACTACCAACATTTATAATATAATCAAAATAGTTTTGTGTTTGCACTAAAATAGGTTTTATAATTGTTTCTTAAGCGTTTGGGCCAATGTAAAAAACAGGGGCGGAACAGTATTATAAGCGTATTCCTAAGCATAACCATAAGCCTAATCCTAAACCTAAGCATAAGAATGGGAATATTATTAAGCCTAAGCCTAAGCCATGCAAAAATAGCCTAAAGCTTAAGCTTACTGTTTTCTAGTTCCACAGAAAAACGTTCCGCCCCTGCATGATCTTTACTAGGGCCAGCGTTTGATATAATTTTATCTGAAATTTCAGCTGCAAAATTTGTCGATATATGGCGAGCGCACACGTGACGCAGTTAAATTTAACAGGATTATTGACTATGATTGAAAAACGGTTTAAATTTAGATCCTAGCGACTTTCATGCAATATTGGGTTGATTTCGTAGCTGTGGCTAGTGTTGTAAAAGTGGAACTAGCTGCTGCACGTGGTGCTCTTTAAAATTTTTCTGCGCCCGTATTCGAGACCAATGTCCAGATATTGTGCTTGGAACATTTAAAAGACAAATTTTTATTTGGTTCAGATCCTTAAAATGCATTAGCCTACATAATATGGACTGCTCAATGTTCGAGTCAAAAACGCAATGCCCTACGTGCCTGTTTTCTGTTGCTACGGAGCATTATTTTCAAAAAATTAACCTCCATTGTCACGTACACGATTTTGCAGCGAGAACTTGCAGCTGCGAATTGCACATCCATTTGACACAACTTGCCGCTGCAATTTACACGTTCAAATTTTTTGCACGTGCAAATTGTAGTTGCAAGTTTCATACGCAAAATATTGCACTTGCAAGTTGCAGCTACGAGTTTACGCTGCAAAAATTTGTACGCGAGAATGTGGCTTTAGAAAACTAGAATCCTCACACTATCAGTATACATTTCTGCGTGTTAAAGGTACTATAGTTTAAAATATCAGGATTTCGTTTGTAATATATATGGATGTCACTGTTGCTGGTTTCATAATCCTTTTTTATGCAACTGACTGTGTTGGGCAAACCGCACCTCAGCAACAAGACTTAATTTATTGCAGTTGCGACTTAAGCATTAATGCTTGTGATGCAAATTGCTGTTGTGATGTAAAAGATTGCAGCAACGAAGTTCGAGCGTTGTTCACAAACTGTGCAACTCAAGAAGAGTTCACGTAAGAGTTAATCCGGTTTATCAATAGAGAAATGTAAAAATTTCTCGAGTGCAAAATTTAAGCCTGCAAAAATTTCTCGAGTGCAAAATTTAAGCCTGAAAATGCACAAATGTATTAAACATTGGCTCATGGCTGTATGGTGCTAGTTTGACGTTTCTTGTGGTACATTCATAAACCTGCAAAGAATATTTGGTTTGTTTATCGAGATGCTATATAATCATCGACATTTGGAGCACAGCAAGAGCACGGTTTTGCCGAATTAACTGCTACTACTGCATATCTTCAAATTTGTCTTTACCAAGATAAAACTCATTTGCATACATGCTGTGTGATGCCCATTATATTGGAGGTAGTTCTAAACCAAATATGAATACAAGATTATTTTCCGAGGTATTGAGACAGAATTTAAAATTTCCATTCTATAAGTTGCGCGGCAGCATAACTGTTGCTCAAACTTTATCATAACGAATTGTATCGATATTCATGATGACATGTCAATCTGGAACCAAATGTAAATTTTGTGATTCTAAATCGACCAAATGAACCCAGACATGCTTTGAAAATTTTTTTCACCAATTAAATTTGTTGATAAAAATAATTTTAACAGGTTTGACAGGTTTTATTGTTTGTTTCCGCATTTTTATGTAGGCCGGACAATTCTGTTTGCATCAAGCGTGATTTGGTTATACTCAATAATACACAATATCAAACATTTACGAACAGCGATGGTCTATTGTGTATAGTTCGTGACAATTGTAAGTTTTTAAGCATTAGTTGTTGACATACACAAAGGAATGATGGCTTATTTTTGAATGAACAAAATGTGCAACAAAGTCAAATTTCTTTCAAAACGCATCTGTTGCGAAAAACTTTTATAAAATCATTAGTATTTTGCGCAGGAGACTGTGAGATGGTCTGTCATTTGTACGCTATTAACGGTACAAATGCATAGTGGTCTGATTGCAATTCCGACCTTTTTAAGAAAATTGAAAATCCCATTGTTGTTGATGTTTAAGTTCGTTGCAATTCTGATACTGTTTTAGACTAATGAATAATGCCTGGGTTCCTGAAACCGTATTTAAACACGACTTTAATACTTAAGTATGTGCTAGTACTAACTTATCCATTTTGTCGTCTTTAAACACGTAGTTAACTCAGGTAAATACTTAAGTCATTGACTAAATTTGATATGTGCTACATAGAAACAGTTCAGGCATATTAACCTTGGTCTAATTGAAAGTCAACTAAACACAACCTCGCTGAGGCAAGATCGCGAAAAACAATTTTCTTGTGAATAATAATTTTTCCGTTACCTATAAAACATTTACTGCTCTCCGAAATCTATAAACAAAGAGACGCAATTAGGAAACATTTAAAGTCTCAATCACGTAATTGTTCTCACATGCACAATGACAATTTTCTCCTTCACCCCCCTCCGACCTCCCCTAGACGCCTTTAATTTACTTTATCTCACTCATGTTGTACTACAAAAATTAAAATGAAAAAATGGCATTTGTACAAAAATTACATCTTGAAATGTTTCCGGACTTCAGATCCAGAGCGAAACAATTTCGAGTCACCAGAATCATTAATCGACTCGGAAAGTTTCGAACGGCTGGCTGAACAGCGTCAAATCGCGAACACAACACGAAAGATGATGGTTCCTGACGAAAAGTTGATCACTAACTACAAGGTAAACTTTTCGACTTTTATCATTCAATTTCGTTGGGACAGTAAATTTTGTTCTAACTTCGTGATTTAAATGTTATATACATTGTATAATGATAAATTTTACATTAAAATTATTGAATTGTAATAATGGCAGCATAATGATTGCTCCATAGTTAATACAAAATGATAGCCAAAGAAACCCGTCATAGTGAAACGTTTGCACTTTGTTTCTGATGATTATTTCGGGCTACTGTGCAAATTTGCTCTCAGCTAAAAGTGGCACTTTTTGCCTTTGTTATCCTAAAGCGAATGAGTAGCATTCCTTTTTCATTTTCTTTCAACATCCTAAAGCTTGTTCACTGTTTGTGAAACGCAAATGTTTGCAATTGCATGCTATGCTGTTTTGTTTTATTCTCTGATTTCAATTTGTCAATTGCGTGTAGCACGTATTACAAGTTGGTGATAGGATTTGTAACTTTCGAACAAGAGAATGGTTAAGTTTAAAATTCGATAAATTTGTTTCGTTAGTTTGCCCTTCTCAATTACGCGATTGTTAGAACTGGCAGCTGTCGCAGTTCGCTTGCACTGGTAATAAAGTGCTACACCACAATTGTGGATACAGCTCCTCCGCACTTGAATGTGTTTTCCAGGTTGGTGATGCGATTCGGATAATTCATGAAGCGGACGCATCCGAAGGAATATTTACAATACCAACAGCAACCATAACTAGTTACTGCTCAGAATTCGGCGTCGCGAGTAAAGGATTTTTTCTTCGATGATGCATGGTTTTTATTGTTTTACTTGCTAAATATGCAGGGTGTACACACAAAAAAGTATTTCTGAATTTATTCAGAAAAGTATTTTCTGCGGCAAATCTGAAAAGTTTCGCTGATATTTAAGACAATTTGTCTAAAAATAACCGGAAAACGTTTATTTTCAGACTTTATTTAAAAACTTGTTCGAAAACATTTCTGTTATAACAGAAATACTTTTCAAGTGCACCATGCTAATTATATTTCTTAAATGTAAGAAATTTTTTCTTTACTATCCGAAATATTATCTTGAGTGTAATGCAGAGTAATGCAAACTCGTAACATTGGTAAAAGATTCAAGGCTGAAGATGTAATTTAAGGCTACTCTGATGGAGCAACTTGATAACCATCCTGGCCCATGGGCCCAGGTTAACTAATTGGTTTGTCCTCTAAAGCAACGCCTATATATACTTAAACCTAAGCCTCAGTTTCCCACTGGGCAGGTCTGTATAATGGGTCGATAGGTACTATAGAAAACTTGGATGGTGAAAATTTTTTTAGCCGCGTTAAGTCACGTCTATTTTCGACATAGGTAATCTGACATCAAATTTTAAAACAAAATACTCAGTGAACATCCACAACCTCACACAAGCTATGTCGCGATTGTATAGACACGTGCAATTCTCATGTAAATGAGGTAATTCCAGGCGGTGCCACAGTGTTTAGTTGCATCATTCTGCTATACAAGTGTATACTCTGCAGGTTGCCAAGTTACAGGCACTGATATCCACGGATTTGACATTTCCGTTGAACGCATCCAGTGGCCCTGTGCTTGGCGTTTAATGTACTTTTGACGAAATGATAATTGCTTAATTGCTTAACAGACTGTTTGAATAAGACACTTTAGCATGTCCTATCACTTGTTTTCTGATAAAATTTAAAAATTTGTTTTATCGTTATTTTCCAATATTAAATATTTCAGGACTGTTCGTATCCCAATCAAATTTGTGTTACGTTGACATATCTGCACATAGTGACAGCGGTGATTGGTGCGGTTCGATACCGTTTCTGCGCACCGATTACTATTATAAAGGTTTTAACGTTATTGCTCAGGTGAAAACATCAACTGAAACTCTTCAAAGTGCAGATATAAATGCATCTGGTAATATAAAGTCAATCTATCGTTCACAATCGTGCGTTTTATTTATTTGAAAGTCAATTTTTCTTTCAGCGTATCGGAAAGTAGTGGTTAGTGTTTAGCTTTTACTTTTCATAGTTATTAATTACACTGCAAAAAATGGTGAGTCAAAATAAATTTCCGAAATAGCCTCTACGGGACTACACAAACTGCGCGAATTTGACTCTGTCGGAGTCGATTTTGACTCATTTGTGTAGTTCCGCGGAGCCTATTTCGGAGAGTGTCAATCTGACTTACTTTCTTTTCAGTGTAGTTTTTTAAGTTGCACATTTATGTTATTGGTGTGGAAGTTCGGACCCATGACGTACCGGATTTCATCAGGTTTTTCGCGAGTCAGTATCTGTTTAAAAATTGTATTTAAAAATGTTTTGCATATCAGAAATCATTATCTCCCCTGATCATTTCACGAACAGATCTGAAAATTTGAAAATTCTGTTTTTAAACATCTTTAGGTCCTCCATGGGTTCAAAAAATGTTTTCGCAAAAAACCTAGAAAACGATACGCCTTACGACGCAGCTTGGGGAGCTGAGTAGCATTGTGTTAAAGTTTTGGTCATCAGACTTGTGAAACAACTGATTTAACGCCAATCCAAACCGCTCGCAGTGTGTCAGATAAAGTTTATTTGACCCAAATTTTCAGCATTCCAAATTTGAGCGGTAAATGATTTCAGGAGGTCACGCATGATAAGCTCAAATATGCAAAATTTTTTTAATCTGATTATTGTTAAACGTCGGCTTATGGTTGCGCTATACCTTTTATTTTAAAACATCGTTCGGCGCCGTACGTCACCGTTCGTTAGCATACAGTATCATGTCGTAAGTAACAATTCGCGCAACAATACCGCATGGTGACGCACGGCGCCGTACCAGCATAGCGCAACTTTTAATACGCGTAATCTTATTATGCATGCCCCTATAGTTATAACACATGTCTTCGATTAACGAACCTGCAGACAGCACCAGTTTGAATTCTTGGTAACGCACCTGGCATGTAAATTATTTCAGATAACCTTCATCGCCGTGCTTTGTTTACTTATCGCACGCAAAAAGTCCGACTCTCCAATGATAATCAATATTCGAACGGAACCGTCATTTCACTAGATGAAATTCCGATCCCAATTTTCGATAAGGAAAACAGCAAGTGTCGATTTGTTTGCAAACACGTTAGTTGTACAATTTGCGTCTAAAATACGATCACAGCAGTGAACCTGATTTGACACAGTCACTCAGCCGGTGCTCATGTTAAAAAATTTTATTGCTGACTAAAATTGATGTCAACAAACAAAGAATAAAAAAACTTGGCAGTTATAGCGACCAAATCAATATTTTGATAAAATGGTGCGAAAACAGTCGCAAAACATTCTAGCTAAAAATTAGAGAACCGAAAATTTTTCCGACTATCGGTATATTCAAATTAAAGCGACTCCGGTCGAAATTGATGCCGACTCGGCCTACTGACAAAATTGACTGATTTGTGAATCAAATTTGATTCTAAATAAGTCAGATTTGAATAAGTGGTTAAAAGACATCGCAATAATTTCTACAGCATATGTTAATGATTTATTGTGTGGTAATAACAACAATAAACAATAATGAGTTGAGTTCAACGTCTAGAGTCGTGGAAAACATATCCAATGACGATTTTATACTATTGTAGGAAAACCCGTTTTATTGCGCAATTGTTGTTATAAGCATAAAGCACAAATAATGATTCAGGCATTCACATTTGTTGCCTAGTGACATTTGTTGCACAGGCCGTTTCCGCTTTAGGTCACGTATTTGTTCAATGTCAGCGCAATTCGAGGCATTCTAGACATTACAGTTAGGTTTCTTCTTGGCGACGTAGACATGAGCGATAGAATCGACGCAGTTCCTATCAAAATTGATGTTTTATATAATTGGGTAAGTAGAACAATGTCGTTTATACTATAGTCAAACGCACAAATTCTTTCTATTTCAAATTCACAGACGCGTTGCCTCATCAGGCTGCGATATTGCAAACATTGCGATAAAATTACATTTTCACAGCCTGAACCATCGTTCCGCAGATCTGATTTTATCTATAAAACGAGTTGTTAAAAATAAATTAAAACTATTTCAGTGGGTAAACAAGACAAGCTTCTAGCTAAAATAATTTACTAAAAACGAAATTGGGTTTGTAACATCGGGACGAATTTAGGGAAAATTTTAAAGGGGGTCAAAGGTTGCGATTCACCGAATAATGACTGAAAATATGCAACAAATATTGAATATATAGAGACATACGATACGAACAAATGTCACAGTTCAACGCCAGTGTCCCAGTCCCATATTCTCAAATGTGTATTGCAACTATCTTCAGTTAGTAATAGGTTTTGAAACTCACTAACTATTGCAGCTGTTGAACTCAAAATTGGCACTGGAGTACAGCAAATCATATGAGAAAAATGTGCTGAATTTTGAGCTGTGAGCATCAGTACTCATTGGTTCGAAGGTTACAAGATCTATCATCAACTGGTGATACGAGCTAGCTAACACACATTTGAGAACACGTTGACTGGTAGTTTTAGTTTTATGACGAACAAACGCAACGAGATTTGACAGCGATGTGAACACAAACATAAGTAATGTTTGGTTCATTTTGAATTTCATTTTTGTAAAAGTTCGTTATGTTTTTTAAGGACACCGACACATATGGTGCTAAATTTCAACGAAGCGGCAATCCAGGATATTTGAATGGTGAACCTGTACTGGCTGGCGTTGTTGATTTCAGCGAAGGAAACAAATATCCTTTTTTAAAACACGAATTGTTCAGTTGTAAAATTTAAGGCTTAAAGTTTAGGTATATTTCGATTTTTATACAATGGGTGGGGGTCTATTGCTTTCTATGGTTAAACTTTATAGCACCTATAATGTTAGTTTGTTTTAGCTATTTTTCCGTGGACATTTTACAAGTTTGACAAGTATGTTAGCATTTTCATAGCCGCAAAATGTCTACAATGGCTTTGTACAACGCTTTTGACTGACCCATAGAAACTGCATTAAAGTTTCAGTTTCATAATTGAATAAATCATTGGACTGTTTGTAGTGTAATACCGCACCATATAGAGCTGTTACAATGATTTTCCCGAGATTGCAGTACGCTTCGAACCCATTGCATTTCCTTAACAATTGCGTGACATGTTTTAACGTCGTCAACCTCAGTTCAACTAGAGCCCAATCGATTTAATTGGTTGACAGCGTTATCAAGCGGGCCAAACGGACAATGCGACGTCGAAGCTGAACGGATGCCAGTATTATTTGGCCATGATTCTGTTTCCGGATGTATTATTGAGTAAGGCTTGCGCTATACCTTTACCGTGATCGGCGCTGCCGCGTACCTCTGCGAGTCGTCACACGGCATAAAAGTAAATTTCAAAACGGTGTCCAGTAGCGTACCGCTCTCTATGTCTAGTGAAATAGTTTTTAAATATGATCGGTCGCGTCAGGGCGGCGAACATGGCGCATTCATAAGCACGGCCGAAACAGCACCGTATACAATCATTTGGGGCAGACCTCCCCAAAAATGGTCCCCACCCTAACAATATTTTAGAAAATATTTCAAAAATATTTTGATCGTCGCAAGAGTCCCCCACACCGGAATTTTATGGGGGCACCCTAGTCTACACCGGCACTGTTCATATGTTTGATAAAAAGATGTTGACATGAAAAATTTCAAAATCACTGAGTTTGCACAATTACAACATCAGTTTCAAATGTATGTACTGCTCAAGTGAAATCTAATTTGTGTTGGCAATGTATAAAAACAGATATCAAAATGGGTTGGTTAAAATAAAATAAAATGAGTAGTGTAAATTCATAAATTTTTTACGCACAGTTTAGAAATTGCGACTTTCGACGCTTTTTCGGGCGCAAATTTTGGGTTAAATAGTACTACTATAAACGCACAAGTTTGCCTTTTTGAAGTGTGAAAGTTTGTATAACATTTACAGCTCTATCTGGTGGTGATCTGTAAGTTTTTCAAATAAAAAAATGATTGAGTTGTACAAAGCCTATAACGGCTGTGTGTATATTGCTAGTAAATGCTTATTAAATTTCAGCATTTCTTCAACGTTGAACACGACAACTTGCCGAATTCTACAAGAAACTGTGATACGTTTGCTTAACGCGTCGTATCGCAATGTTGTTGGTGTATTTGGAAATGTTTCAGTATCGGAATTAAGCAATGACTGGGTTCCGATTATTCAAAGTCACGGCGAAAGTCATGTAGGAAAGGTGAAGCGACGTTAATGAAATAATTAAATTTCTAGTTGACTTGTCGTCTTGAAGTCTAGCCAGTAGTTTTGAGTGAATGAATAACGAATTGGTGTTTTTTAACCCTTTCTCACATGAATATTTTCAATTTCATAAAAGATGTAATTTCAACATAAGATTCGATCCTCAGTCTCTCGAGTTGCAGGCGTTTACGATGACCATTCAGCTGTAGGAGCTTGACGCTCGAGACCGAGGGGTTCTAACGTACTGCTTACAGTTTCTGTGCTGCTCGTTGTGATATTCGCCGCAATATAGAAATCAGGATTAAAGTTTGTAATTCACGTCTCTAATTCTTGTTCTAAAGCCAGACAGTTTTGGAGCAAATCACATAAGCATATGTTTTGATTATCAGAGATAGGTCGGCGTGTGTGAACTCGGATAAACCCTCCTTTTAGCGAAGCCCTAGAAGATTGAAACAACGAGCATTAGTTTCCTATTTTTCAGCAAGTTGGCAGTCCAGTATCTGGTCTATGCACCGGTGTTGTATTAGGTCTTGACACAGAAATTGTGTTCGCGTACGTTGGTTCGTTTACAAATCCGCAAGCAAAGATACTTGGCGTTCGGAATACATATCATCCGGCACAAAATTTACAATTCCTTGTAAGTCTGTACTACGATATAATCGAAACTGACTTTAAAATCGTCAGCTAAAGTAAAAATTTATTTTTGTCATATTGATCTTAGGCTGCATAGTAGAGATAAAGTCAAATCTGTTTTTGACTTGAAATATAATTTACTTATGTTTCTGCCGCATATCGTCATAATTGGGCAAGCAGTGTCGCGGCATTTTCCCCTTCAGACAACGACATTTTTCAAAGATTTGTATGTTTGTAAATTTTGTCCAATCAAGACCTCTTTCTACTACCTCTAGTTTCAGGTTGCAGAACGACGGGTGATTTTTTATATGATGTCATAAGTTTCGCAATATTTAAGTTCTAATGCCACTTCCACAATAACATACGTACATCAGGTGACTTTTAAGGGGGTAGTGTGATGAACACTGAAGTCAAGAAAACTTCAGTGCCTGAGCAAAAAGGTTCAGTCTACAGTACACTGAAGCGAAAAATTAAATGTACCGCACACCATGGAGTACAAGAAAGTCGTAATCCGCACGATAACCCATTATGTTATAGTTGGAAGCGGTTTTCCAAATTTTCGGTTTTCGTCGATTCATCTAAATTTGTCAAATTTTTCTCTTACAGCAAACAGTTTCAGTGCGCCGCGCACTGAAGTCAAAAAAGTTTCACCGTCCATCACACTACCCTGTCAAAAATAATCTGGTGTACGCATGATATTGTGGAACTTCCATAGCTTGTTAAAATTTTCCACCTTATATTGTTTTTATTGTTTATTCCAGTGTTTCAACCAACAATGTCATCATGCAAATGCTCAAACTTCAGCCACTGCCAAAGTTCAACGCGTTCCAATCGTACACACAGTGAAATTTATTGACGCGACACAGTTCGCATCGGAAGCGGTAGCTCGTATACCTACACTTGATTTACGACTACCAACAGACTTCTTTTATCCTTTCACTGGAGTAGAATCATCATCTGCTAGTTGGATAAATAATGATATTAATGTCACCTTAAGTTTCGTTATAGCATGCTCAATAATGTACATTTATAGGTCTGAATAAAGAAAATAACTGTTCGGCTATATATTGCATTTATACGCGAAGTTTTCTATTTTTGCACTGGATATCGTATGGAAATTGAATTAGCAATGATTGCGAAGTCACGTAGAGTTTTAGCATTGTTGCGCCCTGCTAAGCAGGATGAGGGGCTGTCGCCTCCAAACCCCTACACTGAGCAATTCATTATTGGAACACTTATCTTGCTCAGCCTCGTTTGAAATGATGGGTCATGAGGTGTTGCAACACCCCAAAATAACATGGGCCTCAGAAGCTCTTGTTTTAATGGAGCTATTAGATGATGCATTAATTGACTTAGCATACTTTAGCAAGGCGAATTGTGGCATAACATTTGAAAAACTTCAATATGCACCTTTTTTCCAGTCAGACAAATTATTTTTCTCCAGAAGCATAAAACAGCATAGTAAAAATAGACGGCAAGGTATAGTGATCAAAAACGAAAACTAAAATTTTTGTAGTAAATTGAACACTAATAACCACTGTTTCGACTCCTCAACTATACACATATATTTTACTAGATACATACGCATATTGCACGGTGAACACTTCATAGAAATAAAAATATGCAAAATATATCCCCACCAGGGTACAACCGGAGGTCTGACTCCGGTTCCGGCAAAAAATCGACCTGAGGCTCCGGCAAAATTTATGCTGGAGGTTCAGGCAATTTCGGTAGTGAAATTTTGCATTGTTTTTACAAAATTTATTTATCTGTTTGCCGCGCTTTGTTTTAACTTTTGGCAAACAACTCAGTGCAGATTTGTTCAAATTGACAATAAATTAAACATCATTATAACTATCTAATTTCGTCTCACCTCCGGCTCCGGAAAGTTTTGTTAACCTCCGGCTCCGGTATTTTCACCTCCAGTTGCACCCTGATCCCCATGAAGTATGCGGCAACCGACAAAATAACGGTCTTCATCTTTTGCCAATGTATTTCCACAGTGAAGTTCTCAGGTTATAAGAACTTTGAAACATATTACTTAAAAAACGCTAAATTTTCTAGAATTTATGTCAAAATTTAACGAAATTAAAATCAGTCAATGGCAGGGAGCAACCGGAATTATAAAACACCAGAACCGAAAAGTTAAAAAGTACGGAAACCGGAACCAAAAATAAAAAAATACTTATTACCGAAAAATTTATTTTAACGCTATTTTATCCCTTTTAACGCTTTAAACACACCATTTCCTGATCACCGGGCATCAAAATTATACAAACTTTCATTGCCAAGGTTTATTTTCAATCGCGGTTAGACTCAATCCCTCACCAGTAAACTGGTAATTACAAAATATCAAGACCAACACAAAGTCATTTTGAGAAAAAATAAATAATTTGGCCCATGTATAGTAGATCTGGGGCAGATCGTTTTAAGTGGGACTGCTATGGAGTACGCTTGCGTTTTGGACTAATTCTTTTGCTTAGGCTTGGATATAGGCTTATCCTTATGCTAAGACTAACGAAAATTCCCAAACTACTGTTGTGGCCCTGATCTATAGATTGACCAATAATTTTTAATAACGGTGAAAATCATTTTACAACTCCAGCAATTGACGGTTCGCATGTACCAGAATTTTTCTGAGAAGCAAATTTATCGTTAACTGCTGTTCATGGTTTCGCTAAATATTTACAAACAAGCAATAGTATGGTTTTTGTACTTCGCCAACAACGGAAAATATATACGCAAATCCTGCACATTTAGGCTGGAGCAATTACGATAAAATTGTGTTTGGATACAACGACGTAACAATGGACGTGGATAGACACCATACAATGTGTAATTTAGAGCTGCGCACATTTTTTCGCATTTGAAAAAACTTGCTGGATGCCTGATTTTTGTATTAATAGTTTTTGGAAACAGGCATCGTTAAATTTTGGGAATTCACAAAGCTTGAATTACATACAACTGATTAAATCTGAAAAGAGAATTAAGTTTTTGCGGTGTATTGTACATCAAGGACATTTGTACAAAGCAAACTGAAACTAATATGACATAATTGCTGCATTCTCAACTTGGCACGTTGTGAGAATAATATTGCTCATTAGATACACACGATTAATTTTTCGACAAAACGACAAGCTGATGCTGAAGCCAAGTATGCTCAATCTACCATTTCATAAAAAGACGGTTAGCTTACAACACATCGTTTTTTTAGAAAAAAGTGTAAATTAACAAAATTAATTACCAAGTTTTATCCATTTTGGAGGCGGTGATCCAACAGCTTTTGTGGTAGCAATGACGTTATTTCTTCCAGGCACATCTAACTGACTGCTTAATTGACAGTTCGAACTTGTATTACATATGCTGCCAGTGTACGGTACAAATGGTTTGTTTTGTGAAAGGCTAAATGAAATATACGTACACACGATTAAACTGAAATAAACGTTTAGTTTCCGGGTGTAAACGATATTAAAATAATGGAAACGGATAGTGATTAAAATAATGAAAACGGAGAACGGATATCGAAGTATAAAAATTTCAAAGATGTTAATTTTTTGCCAATACAATTAAGGCATGCATGCACCCGATTTTTTAAAATTTTGGATGACTTTCGTCTTTTTTGTTTCATTTTAAACAAAATTGCTGTATATCTGTAATGAATAAGTTCGCAATTTATACGTGATTTATAAATTTTGAGCATACAAATAACGGAATTTTCAAAGTTTTGTATCGGAAACCGATTTATACTGGGAACGAAAACGAATACATTACAGCTTGTAGATAATTCTAGTTTACCTAAGCGGCACTGAGCGTACATCGTGGTACTGCGGGACAACTTTCAGCTGCAAATAAATTCAAAACTAACAAAGTACTTACCATTGTTTAGCAATTTGATTCGCTTCAGAATACGTTGACAACTGCATCGCGTTTACGAATTCTACAGTAACAAAGTTGTTTTAACAGTAATACCGGTAACATAAGAGACATTATTCTTTTCAAATGGAAGTCAATCAAAATGTTTGAAGTCAACACAAATCTTAAAACTGTTTCGGAACAAAAAACCTAACATAATATTAATATATAACTATTTGAAAACACGGATTACCTGATCCGGTTCCATGTACATCTCTTCTGCGCAAAATCAGCGTTGCTGAGGGTGCTAAGGAGTTCTCTAACAAAGTTTCGTTTGGAGTAATAGGCGTTGACGGCAACAATACTGTAACATTAGCAAAAACTCGAAAGAATACTATTAGGCATGCGTAGCAAAGAAATTTCAATTCTTCCACAATACTGTACACCAAGCACGAGCGTTATAAAACAGCAGCACATTTTTGCAATACCTTGTAAATTAACCCTGCTCGAGAAAACTTTAACTCAAATGTAGTATAATGCTTTCGTATAACATTTCTAGTCAAACACTAAATTACCTAAATCAAAAGAGACATCTTTGCCAACATGATCTGCCACCCAGGAAATAACTTGGTTTGCTGAAAAAATGTCATTCACCATTTACAGTAAAAATACTGTATGTAATTATCTGCAATAAGCACGATGGAAATACATGCAAGCAGAACAGCAAAACATAAACTAACCATACCACTAAATTCAATTAGGCAACGTGGAAAATTTATTCGGTTCAGCAAACATTAAAATCAGTACTAACTCCTTCCAGCAAAATTAAACTTTGGATACAACATAGGTCTGAATTTGCCGTAAAATAATTCCGATGTAAAACTCACCAAGCTCACAACTGCGAAAACAGCCTTGTAGTACCGTTTCATTTGGCAATAAAATTCGAATAACAGTGAATACAAAAGCCGCAGCGCGACGAGCTGTATTCTGCGCGCGAATATAAACGTCCGATACTAAGCTGCGATTTGATAACGACTGACTACAAATTAATAAAGCTCATACAATGCCGTATACAATTTATCACTTAAAGCAATTACACTTAATTCAAACTAAAAATAATAGTGCGAGGTGTTCTATAAACATTAATGAGAGATCAGCGACGAAACCTAGCTACTCTACTAAACTTAGGAGAACACTGTATGCTGGCAAGTGGCGATAGACAAAAAGGTACAAATGTGATATCACTAAATAAAACTGAATTAATACTAGGAATAATCCTTTTAATTCCGGTTTACTAGTGTGCAGCATTAAATAAAATCAGCACACTTTCTAAAACCACATACGTTTCTTCAGACAATCGCTGGCGCATTAGTTGAATATCCATGGCAGTGTGTTCAAAAAATTGATCACTTTCATCGGCCGTAGCCCTCTTTTCTGTAAACAAAATATTACCATTACTATTAAACCATCTTACAGTATAATTTCATATAAGATATATTTAAGATTAGTTCTGATGCTGCTTATATCTGCGGACGCCTGTAATTTTGACCAAAACTGTAGTACTCGGAAGTGTTTTTCAAAAAAGAATGTTAAAACTACTTGTCAAAAAATACAAACTTTAAAATCGAAACGCTCTCAGCAATTACTCGACGTCAAAATTCGCTCAGTAGTGTAAAATTCATAGGGCACACAATTCGACACACCTTCGCTATCTTTGTTATACAGTATGGTTTGGCGATCACATGCATCCTCTGTCACACCATTTCGAAATCCCGAACTAAAGGCAGCAAAATGTTTCATTGAAATATGAATACAACTAAGACTTTAGTCAATGAAAAACTAAAAACAAACACGATATTAAAAATGATAAATATATATTAAATTTTTTAAATCACATAACCATAAAATATTGTTTCTACGTTAGATAGACACAAAAAAATTGAGACAAAGATCTCAAAGTGTGACTTTACATAGATATTCACCAACTTTGTTTTGCATATACAAGCTTATATACGTAGGTTTTACCTTTCGGCTTCTAATGCTTTCAGGTCAACACCTTTCGTTTCTTCCGGAAACTGAAATAAAAAACTATTTTTGACGCCAACCTTACTTCGCCTTATATAGAGCGTCGACATAAAATCAAATCAACGCCAAACCGTTGGTTTAAAAGCAGAATTAATAACAGTATAATTTAATGAAATGTTTTTGCAATTTCGTCATAAACTAAACTCATTGACTATATAATGAATGTACTCCACGCCACCAAACTAAGCGCTGTTGAAGTAGTCAACACTGGATAATAAACCTCAAAATTTAAATTTAAGCAAAAATATCCTAACAATATTAGCATAACAAGAAAGCATACCTTAAAATTAGCAAACTCTGGCTCCAATGACCCCACGATACTTTGTTTTAGAGCTTGCGCCATTTTATTTACATCAGCAAATGGAAGGTTTCCCCCGTGTTCAATGCTATCATCAACAACGGCAAGCATTTGTTCGAGATGTGTCAGTCTGCTGCTACATTCCGGAGTTGCGACTGTACAAGACTGGGCATCAACTACCTTAACAAAAGAAATGCATAACTGCAAAACACGTATACTTGGGATACGCTAAAGTGTGGCTTAACAAAGGTAGAACAGTCTTAGGCGTTACTAAGGCGATTATCTAAACTGACAACTGTATAATTAGTGTTGCGCTGTACATTTATGCGCCGCCGCCGTACACCTCCGTGCGGCACTAAATAAAACTAAACTTTAGGTTCACTGCGCGGAAGCGTGTGTTTTATAAAAGTAATTTTTGCATGCCGCGCGGCGTTGTGCGGTGTCGCGCTGCCAGCAATGCGCGACTCTAAGATTGACTTTGTCTCCATTATTGTTCATTTTTAGCATTGGGCTTCTTACTATTTTTAATCACATTTTTACCGCATAAAAAACGAACCGTTCTTAAAATAAGCTTTTGTTGATGCCATACAGGTGGTCAGCCTGATTTCAATTCGTGCAAAAAATCTGGATTTACAGGACAATTCTGTTGTCAGAACCGAGAAATTTCCCAAACGGCTTAAGTATACCAGTGAAAGGTAGCATGTTACAAAACTTTATCTGAAAAATACCGTATAGCAGGATGTACCGAAAGTTATAATTTGTTTTACGGCTATCAAAAATACACAATTTGGGATCGAATCTGGTTTTCCAAAACACAAATTCAATAAAAAATTTTCTATTAATTTTAAACATTACAGTCCTAGCTACAACGGCTTTTCAGTTTCAAGTTACGGTTCCATTTTCAGTAATTTTTCAATATATGTGATCTAGATAATACCAAGAGATTATGATCTAAGTGTGTGCTATATCATCCAACATGTTACTACCATGTTTATACTAGTATGTACACGAATCGTTTCCGCAAATGTACCAAAATACCATTATGACATGGAAAAAGAAACACTGTGTACTAACCTCAGTTCTGTCCGACTGTTTAAGACCCTCTCGGCTGTCATCCACCATCTCTACGTCAGGTGGCGCTGCACAATGAGATTTGTTTGAAATAGACGCGACATGTTTTAGTCTTTCAGCCTCTGCCTCTTCTTTGAGCAACTGTTCACGTTTCCGTTCGAAAACTTGCTGTCAAAAAATTTACAATTATAAATCCAATATGTGAAAAGTCACAGATCGTATAGCTTCTGTCATAAATCCATTTACAGTGAAAATTTGCTCCAAAAGACTTAATTAGCATGATATTACAGTTTTCAATCGTACTCCGACAGTTGAAGCATATTAAAATCATCATAATCAAACTTGCTTTCTGGCTAAAATTGTATCGCTCAAGTTGCATTTTAACCGCTATCAAGGTTTTACAGAACCAATCAACAGATCTTTAAACCAGCAACCTCAACCAAAGATGTTAGTTTAACTTACGTTTAATTTTGTATCTTTCTCAATCAGGACTTCAGTTTTGCAGTTTAATTCCTTAATTTCAGATTCTGATAAAGTAGCTGTATGGTATCTGCAAAAAATTAATGATAGCTGATGAAAGTAGTGAGCCATCTAACAAATATTTCATGGTTACCAAATACTCAATGTCTCATGCTATTTGTTATCAAATTCATACGAAAAGCAAACCAACACAAAGTATTCTGTTTTGTCCCTTTGGTTGACAACTAGCTACTTGAAGTTTTATTCAGTCACAGGAAACTTTAAGTGATGCTCTGGCAGAACAACACTCAACTCAGTGTTGTGTATAAGAAAACTTACTCTTTTGAAACAAACAGTGATAAATCTTTGACAAAGTAAACAATTTTACACTACACTAAGTTTATTATACACCCAACAGCCTTATTAATACAGCAAATTAAATAAATATTCGTAAATCTTCCAACATTAGGTCCTAATATTATATCAATCGTATGTATACACCGCAGTATGTTGCATTATATACCTGAGCAATGCTTTGTCTGAAAGGCCCATACTACGTAAAGTTTCATGTTTCAAAGCCTTTTCACCAGTTACCTGTAAATCAGCTTATAAGTTAGCAACCAAAACAACTACTACACACACTATCGTAAACGAAGAAAAAGCGCATTGAAATATATACTTTTACCACAAAGTTTTCAAAACGAATCTCCTAAAACCAATATGTTTAAATCATTTGAGCAGAGCAAAAAAGTAATTTGATATCCGAACTAAAGCAGGGTGCCACCGCAATTCCGGTTACGGTATTTTTTCACCTTCCTCTTCCGGTTCCGTTATTCCGTGCACACTGCAACTAAGCAAAGCTAAACAGATACCAAGCACGAAAAACAAATGCAAAATACACCATTTCTACAAACGTTTCATTTAGCGCCAATACAAGTGAGCCATATCAAACATCGAGGAAGTACAAAATTTTAGAAAAACCTAAAGAACTTAAACGTTTTAACACATACGCCTGACGCCAAAACTAACATCAGAAGTTGAAGATAAGTATGTTTTATGGCATACAAAATCGGCAACGGGCACAATTTATTTAATATGCAAAAATACTTTTTTAAGAATTAAGGCAGGAAAACATCCAAACCTCACCGAATCATTCAAATACTGGACCACAGGCACACGGTACGGTTCCATTGCAGTAGTCAATGACAATTCACTAAAACAGAATAAAACACTGATTAATTTTCAAGTATTAGGAAAGTACATATATATGCCACACTATCATAAAAAATCATAAATTAAACTAATATCTACTGTGTTGCGCGATTGTTATGTTTTATTCTATTCAGCAAAGCACTTTGCTGTTCACTAAATTAGGTTAGAACGTTAACCGCTCCTTAGAACACAAGCTTTACTTTTGGAATTCAATATAGATTCTCTTAAATAATATGGGAAGCAAAGGTATCGAAATTGGAAACACCACCTGTGGAGCGGATAACACATAAAAACATTACCCTGACTCGGACTGCAAAACCGCACTACAGAAAAATACATCACAGTTATGACGACTTGCGCTTGCACGCGAAAATTTTTTATTAAGTTTTTGGCACATAACATAAATACACCATTACTTTTCAGATTCTATTTTCGACAAAACTTCCCACAAGGTGTTTGTATGATTAAACTTCATAATAAATCTTTGACCATCTTCTAACTGAACGGCAATTGTCAGCTAAAATACTTGCAAATGCACCTGCTTTGTACCGGGTATACAGTTCTTGTTAAATCCATTGCCTTACCTGACCGATGTTGAGAGTTAATACAAATTTTGCCATATTAGCTTTTGGTTCCCTAATTATTTTGTAAATTTACTTATATTTTACTTATTGTTATCTAAAAATGGGTTCTTCCATAACGGTACATATACATATCATAATATATATTTGATGAATTGAAATTTTTTATGAAATTGTATATTCGTATCCGCAAGAAAAGGAAATATCTACGTAATCTTACTTCATCATGTGACTGAACATCGTTTTCATGTACTTCAAGAGTGCAATTATTCGGCAAACCTGACAATTTGAATGTGAGCGACAGATTAACATTACGTCCTCTTTGATCTCTAAATTAAACAATTTTTATGCATTTTATTATTCAGTACACTGATATGCGAACACAAAGCAAAACTTAACAATCACAACATTAAAAGAAACATAACAATAAATTTTGTTGGTTGAAACAATTTTCAAAGTCAGGCCAATTTTGTAAAAATCGGTGTCGACACATTGCCAGTTGCGCTAGAGCCAGCACTAAAACTGAAATTATGGCATATTTTGCGAAAATCTAAACAACAGTACAATTTTGAAATATTGGTTTTAGGAAAATTTAAAAAACAAGGACCAACACCAATTTGATCCTGTGTACGCCGTACGCGCCTTATAAGCATACAATTAACGCATAGAAACAACCATAGAATCCACTTACTTCAAACCGTATAAATCTGTATTAAATCCTTTTTTTCTGCACGCTTCATTCAAAACCTGCAACTCAATATATAATACAGCTATATTTACCATTTGCTGATGAGAAGCGATGTCTGTCAACAATATGTGAAGTGAACTATACATACGTCACCGAACACCAGCAATTCATGAGAGATTTTCGCTATAGTTCATTTACGAGAACAACACAGAGCAATGCAACACACAAGTACTATTTACAATAATTTATTCTGGCCAGGAACAGCTTTACAACCATTGGGGTGAACGACTGTTCAATTTCGAAATTGCCACATATTAAACCCAGTTTAGTTAAATTTTCTTTGTTACGTTAACGAATATCGCACACAATGTTGGTATATATTGTGTACTGCTACGCCAAACATGTTACGACGACGGTAACAAAGGCTCGCAAGGTAAGAATCAGTTAGCAACTGCTGACTTTCGTACAAATCTGTGACCTTCCAAGCAAAATTATTGCGAACTACAACTGCATATAAGCATTTGACTTGTACAGTCGTCCGCAATAAGTGTTTGGTTGCGGAAAAATAAAAATTTTAAGCGGTTGGTGAAAACAAGAGATATGGCTACAAATGCAATCGTTTACAAAAACTAGAAAATTTTGTAACCCCATAGCAGCAGTTTAGTCAAGGTGGATGTTATTTTGTCCCTCTAGGCTACAAAGCAAAATGCAAATGGAATCACCTCTGCTTGGTGCTTACCTGATACATTTTGGTTTGCGACCCAACCGGTACGGTGACACGATGTTTGTTTGGACATATTACCGTTATTTTACTCATCCTTATAAAAATAAGAATGACGATAAAATTCGAATTTATTTAAAGAAACCAAGCAAGAGCCAAGCATCAGCGATAATTTAAAAAACAAACTTTATATACCTAAAACAAACTGCTGCACTTATTGTGACCGCCAGCTTAGAAGTTACATCTGGATTCCGTCGTGTCTCAAGCAGAGTAAGACAGGAAATTAGTTTACCGGATAGAGGACATTGAATTTTTTACTGGAACCGGATATTATCTGAATATAACATGTAAATATGAGCAGTGTTGAAAGTACGTAATTGAATAGCACAAAAGAATAGGTTTACTGAATTGAAATTAATAGCTAGCTTGGATTTTTCATTCTATTTCGGTTAGCGAAAAGCGTAACAGCTTTACTTGCCCAGAAAGGTAATCGCAGCAAGATGTTAAATACGTTTTCGTCAAAAGTAGTTTTACAAAATTCGGACCACACCCATAAATATCCGGTATCCGGTCCATTTATACCGGATATCGATTTTTGCCAGATATCAAGTAGTTCTGTGTTCTTGTTGCAGCTGAAAGTGAGTGGCGTTCTTACGAGGTTTCGATCCCGCGACCGACAGATTCTCAGTGTAGCGCGCAACCACTGAGCCACGCCGCCTCACACTCAGCAGCTGCGCTTTCTGGTTTTTTATTTTTATGCCTTATAAGGACCTCAACAGTATACTCATGTATCTTGGTTCATCCATGTTTTACTGCTACTGCGTATAAAGGCACTACATATGCGTCAGTGTTTTAACAGATGTGCAGCATCAGCGCGAGGTTTTGTTTTATCATCTTACATACGCATGTCACAATGCAAATCTCAAACGGTCCCGTAGCCAAAGGGGGGCTAACCCCCCTGGAAAAATTTTGCTCAACCAAGAATATTTGCCTTGTTTATTAGTCAACAAAAACCACTGTATGCTCCTCCTGAATATTTTTAGCCCCCTTACATTGCAAGGTGAGCTGGCTACAAACCTGGTCTCACATGCTTACAGTTGTATTATTTTGCACCGTATTTGGATTCTTCGCAATTAAAACAAGCTGAACTAAGTGTTTAAAGCTCGCCTAGACAGTTAGTGAACATCCTAAAATCTTCGCAATCCATATTTCAGAATAGATCCGAAACCAGATAATACTCCACTTGGTAAAAATTGCTATTTTCCACCAGTCCAGACCCTACAGTTCGAACTCTCTACCCTATGGATACAAAACTGAACTCTCTACCACTGCGCAACAGAGCCCGCCTTGTCGGATTTTCATGTAAAAGGCCAAGTTCGGGATCTATCACGATAGCGTATTCGCCCTTCACACAACGGCACGGCCGGTTTTAAGAATTTACTGAAGAACGTTTTTACCAAAGGCACATATATAATTATACAGTATACAATGTTATACGGTGTTTACTGATGCTTTGATTCAATTCGATCTAAGCTTACGTTTTTAGTGTACAGTTTCTATGTCAGTAAACATTTATATGCGTTCCGAGCGGCTTGAGTAATGACCGAGCCCCGGTATGTCCGTTGAACGCACTACCTAACGAGGACAGGTTCCGGCGCTCAACACACCGGCCTCGGGAGTACGTACAAATAGCCCGCCCATAACAGTTCTTATTTTAAAACAATTCTACGGTACTCAACTCAGTAAAATCTTACCAGTTTTTCTTCGAGTTCGGAACTAAACCGAAAAATCACAAACACAACAAGTAGTTTCCACCTAATAGCGAAAAGCACACAATAATACAATTCTCCGTGTTTCAAAACAACACCAAATCTTATCAAATTCTTTCAAGACTGAACATATATACAATTCGGGCTAGTCGCCCACACATGTATCTATTTTGCATAAATTCTGTAACTTTTATTATATTTATTTTTCGTCCTTGTTTTCGTTTCTTTTGCTTGTTGTAAGCATGTGAGACATGCTTGTCCTGGTGCATATGCAATAAATGCAGTGCATATTGTGGTGTACGGTCGACAGATATAGTCGACGAAAAAGGCAGTTGGAGAGGAGAGGCGGGCTACGTGGCGCGGTGGTAGAGTGCTCGCTTAAGGATCCATAGGCTAAGAGTTCATTCCCCGCTTTAGCCCGCTTTTCCAGCTGCTTAGTTGAAAGGTTTATGTCCCGGTTCCTACCTAGACTGACATGGGGGCTACTCCGTGGACGCAGTGGTAAACTGCCGCGCTACGAACACGGTATCCAGTCGAAAAATAGGATGGACGGTCAAGGGACGACCTTGTTGAAAATAAGGGCATGTAAGCATGTGAGACATGCTTGTCCGATAGGTGCACATGCAATATAGTGCAGTGCACTGTATGTATGCTAGCTGGCAGCATACGGTCGACAAATATAGTCGACGAAAAATGCAGTTGCACAGGCGGGCTGCGTAGCGCAATGGTAGAGTGTTCGCTTAAGGATCCATAGGCTAAGAGTTCGATCCTCGCTCTAGCTCGCTTTTCCAGCTGATTGGTAGAAAGGTCTGATGTACTTGGTTCCTACCTAGACTGACATGGGGGCCACGCCGTGAGCGCAATGGCAAATTGCCGCGCTATGAGCACGGTATCCAGTCGAAACTAGGATGGACGGTCAAGGGACGACCTTGTTGAAAATAAGGGCATGTAAGCATGTGAGACATGCTTGTCCTGGTGCATATGCAATAAATGCAGTGCATATTGTGGTGTACGGTCGACAGATATAGTCGACGAAAAAGGCAGTTGGAGAGGAGAGGCGGGCTACGTGGCGCAGTGGTAGAGTGCTCGCTTAAGGATCCATAGGCTAAGAGTTCATTCCCCGCTCTAGCCCGCTTGACCAACTGCTTAGTTGCAAGGTTTATGTCCCGGTTCCTACCTAGACTGACACTTGTGTTTCTTTTGCTTTGTTTCGTTCTGTTTCTTATTGCCCAGCTTCGGCCATTTGCCCTAGCTATGTTATTCTTCCCATATACCACATCCCCCCTTGTCGCCAAACGTCGACCCTTGAGGACTACTAGATCTATCCGGTAACAACCGTCTTGGCTCCTTGTCATCACTGTGTCACTGTGTATAACATTGCTTTCGGTATAACCGCGTCTGTGCCTTTGTCTGTAAATACGTTTCATAGTAAATCTTGAATACCGGCCGTGCCGTTGGTGAAGGGCGATTACGCTAGCATCATAGATCTGAAACACACTAAAGCCGTAGACACAATCCGTCCAAATCCGACACGCCTCTTTAATTGCATTTACCATCGACTTGTTCGCTGTCGGTAAGCATACACACACTGCAATCTGCACTACAGATATCAGTACTGTTAGCATGTGAGACATGGTTATCCTGGTGCATATGCAATGAAAGCCTGCTTGCCGGCGGCAGCATACGGTCGACACATATAGTCGACGAGAAACACATTTGGAGGCGGGCTACGTGGCGCAGCGGTAACAGCGTAGAAGGTCACTAGTTCGAAACCACCCGTCATCCGCTTTTTCACGTGCTTAGTTAAAAGATTAGAAGTCCTGGTTCCTACCTAGACTAACAAGTACCATGTCTCACAAGCTTACACCATATACTAGCTACGTAATATATTTTAAGGATAAGCTTATAACTAAGCCTAAAGCAAAAAGTGTAAAGATTTAGCCTACTATATTTGCAGTACCGAAAAAACAAACTTACCGCTCAACGCGTTCTGAAATCCAGATTAAAAATTTGCAAAATGATTTTGGAAAAACTAGCAAAACAATCCAGCAACGCCAGATGCTGGCCGAGGTTGATTTTCTTTCAAAACCGCAGGAAGACTACTGGTGTTACGAGAAAAATCCGAACCTCGTCTCATTTTTAGGAATACTCAAACCCGCCTATTAAGTTCTCAAAACTATGGGCCCTCACAGAGTCTGAACTTTCGTACCAAAGGTCACACGGAAGTCTGATTTCTCGTCGTCGAGTTTTCACGGATTCGGGGTCCAATTTTTCCAAGTACAATTCGGACTGGGGTCTGATTTTTCGTAGAAAAAAACGGAGGTCTGATTTTTCATGTAACACCGGTTGCATCGCGGAACAAAAATGACAGATATAAAAATCTAAGGTATGTATTGTGTCACATACCTTGGATATTTATATCTGGCATTTTACAATGTGTATACAGCCGGAGGTCCAGGGTGTGAACGGATAGTAAAAATAGCGGAAACAGAAACAGATAGTGATCAAAATAACGGATACCGATGTTTATACCGGAAAAGGATATTCGGTTACACCCTGGTTATTAGCAATTTCAGTACCGTTTTGTGACTTAACTTTGTCCCACCGCCGACCCTGTCAAAATTATTAGTTGAACACACCTTGCATTTCGCCATGACAGACTTCTACTCAACTTCAGTTCAGGGTACAACTGGAGGTCTACACCCGGTTCCGGTACACACAAAATAAAATTGTCTTGAAATTTGAAGACTCTTATACTTTCTTGAATTTTCGCGACAAAATGTCTGGTATTTTAGACATTAACAGCTTAAACAGCTCTGAAAATCGTGTATAGGTTATAGCAATTTTTGCCAATGTAAAGAACAGTATTATATGCATATTTCTAAGCCTATCAAGTCTAAGCCTAGCAAAAAAATTAGTCAAGCTTAAATTTGTAGTGATCCGAAGAGATGGTGGTCCCCATTTTAAGTCCCAATTAGGAGCCCGTATCCCTAATAAGACTCCGTAACCGTAGCGTCCTTAAGCTCTAATTAGAGTCCGTAAATGTTAATTATTCCTAATTGTAGCGCATAAATCACTGCAGGACCAAATACAGTTGAGTTCGAAACTATAACTTTGCATTATCGCTCAAGCTATTGACACAAGACAAATAAAACGTTTAATTCAATGGATTGTAGGTTGCAAGACCGGCTATATACAGCAACGAAGGGCGGCGGAGAGCGGGATAAAAATAAATAACAGTCCGTAACTGAATGATAAGGGGGACACCCGGTGGAGAGGCCAAATAAATACAAACCCCCTCTCTTATTCGGGTCACTACAGTACTCTATTGCAGTCCCACAAAAAACGTTCCACTCGTGATCTTTACATGAGCCGCAATTTTGGTAATGAAATTTTTCATAGTTTTACGAAATTTGTTTGGCGCATTTAGTTGTAAGTTTTGGTAAACCAACAAGTTAAATATTTAGATGCCTAATTTCGCCTCGGGCTAATTTTGTTAGCTTCATGCACCGATATTTTTGACCTAAAAGTAGCGCAGTGGCATTTAGTGTAGTTTCCACTTTGCTTTAATAAGCTTAGAAAATTAAAACAGAGCCCTTGCGCTTTACTGCAACAGGCTAAGTAAATCTGCTTCAAAATTTCGTTGCGTTTTTGTGTACTCGCATTACGGTTAAACCATAAAATCGTATTCATAAAGTAATGCGCCCAGGAACACAATATAGCCAACAAACATTCATCATATTGAGAAAGTAAAATACATGCAATTTAAAAAAATCCAACAAAAATTTGCACATATTATTACTTCAGCATCCTTTTCATACATTTATATTTTCAGTTTCAAAAAGTGTAATTTGTAACCTTTGATTCGAACTCAGAACTTACGCTAATATTTTCAGTAATAATATTGAAGTTCAGGTTATTTAAAATCGACAATCACGGATGGAAGTGTTTAACATGACCACTTTACTGCGAAAAATAAAAATTCGAGACTAATGAGGCTCGCAAGCCGCACAGACTTTGCACCGGGCACATGCGTAATAAAATGTGAAACGCTAATTGATTGATGAGGTTGTGAGAAAATTATGTCGAGCAGCTATTTACGCCTTTACCCTATTATTTTAATCTGACCGTTTTTACTAATGTTTCCCAGTCGTCTCAAAGCTTCTCGTATGTGAGACGGTTGAATCTGACTATAACGAAGAAAATCGATGCCTCTTGGTTTAAGCGGATCGTTCATACCAGCAGATAACCGCTCAGCACGCCTATTTCTGACATGTTGCGCAAGTCGCATTGAAACCTAAAACGTGTTAATATAAAAATCAAAGTTCGGACAACTTAAGCTTCCATGTTTATTTATACATAAATAATTTTTTCAAATTACTTATTTGACAAGCATACGGCATCAAATAGAACGCAATTTATTGCAAAACGTGTTACAAAATTACATTATAAAGTAAAACATATGCACTGAACCCGGCGAAGAGCACTGTAACATAAAATCGAAACCACACGCCAAATTAACATTGTTATGCAAAAATTGACTTACCGTCTGGGAATTAAAATTGTCTATTACACGCGGTTTGCTTTCGGGCGAAGTACCGACGTTACGACTTCGAGCTAACACATGATTACTGTTAACACTTTGAGAAGTATATTCAACAGAAGTACTTGGTGTTGAATCAGGAACAGATCTCGATTGTGTTGAGCGGTAATGATACAACGACTCTAGTGGTACTCGTCGAAATGAATCACGCCTTACTGTCAGTGCAAAATCCATAATAACAGCGACAATCTCATATCCCAAAAAATTAAGAATCTAAAGTAACGCAACACAGCATTATGCCACAGCTTTTTATATTTATTAAATCATGCTGATTACATAATCAGGGTTGATACACACTTATTGCTTTTGTTACATTCACTATCAATGCATGTGCAAATCGAAATTCATTGATCACATCCAAATATTATCGTGCGTAAACACTGCCTGTTTGCGGTTATCAAACAAAACACTTTGTTGGTTTTACCATAATTCACTATGTGGGCTTGCATATATAAATTAAACATATTTCAGTCAATAATTTTACAACGAAAACGATTCTCACACATCGAAAACCTATAACCAAAATCAAACAGCCGCATACGCTGCACACCTCAATCACAAATCGATCAAAGCTAAAGCCATCAAGTTCAGGAAACTGAAACCATTGCGAGAATTTTTTGGCTCGATTTCGTTCGCAGAATGTGACTTGTCGAGCTTGAGAAAACAACATATATTCCTCGGTGTCCATGGCGGCAGCTTGAACCGCAGCGCGCCTCATGCGCTCTTCTTTTACAGCGTCCATTGGTATGCCTGAATAGGAATAACTCATTTAAAGTACTTTACCAATATCTCCTCGGGTTAAATTATTGAGGAAAGGGTCATTCAAGATAGATACATAAATAACTATGTAAGTTGGTGTACATAGGAACAGGGACGGCGGGATGCGCAATATCAACTTTCCGGGTTTTTTTTCAGAAAAATTATGACGGGACAAACTGATTTTTTTTGTTTTTCTTTTTTTCCCGAAAAATATTGAAAAAAATTTCTTTGTCTGAGTGAATTTTTCAAGTTACTACACCATAGTACACACAGCGGTAATAACAGGACTCAATACAAGATTGTTGCACAGTCTTACATCCTAAACGTCCTCGCACAATGCCGAAAATTCTCCCAGATTTTGTAGACAAATGGCTGAACGACCCATTTGGCTAGATGACAATGTGTGATAAAATATGTTACACCATATGGGGAGCCAACAGTTACTACAGCGGTTAAACAAACAAAGAAAACATTTTAAACGAAAGTTAGCTAAACAAATTAGACGTTATTTTCGTAGGTATGTACTAAATCACAAAACAATTATCTTGATCTCTCTGCCATCGAGCTCTCAATTGATGAAACCTCGCAAACGAAGCGAGCTAGAAGCCATACGTACTTTACTTTTGTATTATATTACAATAATAAAAACAAACTTTCGGTTTTGGAACCCTAACCGTGGCTTCACTAGTCGATGAACTTGCCTAGTGAAGCGAACGAGATGGCAAACACAATTTTATATTAGACGGCATGGCAAACTTTCAATTAACAAATTCATTGAAATATTCATATGCGGCAATTTCTGGTCTTATTATCGGGTAATAAGTCCTGGTGGACATGGCGATGAATAACACACGGTCACTTAGTGTGTTTCAGTTGAATTATTTGATTTTCATCTAATTAACATTAGTTAATATATTTCTTCAAGTAATTTTTCCGGCCAACAACCATGTCAATGTTATTTACTGCGATATCAGCTTATACTTTATCTAAGGTTTATCAAAAATCCTGACGGCCAGATGTATCAGTTTCTACTTTACCAAAGGTTTATTAGAATCCTGACGGCCAGGTGTTCGAGTTATCCTATGCTGCTTCCAGTTTTATCAGGGACAGTCGATAGAACTTAGTGAATGAAAACAAACACTGATGTTGCATTCCGTTGTAAATACGCTTAAAATAGCGGAATATGGTCGTTGTTGCGTTAAAAAAGCATTGGCGTGGTATGTTAACATTTGTCACGTAGTAAACACTTTGAATACCTTAGGCCCCGGAATTAATTAGGCTTCACACCCTGGTATACAGAATGCTATATATAAACATTCACCAAACTCTTCCAAGTAAAGAACTTATCAAATATAAACGCTGGGTCACACAGATTATTATTACTTTCAATGCATTGGTTGTGCATCAGCTCAATTAAGTCACTAAATGCTTCATCGTCTATATTTCGCAACGCCTGACACAACACTTTTGTACGCTTATGTACGGACTTCCCAGAAGTTTTCCGGTCGACAATGCCTTCCGATAAGTCTTCTTCAGCTGAACATTCACTACAATTATGTAAATGATGCATTTAAGTTACTAAACAATAATATAAACCACCATGTCAAGAAATGAATAAAATTACTAAACGACTGCCAGAGCGCAAATTCTCAACTTAACAACCAAATGTGTATAATATGTGAGCAATGGCAGTTATCGTACTCTGATAAAGAAACCCATTACCCACCACTATGCATGAAATAAATAATGTAAGTTCATGGCACATCTCGGTCCCAGGGATAGACTGGATATTAATTTTACCGTATACCGGAACCGGAACCAGATAGTGAATTTTGCACCGGACCCGGAGCCGAAACCGGATATAGGATCTAAATTTGTAAGTTGTTGGAAGTATTTGAGTCGTGCAAAATAGGTATTTATTGATTTAAATTAATTTTTGGTTTGGATTTTTCATTCCACGTCAGTGTCCATTCATGAATTGCTCGGAATTGCAGTCGCTTCAAAATATCTAGTATTTTGATGCGCAAAAACAGTTTATGATATTTGCAACCGCAACCACAAATATCCGTATCCGGTAGGTTTATACCGGAACCGGACATCCGGTCGATCCCTGCTCGGTACATATATAAATATATTATATATTATTTAATTTCAGGGTACAACCGGAGGTGTGGCTCCGGCATAAAATCGACCTTCGGCTCCGACAGACATTTTACCGGAAATTCCGACAGTTTCGGTAGTAAAATTTAGCATAGTGTTACAGAATTTATCTGTTTGACGCGTTTCATTTTAAATTTTGGCGCAATTATGAAGTAAAAATTGTCCAGATTTCGTAAAAAAATAAGCGCAAAACATATGGATCTAACAACACATTACACTGCTAAAGTTAACAAATTAAACATCATTTTAACTATATGCCAAAGTGCAGTGCAACTCGAATTCCTATTCCGATTAGAATCAAATTCAAAACGAGTTCCTATTCCAATTCCGATTTACGACTCACTTCCGGCAAGTTTTTTTGACCTCCGGTTCCAGTATTTTTCATCTCCGGTTGCACCATGATATATATTTAGGGTGCAATCGTAATTACGATTCCGACATTTTTTCACCATCCGGTTCCGGTAAATTCTTATCGGAATTAATAATTCGGTATTAAATTTTGGTCAGTAGAAATTAAGATATTTTACTTAACAATGACGATAAAAATTAAATAATTTCATCAGCACGTATAGTACATAAACCTTGACATTCGCCAAATATAAACCTTCGAGGGTATAGATTTCGTTTCCGTGGATTATGAATATATAAAATACAGCAGGTAAAGTAAGTGAATACCTATCTCCAATGAGGGTTGTTTAATCAATAATACTGCAAAAAGAAAAATTAAAATCAAATTTTCGGTGGCCTGTATGTTTAATTTTATGGTTCTGTTTCCGGTAATTTTTTCAAATTCTGTTTCCGATAAAAATTGCAATTCCGGTTGCACCCTGATATATTACCTTATCTCAGAAAACTTTGAATCTTTGAGCCTCATGTGGCGTAAAAGTCTCCGCAACAAGCCAACATCTTTTCGAATTGTAAACACTATGTCATGCACTGTAATACAAGACCTATGTTTTTTTCGCAAATCGCAAATGCGGATGCATTGCTCTAAAATTCGTCGTACTTCGCTAAAAAAATTAAGTCATAGATTCATGTTAATAGTACATCTTTAGTGGCTCAGCAGTAAGCATAAGAACAACGTTAGAAAACAATACCTAATATCCAAGTTAAATACTGCCTTGAAAACCAGGTCCATTACGCGATGAATTAAATTACAACTATTATTTTATAAATGTGCAATCACAGAGGAAAACAAAGCCCCGAATTATTTTGCACACGCTCTTGCCTGCTATTGTATAACGTACATGCTTCAGATTGATAAAAACTTTCAAATCTTGGAAAAGGTGAAAAACATACGATTTAACAATTGATTCTATTAACAGAGCAGATTCTTTCAACGGTTTTCGACAATCGCCCATAGCAAACATAATGCTTTGAATCTCAGAAACGAAATTTTGCTGGCAGCAGTTATCTTGAGCATCCATTTTCAGTCAGAATTATACTAATTTAGAATCAGCACGTATACTGCAATCCTAAACAGAAAACCATCATATCAGAATCAAGAACCTGTATAAACGCAACAACTAAGGTATGTACTCAACGCATGTTACACTTCGACTACGGTTTGATGATTGTGAATTAAAACCGCGCTTACCAAATCATATCCCACGGAACAAAGCGAGCTATTATGTTAGCTATTATTTCATTGACCACATCACTAGCTCAGTAATAACCAACGAATTGTTAATTTAATGGATGTCTAAAGAGTTTCTCAGTGATAACCCTTTACATTATTGTTCAACGAACCAAGAAATGGCACTAACTGGACCATAAGTTTTCGGGTCAGACTTTTTACGTTTGTCTTATATAGGTACAAACAGTAGAGAAACTTCAAATTTGTGGAGTTTTGTTTACCGTTATTTTGTTTACAAAGAAATAGCATTAAACCATGTGTCAGACAAAAAAAGAAAATCTACTTCACGTGAAAAGGACGTATGTTAGAACCTCTGTGAAGCAGTATTATTGGTATTACGCCTAATTATGACCGGCATTCCGGCCTGTTTGTTAAAGCCTGCTAAATACGGAAAAACACAAAAAGTATCGCTGAACACGGAAAATTCTTAAAAAAAGTTTATACTAACAATAAAACAATCACAATGCTTCAAATCGAGTTTGACCGCAAAAAAGTCAAAAAATGCATTTTGAAAGCGAACTACTGAAGTGTATGCAAAAAATCCGAGCTGAACCGGAGTATCATGAACGGCACAAACGATCGCTTTGTACATAATGCCGCGACTTAAAGATTCCATAAGTTTAAGATCGAGATTTGATTGAAGCAAGCGTAAACTTAAAAGGGTTCTAATAAATGTTGCCTCCCAAATCGTTTCGTTAACCTTACTTAGAGACCATCCCAGCCAATTATACGAACTGTAATTTATTTTAACCCACCCTCCGCCGCTGTTCGTTACTGGTATATATATCCGACATTGCAACTATCCGTTGCGCGTTGAATTAAAAGTTTTTATTTGTCGTTATCAAAAGCTTGAGCGATATGCAAAGTAACACTAAAGATTTTATTTGGTGCTGGAGTCACTTATGTACTACAACTGGAGATAATTGACTTTTTTAGACTCTAATTAGAGTTTAGGAACTCTATCCGCTTACGGCTTCGTATAGGATATGGACTCCTATAGTTTCGGGCCTAAAATGGGACCCCCTTTTATTCAAATCATTACAGTGCAAATTTTGCTATTCGCACTACCTGTAGGTCACAATAGTACGACTCTAACTCTGGCAGATCAAAGGTGAAGCACACCATTTTGGCTCTGCAACATCACAATGCAGCTACACCGATACATACAAACTTTTAAAGTTTAAAAGAGGTCAGGCAAGTAGGAAGGCCAAAGCAGGTAAAGACTGCAGTTCATATATATACGGCAAATGTCAGTAATGCTTTTAACTCGTTGAGACAAATAATTTACCATTAAATGTGTTTTAATTAGGGCGAAACGGCAAAATTGCAATATTACGTTCCTCAAATTTTTGCGGCTTTGCGTACGTTTACAAAACATTTTACGTACGACTTTTAACCCTCGCGCGACCTCTGCGGAGGGAACACAAAACGAATGTGTAATATGCTTTCGTTTGGTTTGCGCGACATTAGTTCTATTCTTCTGAGGCCAATTGCATTACGCTGATTTATCTTTTAAGCAACGTTTCTGTTAGTCAAAATTTGACAACAGTGTACCTACGATTCTTTTAAGCTTCCGTGCGCATTCAACGGTTTTTATTGCGCTGTTACATTATTTAATTTTAATATTAACGCTGAATAAAAATCTGCATTCTCATGTGACGCAAAATATGCCATTAAAATCAGAAACAAGAAACTATTTTCTGGGGATCGTTCAATTAAACGGCTCGTGTAAATTGAGGGGCGGAACGTGTTTCTAGGGGATTGCAATAGAGTAAAACTAAGCTTTCAGACTTACTTCTTTGCTTAGGCTTTTATTTCTTGTAAACAAATCATAAATGCACTTTAAACAAATTTGGAGCTATTTAAGGATCATTTTTTATCATTCCTGCAGAAAATCACGCAACAATTTTTCAATTCTAGCAGAGTATATAACGATATTAAATGAGTTGAAAGATATTTACTTCTAAATAGAAACTAAGTTCAAAATTTTTCATTGTTGAAACGTTCTTAGAGACAGGCTGTGCGAAAATATCCGTTCTTGCATCATGGGCGTAGCCAGGATTTTTGTTTGGGGGGCGCACAAATACTTCAATTATATAGTGTGTTAATCAATTTTCATCAATTACATATGCAGCAGGTGCAAAACGGAACTGGATAATTATATTAGGTAGAAACTCTGTTACAGTGGTTTAAATCCGACGAGGGCATACTAAAACAACTCATTCACAAGGCCGACGTTAAGATAGTCGGCCCCCCAAACACGACCATGGGGGCCTTTAATAAATTGTTAAAAAATTTTAGTTTGCCAAAATGCAGCGTCCCAAGGGTCGCCCTCTAATTAGAGGGTTTGGGGGGCGCTTCCGCGGCAATGCTCATTCAGGCTGTCAACGCAAGTATTTATTAGTCAGTAGCAATCTTCTAGACCAAATGCTTTGGGTACCGAAACTGAAAAAGTACGGATATCTGGATAAATATACAATAAAAATTGCCGGATATCGTTACAAGAAAAATATCCTATGCCCATCACTACCTAACATAGTTTAAAGATGTTATTTAATGCCTTTTTATACGAAAAATCACCCTTAGCTGATCCAGGATAATGCAACGAATTGCCATAACGTATTTGTAAACAGCGATAATAAATGAAACTCACAATACTTCGTGCGTTGGTTGTACCATCGTTTTTGATGAAAATACATGCTACAAAAACAGTCACTACACACAACTACGCGTGAGAAAACAAATTTTGGTACATATGCCGCTAAAACAATGTCGGTTCAGTTAATAGGAAAACATCAACAATTAGTTTGCGGAGGTGAAACGACGCACAGTACATGCTAGTTTCAATTTATTCAAAAATGAATTTTTTTCAAAACCATTGCGGGACCATAGCATCTTTCCCTTGGCCCCCCTGGCTACGCCCTTGTCTTGCGTCCCGCAAAACCGAAAGAATCGAATTTTTGTAGCAATTACTGCCTAGAACACGAATTTCTGTATAAAAGCGTGGCAGCAGTGTTTTGTTGGTTTAACATAACTGCGGATCGAAAAGGATATTTGAGATTTAAAGAAATGCTTTCTTTTCAGTTTATAAACGGTTTTTAAAACGGCGTAGTAACTGTTTAGACGACACATAAACTGCAATTTGGTTATCCTCCAACAAGGCTTGAAGCAACTTGAAGATTTTTTGTTAGTTTATTAAGCAACTGTCAAAATGGTTAAGCAAGAAGGTGAGTTACTTTTCAGTTTTAACGGTACATGCTTGGCAATAGCATTATTGTTTATGCGGTTCAACGAGTCAAGTTCTGACAAGCTTCTGGTAGCACAAGCTGATAATTTTAAATTTGCATTTTTTAGAAATGCTCCAGAACCATTTTGAATTTTGCCTATTATTTTAAATATAAATATTCAACCAGCATTTTGTCGTGCACCTGTATACATATAAAGTTTATATGAACACCCCGGAAACAATATTTTTCTGCTTCTCCGTAAGGAATATTCGAAGAGTAAAGCAATTTGTATCCTCGTCATCAAGTCTAACCTGTTATAAACGAAAGACTTAAAATTTAACGGTTTCAGTTGTTGTTTTTCCGAGATATTTTTGTAGTATTGACGTTAAGGCAAATTTTTGTGCAGAAGCCGAAAAAATGGTGATTTTATTCGATGACGAAGGTGACGATAAAATTGACGGAACACAAATTGGAACGGTTGCACGTGCGCTTGGACTCAGGCCGACTGAAGCAATGGTTGAAAAGGCTGCAGGGAAAAAATATCGACGGGGTATGTTGTCTATTAAACGCTAATAAGCAGTGTTTATTTGAGTTGTCACAAAATTTCGATGTTCCACATATCGGTTGATTAAATTGGTTCAAATCTGGCTTTAATAGTAAAAACATTCCAATTCTCCAAGACCTTCAAGCTGTTTTAATATTGATTGAAAAAAATTATAGTCGTTCTGTATCGTTTGCATGCATTTTTAGGCTGTTTTTATATGAAAAACGATAAACATGATATACTTAATTAAAACTTTATTACTAAAGATTGCGAATTTTGGACTATATATGTAACACTATATTCGAAGGTTGTTGGCCGGTAAAATTAAAGAAAAAAATGGGGTTTTTCCATTTTTTCATTTTTTCCGAGGGGGGTGGAAAAAGTTTGAAAATATTAAACGATTCTTAAGTATTATTTGCGACTAAATGTGATATAAAATGTTTTTATATGAAATGTAAGTATTTTGCGGGCAACAGATTAACAATGACCGTGTGCCTGTACACCAGGACACATTATATGTTCTTAAAGAGCGAAAATTGTAGCATATGAATATATAAATGGATTTCTAAATTGAAGCTTTGCCCCGAGATTTTATATAAAACTATATATGCATCTCTTTCGGTTCACTCACCAGGTTTCGTCCGCAGTGAGGCTAATGTTAGGGCACTCAAAATTGCAAGCTTACCTTTACCGTATAATTTAACACAAAAATACGTCTAGTTTCAACCCCGCTTTGCTCGCAAAGTTGCAGCAATTGAGAGGGTTTGCTGTCAGGAAAAACCTAAAAGTGTCTCAGGATTTAATATATACTTACAAAAAACAAGTGTGACTCCAATTCCGCAATTGGACCAAAAATTGTATGTCGAAAAATTAGAAAAATTATGTACCATTTGACACAGGTTGCGCAGCTAAGACGAATATTGTTAAATGTTCCCCCAATCAGACGTCTGACTAACTAGTTATTGTCAAATAACTAAATTTGGCGCCGAACCATGATCGCTGGCAGCACACCAAATCAGTTATTTGACAACTCGTCAAACAGACTTATGATTGCAGAAAGTTTGACACCACTCGACTCAGCTCTGTAAACTGCGTCAAATGATATGTAATTTGTCCAACTTTTCGAAAACAAATTTTGGGGTCACAACGGTTTCACCTTGTGGCCTTAAAAAGCGAATTTTTCAAAAATTAAGATTTGGGTATGGAATGATCAGGGGATGATATCAGAAACTAAAATATACAAAAAGTTTCAAAATCCAAGCATTTTTTACAAACGGCGGCTAAGAGTGGGATGGCTGATCAGTCAGACAAACAATGAATTTTTTCCTTAATGGAAAAATTAACTTTTTCCGGTCATAATTTTCCGGAACAAACAAGTCTGCTATATTCCAACAATGACCAATGAACATTTTATATTTTTCCAGGTGAAGCACGAATTAGCGCTGCTGAATTTTGGCCAATCTATGAGGCGTTGAAAAAAGAAAAAGAAGTCGGAAGTCGCGATGATTACATAGAAGCGTTGCGTGTATTCGACAAAGACGAGAATGGAATGGTGTTCTTTCCTGAATTACGACATGCGTTGATGAGTTTGGGTAAGCTTAGATACTCGTTCTCAAATGATGATGCTATGACCAATTGTAGCGCACTGTGGAATATATAGTGCACATTAGCTGGGTTTCCGAAATCTTACTTAAGTATTTACTTAACTTATACTTAAGTTATTATTTAAGTTGACCACTTTAAGTAAAATATGTAAATTTCGAGTTAAATGGAATAAACGCCAAATGTCAGCCATTATCATAACAAGAACGTAACAGTTTTGCTTTATATAAAAAAGGCACCGTGACTCTACAATTTCAATTAGACTAAGGTTAGTATTGCTGAATGGTAAATTTGTAAACTATCAAATTTAGCTAGCGACTTAAGTGTTTACTTAAGTTATGTACGCTTTTAAAAACGAGAAGTCGTCAAGTAATTACTTAGCACGTAATTAAGTAATAAGTCGTACTTAAGTTTGGTTTCGGAAATACAGCCAATGTTTGACAATAGCAAAGTAACACGTATACGTAGTACTAAATTACCACAAGACTTCTCTGATAGGTGAGTGATGATGGTAAACATATACCGCTCTAGTCGCTGCTGTGGTTTGAATCCTAGCGGAAAAGGAGGTTTCATAAGGAATGAAAAATATTCATGTAAGAAAAGGGTAAGCAAAAGATTGAAGCATACCATTCAGGCCAGTAGCCGTTAAGGCAGGGGTTCGAAAAAAGTTTAACGTTACCTGTTGAGATTATCAGACGCTTTCGCAGAAAGAGTGAAAACGTTTTCTGGAATATTTAGAGGGGCACTCAGCGCGCCTAAGCATCCCGTAGCCTACGGTCCTGAAACATTTACAATATGTTCCGAATGCTTCACACATGATAACATACAGCGTAGTGTGAAAAAACTTTTAGGTGAACGATTAACGAAAGAGCAAACTGAAGAAATTCTGGAAGGAGTCAAGACACCCGAAAATATGGTCAAATACGAAGGTAAAACAGTATTAATTTTACAATCAATACCGTACGATACTATTTGATTTGCATAACCAAATTGTTTAGCAATTAACCAAAACTAGAAAACGCTTTTCGTGTTTTGAAAAATGTTATAAAATGCTAAAACAGTCTTGACAATTGCATGCATAACGTTTGTTTCGCAAGGGTTCTTTTTAGAGTTTCTCTGTTTGCAAAAAATCCTTTTCAACGATTTCGTTAGAGTTTTACTTTCATTACGATTCCTTATTTTTGTCACAATTTCTTAACAAGTTTTTAACCTTTGAGATTATGGATGAATTTCAGACATTTTTAAAAAATAAGTTTGGAGGCTTAAAGTAATATTTTTTGAATTTTTAATTCATTTTTTCAGAGTTCATCAAAAAAGTGCTTGCAGGGCCGTTTCCTGATAAGGACAAGCGATAGACGCCTACGATCGGACACAATCTCTACGCTCGTACATGATTATGGACTTTACTGACTTCCGTGAATACTAAATGAAAGCCTTTTTACAATCTGTTTTAACCCATTTTAAAAGTTGATTCCTGTTTGCGATCGAGCAAGACTTTTCAAAGTTCGGACCCGCTGTTCATATGAAATTTCTTCTCGTCTAAACGCTAGGCAGCAATATTTAATTAAACGCAACATCAATGTTTAACGGTATATCTTACATTTAATATTTGTCCTGACACGCTAAATTTTAATTCCACGCTTTAGTAGGTCGATTCTATATGAAAACCTGACGCTAACTGGCAGTTGATGCTATAGCCATTCGAGAATACTGAACCAAGCCGCGATTGTTGAAATATTAAGAATTCTCTATATATTTTATTCCGAAGACAATATTTTATATTTCATTGCGCTTTTAGTTGCAATTTGTAGGTACGCAGTGTTTAACTTTGTGAGTATAATATTTATAAGTCTCAATTAGCTTTTATCAAAACCAATAAAAGTCGTTCTAACATTTAGCAATGCGATGCAGGTCGAATAACAAGCTATTAACCAAAACAACAACTTAAACGATCAGTTTAACACACAAAACATCGACGTGCATGTCCATATTGTACCACGCTAAGCACTATGTTTTGTATTTTTGTCTAAGAACACTCTCTGCTACTTACTGTATTGACTCGTCTAAGAGAGGAGTAATAAGAGTGGGGTCCCCATTTTTAGTTCGAATCAATAGGAGTCCGTATCCCTAATAAGAGTCAGTAAGCGGATAGAGTCCCTAAACTCTAATTAGACTCCATAAATATCAATAAACCGTAATTGTAGCGGATAAATGACTCCAGGACCAAATAATTTGAGCTCGAAACTTTATAGCGTACTTAAATTTTGAAAGTACATTCATAACTATAACTTTGTACTATCGCTTAAGCTATGGACACATGACAAATAAACGTTTAATTCAACGGATAATTGCAGTACCGGATATATATCTGTAACAAAGGGCGGTGGAGCGTGGGTTAAAAATAAATAACGGTCTGTAACCGAATAACAAGGGGGGTATCCTCTGGAGAGGTCAATTAAATATCACCCCCCTCTTATTCGGGTCACTACAGTAGTATTCTCCAAAAAACTTTTAATTTCTAGACTCACCTGCTTCTATCAGTATTGTTCCATTCAATCTGCTAAAAATTGTAGACTTTGGGCTTTCGACGCTATCTCATCTGTTTCGACTGACCCAAGCGAAAACATAGGCTCGAAGCTGTCCCGACCGAACCAGTAAAACCTAGACGCGAAACTGTCTCGAACGACCCAACAAAAACATTGGCGTGAAGCTGACACGCCAAACCTAACCAAAACACAGGCTCGAAGTTGTTTCGGCTGTCCCCGGAACTGTCCGGCTGTCCCGGCCGACTTTGCAAAAATATTGCCTCAGTACAGCCCCGCCTGTCTTCACGTACCCAGCGCAAACGCCCGCGTTTAGACATAAAATTTACATTCAACAACTTGAAACTCATGCCGTATGTTAGAACACGGCGATGAACCGTAATAATAACTGTATTTCGCAAATACCATTGTAATAGTTAACAAGCACGCTCTCGTTGCATTTCATAATTTTCGCAATGTAGAATATGGTTATTGATAAAAACATTTGGTGGAAATACCATTAGTATGCATGATTCGAATAGTGTATACTAGAATTCAAATTCCGTACGATCAGGTGGCAATTTACATTTTAAAAGCTGTGTGCACACATAAAAATTAACCGCCTGGGTATTAGTAGAATAAAACAACAAAATGTTGGAATGTAAAAATAATGTTGTACCGAATGGAATGTTGAGATAACCGAATACCAACTGTATCATCGTCTTTCATGGAATTTGCGATTAAATAAAAACGGAAATTAATTGTGTGCCAATTATGAACGAATTGCATTGCTTCACGTCCTCTAAAGGTTAGACATGAAAACTTTAAACAAATAATACTTTTGGTGGCCTTGCGTAAATTGTGCAGTTTAGTTTGGTGAGTTTATGTAAGGATCGTTAAGATTAATAGTGTAATAGGACTGTTGAAATGCGGTCGGTCAAAACATATCGAAATATCTCGAGGCCAAAACGTTATCATCGGCATATTTCAACCCGCTACGCGTAATTCCGAATCTAAGAAAGATAAGTAAATTGGCTTGCAGAGAAATGAGTTTAGACTCAACTCCAAATTTAATATGATTTCAGGCGTAAGCACATAGACTTAAGCCTTACGGTTCAAATTTTTAATAAATTACGAGCGCCTGGAGGAGCAGCCAGCTCACCGCTTGCTTCGAGGGCTACAAAATTTCTAGAATGGGCATACAAGGGTTTGCGACGATGCACAAGTAGGTTTGAAACTTTTCTACACACAGAATAAATTGTCTTAAAATTTCAAGGCTCAAACTTTCTTAAAACTTTCAAGACATCAATGTCTTGTACTTCAGGTATTAATAGCCTTACCTAAACAGCTCAGAAATTTGTGTCTGACTTAAAACATAAATGTCTTGTATTCTAGAAATTGCTATTGCCAATTTTTTTACACATATTTCTTTCTTTGATAAAATAGTTGTCTTTTAGTCAAGGATTAATTTTCTAATTTTTATGTATATATTTAAAAAAGTTGCTTCGTTTATATTCTGAAAAGATTATAAAAATAATCGAATCTCAAAGATATTTTAGGTTGAGCTTGGCTCCCCCAACTTAAAAGTTTACGTCTTGGACAGGAGGTAAAATTAGGGTATTGGGTTGAGCTTAAACTTGCAATTTTGGAGTCTGTTACCAAGGCAATTCTCTGTGTTTTATTTCAGTCATATTTGTCTTATATGTCAGAAATATTTGTCTTATATTTCAGAAATATTTGTGTTATATTTCAGAAATGTTTTACTAAGTTGTTCATAAAACAACGTCTTAAATTTAAGACATTCAGGTGTGAAAATTTTAGACCTATATTTCTGAAAAATTTAGGAAATAAAAATGTCTTGAATTCAAGACATACCTATGTCTGGAGTCTGTATCAAAACATAATTGTCTTAAACTTCAGACAATATGGTTAAACCTCTGGCCCCAATCTGGTTACGTGCGAATGCCAAAATTGCATAGTTACCATTTAGCAGGTAAAAATTGCGCAAATGACCAATCATGCAGTAAATGTAGGTATCTTTGTTGAATTCCTACGATTCAAGTCGAAACAACAAACTCCTAGCGAAATCTTGATTTAAATTAGAATTCGGTTTAAGTGATGTGTCGTAACGGGTCCAATATACGTAACGTTCCTTCATACATATTTCAGGTATGACCTTGGAAATTCGAATTATTTTCAAAGGCTAAAAACTACCTGAACCTGAAAGATCATGAACATAGGAGATCAATTGCTGATCTTATAATATGCCACAAAATTCTTTGTGAAAGTTGATGTGTCAAAGTTTATGTAGATTTGAATGTTTTCACTTAGTAACCTGAAATGAAACGCTTCTCTTCAATCCTCCTTTGTGGTATATCCCTTCCACTTTATTATGTATTTATATTTTGCTTTGTTGTCCTTTCTAGTTTGTATTTTGTTTGCGTTAAAAGGTGGATGTCGGAGTAGGAATGCATGCAGCATAATTAAAGCCCCATTTAATACCTTCCATCCTCTTTTGATTCTTCTCCTTTTTGTGCTATGAAAAAAATATATAGCTAGTGTACAAACATGTAATTCTATAGTTTTATGTGCTACGCGAATTGCCATAAGTTCTCAAGCAGTCGAATTGCGATGCCATTGGTGCGAACTGCGTTACCACTTGTTCTTAGTGGTACGACCCGTTTACAGCTGGCAACAGGTGCTAGATACATTGGAGAATGTTGGCCCTGTGACAGCTGATGCATAGACGGAATGTAAGGTCGGAATTAGTTAAAAACGGGGATTTTCGATCGATCCGAAGGTGAGTATGGTCTGGGTCCTGACTGACCCTCTAACACGAGAATACTAATTTTCGGCTCGTACACACCTTTAACACTCGGTTTGATTGGTTTACTGGCAAGCAATGCAAATGCAAAACTAATAATGTGAAGTCAGGCCCGCTGGTACCGTTTTACGTTTTTATGTGTTTTTGCGACTTTTACTGAGAAAACCTCTCGAGCGAGGCTTTGTACGACCGCAAAGAATATATATATGAAAAGTTGAATGTAAACGAATGAACTACGCTAAAGTTACCATTGTGACATGCGGATGCATGGAAGAAAATGGAACCTCATGCTAATGCTGTACATCGGTAAAACCTTGATGCATATGTAGTGTCTTCATATGCAGCAGTAGTAAAAACATGGAAGAACCGAAATACACGAGTGTGATTTTGAGGTTCTCATGAGGCATAAAAACGTAAAAACTCAGCAGCTGAATGTGAAGCGGGTTTGCTCAGTTTCAGCACGCTGGACTGAGAATCTGTCGGCCATTGGTCATGGGATAGAAACCTCGTGAGAACGTCCCTCATTTTCAGCTGCAAGCATTCAACTAAAAACCGTCGTGGCCTAGCCTTCCTAACTTATCACAGGCCCTAGATTACTTTTGTAAACCCCTTTATTTAAACGGTCTCGCTAGTAAAACCGCTGTTATGACTCTCTTTGGGTCCAGCAATCGTGCATGTATAACTGGCTACTGACAACTTTACCAGAAGTTGAAAGAAGCACAATTATATAAAATATAGATAATCTATAATTGAAACTGTGATAACATATATTTTATATATTAGTCACATTTTCAGTTTATCATAAGACTCAGGCGGGTTGAACCTGTTGCTGCAAGGTACTTTCGAATGCTGTATGCCCTGAAACGGTCTTTATATAATTGTGCTTTTTTCAGTTCATTATTGAATTGTACTAGTTACTACCGGTATTTGTAACGCTATTAAAAATTGTGAGTACTCAGCGTAATATAAAATCACATTTTTCCGAATGTCCGCATCAAAAAAGTCCAGGTCTTTATGTTTTAACATTGAAAAATTTTGGCTTATAAAAGTCCTGGGGCCCCCAGCAAAAAAATTTGCTGGGGGGCATTTTGCTGGGGGGCGGCCGAAAATTCGCCGGGGGGCGGCCGAAAATTCGCCGGGGGGCCTTTCTGGGGGGCGGCAAAATTTTCGCCGGGGGAAAATGAAAATTTCGAAAAGTGCTGGGGGGGGGGGGGGCCCCCCCCCCCCCCCCCCGCTGTGGAGAAGCCAGTATAAGTTCGGTTTCAAACAAATAATCAATACAATGTCTACTCAATCCGCTTAATGACAATTAAATTATCATATGGCAATCTCTGTCTGGTGTCTTTAAAACAAGCGGCTGAAACTATATTTATGCCATGACCATATACAGCTTATATTGCAACATGATTTAAGTCTTGTCTGTTTGGCATCCAAACCTAACCACATTCTCGAGCTTCTATTGGAACATAATTTAAAACTTACTTGTTTGACATCCTAGCCAAAATGACTCATTAATATCCATGCGTTACCTAATAACGGTGCGACCAGGCGGGTATGTAAAGATATGTTTTCTTTTAACTTAATATTGTTACATAATAAACTGAACTTAGGTCAAGATGATTTAGAGCTTACACAAAATGTCAGAATTAATCTAGGTAGGAACCAGGACGTAATAATACCTGTTAGCTAACCAGCTGCACAGTGGTCCTACAGAGCGGGGATCGAACTTCAAGCCTGCGGATCCTTAAGTGTGCGCTCTACCACTTGGAAAACCTTAATATCCGGTATCCTGTAAGTTTGTACACAGGAACCGGAACCGGGTATCCGATTGCGCCCTGTACCTAATTCGTAATGGTATGTGCCTTGATTGCATGCTGAATTCGATTCTGAACGGGAATCTTAATTTTCACAGCACAGTTTAGTTACAACCTTGAAATAATTTTTAAACACTCATAATTTATTTGTAGCGCTGTTATTGACTAATGCGAGGTTTAATATGTCCGCGTCCGATGTAGACATATCAGCTAGTGATACTAATCTTGGGTAAGTAAGCTCAAAATGTACGTAGCACTAGTTCCGATAAAGCTGCTTACTTGCTGTAATTTTATTTGAGCTGTATTGAGCTGGTTTGTACAGTCGACGGACATTCTGTGTTGCTTTGATGGTGAGTCAATCGTTGCTCGAATTGAGTCTGATATTAACAAAACTTCTGTTTGCGTTCTATAAAACAACCCATAAAAATTTGAAGATTAACACATCCTCTATGTGCAGTTTAATGCATATGTATACGTAGTGTGGCGTGAAACAACCACAAACTTCAGAAAACAACTTTAAACTGTTATATGTACGTATATGTGTGTGTATAACTTCGCAGTAATAATAGCTAATACTAATAATCTCTATGTGTAACCTAATAACTGGATTCTGAATATTTAGCATTGCCTAGTGCGATAAGTTATGCTTCGGACAGGTTGAGAAATTGCGAAAAGTTTCGGCTTGAAAAAAACCAACTCGGGAAACCCACACCTTCGGATAAAAACAACCCATGTTATTTTTTTTGCTGTATTTTTAGTGTAACGGCATCTAGCTATTCCGTAACAGGTAAAAGCCTAATATATATCACAGTATTGAGTGAAGTTTCTTAAAGCGTTTTATGGTTTTGTACTGTGGGTCGAAAGTTGGATGTCCGTCTGTCCGTCCGTCTGACGGAATTTCAGGAACCGCTGAACCAATTGTGATAAACTTTTTGATTGCATGCTTATTAGCCTAGGGGGTTTGTTAACCTAGCGTGCAGGTTTTAAAATTCTAAGCCGTTTATTAGTTGAGGCTAATTAATTTGTATGATTGGTTCAGTCTAAGTTAGGAAGTATAGCCCTTAGAAATTGCAACAATTTCAAATTAATTAGCTACTCGTTAATTATTATGTTAGGTATGCGAGCTGTGGCGATAGTAAAGTTTTTATCTTATACCTTCTTGCTTAGTTAGACAAACTTTTAGGTGAAAGTTGTAATAGATGAATCTCAAAGTAAGGCGTTTGAGCCTTAAAACGGCTCATTTATAGCAAGAACACAACAGAACGGTTTGCAATAATGTTAACGATATGTTATTAAGCCTAAAAATGAGCTCATTAAATGGGATTTTTTTCCGCTCATACACGAGCGGCGAGAAAACCCAGGTAATGCTGGGAACACATGCCTTTGCAGTGATCAATTGTATAGTCTTGTGTAATTCCGGAATAGTCGGGGTAAACCACTGTGAAGTTGAGAAATTTTTCTGTTTACTCCAGCGCAAGTTAAGAAAGTGGGTTTTCCCCGAAAATTAGTTTTTTTACGTCCGACTATCCAATATGTTTCTGACTTTATATTTTAAGGGTTTTGTACAGTGTATATGTTTGAAAAAATATAATATATACGTACGTATATAAATGTTTCAGCATTTCACGGCTGTCCTGGGTCCCAACATCAATGAAAGCTCTAGAAATTGCTGAAAAACGCTTATTTAACTGTATGTTTGTATTCGGATAGAACACACTTAGGATTGCGCTATACTTGTCGTACGGTATCGTCCGTCACCGTGCGTCATCCGTACAACGCTGTCCGTCATCGTGTGTCACCCGTACACCACCGTTCGTCACCGTGCGTCACCTGTACGGCGCCGTCCGTCACCCATATGGCGCCGTCCGTCATTATCATTATATGTTATTGTACGTGAGTTATTTACGTACAATACCGCACGGTGACGGACGGCGCTCGCGCTAGACGTGACAAAAAGTATAGCTCCACCATTATATATGCATGTATTTATTTCCAATCAAAATTTGCCTAAAAGAAACCGGAAAGTAACCGCCCTGCCTCTTGAAACGGTAAGCGCATAAAAGGAAACATCAAACGTAGGGTTTTTCGCTCCAGTTTCGGTCTCAAATATCTATACCAATCCAATGTCACTTCTCTGATCTTTAGACAATAATACCGGGAACAACTGGAGCCGGATACAACTCAGCTGTATATCCTGATTCACTATCTGACATTATTTTGCTGAATGTTAATCTGTTTTTAATCGTTTTAACATTTTCATATAGTTGTGGTTATGTATAATTACAAGGTCAATGTCGTTATCGCGGCGCAAGTAAGAATCGCTTTGGTTCCGGCTTCTTCTAAGTTTTGTATTGTTTAGTCTGGTTGCCTGTTTATCATATTTTACGGGTAAAGTTTGATTTTACGTCCAGCCAGCTAACGACAACTGTCCTGTGGTTCTCTTTTAAGATGTCAAGTGCCACTTGGCTAGAAAATACGTTCCAATCAACAAGGGTCAGTCGCAAATATGGACAATAACTGCAACGCGATTAGCAGGCAGTAGCAAAAACATTTTAACAAATGAGGTGATGATCCAAAACGTGTTCATGATAATAGTATTTCTGTGTTTGCTTTATTGCAAAATTTATGTCGTCTTCCTGTTGTTAATGCAATGATTGTGACTCAGTAATTGCTGAGTTGCAGAAATATGACCTAATTGCAATATTGATTTAAGAAGTCAACTGCAATGATTTTAACAGTTTGCTTACCGTCTCGTACAATTATTTTCATCGATTCAATAATATGTGTCATTAAATATGCATCGTGTCTGTGCATATTGTGTTTATTTAGAACAAACTTCCTCGGTTGCCTTTGGTGCTTATACACGGGTTTGGAGCGGGTGTTGGATTGTGGATCACTAATTTAGATGCACTGTGTCGAAATCGAACGGTACATTGTTTTGATTTATTAGGTAAATCATCGAACATTTTATGTCACAAAATTTTTTAAATATTTTTGGTTAAATAATGTATATGTATTGTATTGAGTAAGCAAAAAGCAGAAGTTTGTTGTACATTAAATCTTAATTATGCTGCCATTCTAATGCATCAAAGAATAATTATGCTGTCATTGTAATGCATCCAAGAATAACATATGTGATAGTGCGTTAAATGGAATGGCGTGTCCTTTTGTGGCCAATGCAAATAGTGTGATAACTACGTTTGAGAAGAACCGTAGGCAACGGCAGGTGTAATTTTTTTACTTTGTATTCTTTGCTGACAAAGTTTGAACACAAGGTAACGAATTACGAACTGTACTTTATTACTCAGATTGTTTGTTAACGTGATTATATATTTTTCTATTTGTTCGTGCAAATGTTCATTGCAATGTGTCTGGTTAGTGGCCGCGATTTGTGTATAAAACCAAAGTTTTGTACTTCACATTACAATTCAATTAGATGGTCAGAACTTTCATACATTCGCAAAACCTCGCGTGCAAATTTGCCAACAAAACTAAGTTGTTCAGTGCTGCCTTGTTCAGATTCACACTAAGTTTTAGGATTTGGTCGATCCAGCCGTGTAGCGTTTAGCAAAGACCCGGTGGTTGCGGAGTCAGAATGGGTTCAGTCAATTGAAGAATGGCGCAAACAGATGGGATTGGAACGTTTCGTTTTGCTCGGACACTCCCTTGGTAATATAGACATTCAGTGTAGTTTTATATAACATTTGAGTAACATTTCAGAGTAGGCGCTTTTCCATGCACCACATCAAGTTTCAAATGTTGTTCTGAACTAAATCACCTGATGTATATGTTCATTTCTAAACTTATTTAGGATTATTTGGCCGTTTTGTTTCAGGTGGCTTTTTAGCAACTTCTTATGCCTTAGAACACCCGTCACATGTCAAGCATTTAATTCTGGCTGATCCTTGGGGCTTTCCAGTTCAACCTGCGGACGCCGACCAACAATTCAGGTTGCCAACTTGGGCTCGACTTATTGCCGGTTTCCTTCAACATTTTAATCCGTTAGCAACTGTCCGTGCAGCTGGACCGTTTGGTAAGCTACATTCGAATTCTAAATTACCGTATTTGTTTGTGATTGAATTCTAGATTGCTGCATTTAATAGTGAATAATATCAATTTCAAAAACGTTAAACAAAAACTTTAAAGCTAGTGGACCTAATTATAGATTTTTGCTTCATAACTGTTGGCTCAGGTTTAGGTAACAAACACCACCACTAACTGAACTAGCATTACACGCAAAGAGCCATGTGAAGAGATATTTTTACTTTTAATAATATGTACACTGCTGAACCGAACTGTCGGTATGGGAATCTGAAAAATTCGATGCGTACTGATAGCTTTTCAACCTTAATTTCACATATTACAACAGCTTAACCATGCTTCGACTGGTGACTCACTACAAAGCGTAATGTTATGCATCCAATGATACTGATACATGTGTCAGGCACAATATTTCAAGCTTCTGTTTTGTGGTGACAATTTTGAAATTTTATACTTTAAACTAGAATTGCTGTTGTTAAATGTACTCCTGTGTGGCTGTATCAATTTTATAATGCCTGAAACTTGAAATGCGATCTACAGCGATGTTTTAAGGACCATCGGTTGTGAGACGATTTCGGCCTGACATCGGACGGAAATTTTCTCGAATTTTAGACAATGAGGACCTTGTTTTTGATTACATTTATCATTGTAATGCTCAGTCACCCAGGTTAGTCTGAGTTTGTAATCGATTTAAAACTGATAGTATTTTTGAGCGGCCAGGTTATTTTTGGTTTTCGTACATTGCAACAACCTCTTGTTCCGAAGATTTCTGCGAGTAGTGTTGGAATATTTATTTCTGTCCTCATTAAGTAGTGTGAATATGTTGCTTAATTTATGAAAATAATTATTGTGGATGATGAAAATGGTTTTTCTAACAGTTCTGCATTTATTTACTTATTTCAAGCTACTATTACAGTTGTGCAGAATCAAAATGTGCATTATTGGATGTTTTCTTCTATTATAGAATTTTTCCGCGCGCGTTTGAAGCAGTGTTCGTGGAATTAGTGCAAAGATGTAGCAATAGGATTGTATAATAAACTGTTTTTAGTGGCGAATCTGCGTTTAAATCTATGCAAATTCCATTTGGCTGGGCTAAGCGGCCAATGATTGAGCGAGTTGGTGATCTTGATGAACATATGCCTGTGACATTTCTGTAAGGTTGACTTGACAGTGAAGTGTCACTAAAACTGCTTATAGTAGCTTTGAGTTCAGATCAGATATTGAGACTTAATCAGTTTTGGTAGCAATCTAGTATGAAGCTTTATTTTTCCAAACTGTTCCATCAGGTTGAGCTGGTAAAGACATGTGCAAAGGTGTTAAATGTTTCGTGTGATTTTATAGTTTAAAGTGTAAGATGTGCTGATGCAAAGATACTCAATAGTTGACTATACGGCGCATGTTAACAAGACTTTGATACTGGGAGAGTTTTGATCTAAGTTAGGCGTATTTTTGGCTTACGCTTTGGGCTTACGTTTAGGCTTAGGCTTAGTGAGCATACCCCTATAATTATTAACAAAATTGGCTGACTATGCTACAGTAAGTATGCAGTGTACAAGTCAATGGTTTGTGCTTTTGTGGAACTTTGTAATTTTTCAACAACTCAAATTAATTAGAGATGTGAGATGTTATGCTTTGGTTCAGTCTTTATTTAAACTTTGTTTTTTTCAGATACGGAGAACGCACATGGATGGATTGCGGCGCAGGCTACAGGGTCCAGCGCGAGATTCGCAAACAAGCCTACACTCAGGTTCTAGTAAGGGTTTATTTTCAGTAGTGATGGGCATCGGATATTTTTTCATATTCGGATATTTGGCAATTCTTGCCGAATATTTTTCCGGATATCCCAAATTAAATTTTCTATTTCAGATATCCGAGTCTCAATTTTGCGTTTGTTAGGTTTCCGAATATCAATTTTTGTACCTTAAACACTTGTTTTAACTGGTTGCTTTAAAGGAAGTACCCTGACGCATAAGGTGATTGTTATGACCATGAAATATACAATTCTAAAATCGTTATTTATTCTGCAACTGCCTCAATAGTTTTGGCCTGGGTTTTCTGCTTAGAAAATTGCTACTGACTAATAAATAATTGCGTTGACTACCCGAAATTGAATTGATTTCTTATTTAAACGACTGCAACACAGATTCTGTCGAATATCACCTTTCCCTCGAACTATATATATGAGACCTTTCACGTTTCAAGGGTAAAGAACCACATTGAAATATACTTACACTAGATCGTGGAAACATAAGCCCGTATTACTTTTAATGGTGCCCCGCTTTCAGCGGCGGCTTCAAAAATTTCTGATGGGAGGCCGGTAAATGTTTTGAAACGGAATTTTTCACCAAAAAATTTTCTGAGGGGGAAAATTGTAACGTAGAGACCTTATCTTTTTTACAACAAATTTATGAGGGGGGAATTGTAAGGTTGGGACCTTGCCATTTTGTCACAGAAAATTTCTAAGGGGACAAATTGCAAAATAGGTAGGTACTTTAGTATTTTTTACAAAAAATTTTCTGAGGGGGAATATTGTACGGTAGGGACCTTATTATTGTATCGCAAAAAATAAATTTCTGACGAGTGGTGGACAACCGCCCGCCCTCCTCTGGATCCACTAGTGCTTGATTTCTCACTAGACCGTAATAGACTAGGCTTAAATTTCAGACTAATTTTTTGCTTGTGCTACGCTTAAGCTTTGTTTGAAACTTTTGTTTGTTACGCTGAGGACTCTTAAACTTAGGAATATGTTTTGGTTGTTACATTGTAAAAGTAATATTGGTTCAAAATTTTTAAACCAGTTCTAGTCGTAGCATATCTGAACTTAATGCCGATTTGGCTCCTCATAAACTTTCTTGATGATTTCAAGTTAATTTTAATTTTTCACACTTATATACCTTCAGTTTTTGTGATCTAATATGGACTTACTGCGGAACCAAAAATGTAATATTTTCAACAGTTCAAAAATCTGTAATTATTTCATGTAATAGCGTGTAACAGCGGCTCGCTGAGTGGAAGTGCGTCATTTTTTGTGTTGGGTGACTGGTTTAGCGTACCTAAAAAGCTCTTATTCCATCAAACGAATGAAGTTGTTTTTTGTCTAAATTGAACAACAAGCTATAAGTTTAGTACTTGAAGGTGCGTATTCGACGCAAATTTTGTACTGGGATACTTTTGAGATAATTTAAAATACGAAGTTATTCAACCGATAAATATCAGACTAGACTAAAGTTTTTGAATTTTGCCATGTTTTAGAAATCAATATTTTTAATCACCATGGAATAATTATGCAAATATTTTGACTCAGGGTTGAATACACAATTTCGTTTCGTCAACTCCAGCTACTATAGTGGTGAAACAATGTAAATTATTTCACATTTTTTTTGCACAATGGCATTTCGGATAGCCAGCGGATATGTGTATATATCCGGATATCTGGATACACGTTTCATTTCGGATACGTAGCCGGATATTTTTTATATCCGGATATCCCGTGTCCATCTATAATTTTCAGGATTTTGGTTCTAGTATATAACAATATATTGTCATGATACGTAATAGATCTAGCAGCACTGGACATGAATCTGGGTACCAGCAACATTAGTCACTCGCACGCCTTCGGATGTATGCGCATAGCCAAAATTGACAAAAATACGGGAAACTATGTTTATACGGTTGCATAAGACGAACAGATAGCGATGTATTTAGTTGATTCCATTATTTGGCTTTTACTGCTTTTTGCTTGGTTGACATTTAGTCTTGTTATAGCCCAAGTGCTAACAGTGTTACAAGTTTAGCTTAAAAAGGTTGTTTTATCATGCCACTGCACGCCATGGCCTCATTCTGTTTGCTGAATTTAATTATAATTTTATTATTTTTCAGGTCATTCAAGGTGCAGGTCATCATGTGTATATCGACCAAGCTCAATTATTCAACGAAGCAGTTGAAAATATTTGCCATCGCACTGATTCTAACGAGTGATATTTTTTACGTTTGGTTGGTTTCAAAGTTCTGTGACGCTGTTGTTTATGATTAAGATATGATTATGATAATGTTTATCCAATGATTTTGTTTTGGATCTAAAATTAAACGTAATCCAGAATTATGCTTAACCATCCTGCATAATTGGACATAGAACACAAAGATGACTATTTACTGAAGCAATCTAAATATTATTTAATACTCAATTGTGAGTATCGTCGGCCTATCTTACTTTTAGGGCCGTAATAATAGATTAAGCGTATTCCTAAGCCTAAGCGTTGCAAAAGCGTATGCCTAAGCTTAAGCCTAAGCAAAAAATGTCTAGATTGTAAGCCTACTCTTTTACAGACCCTCCAGAAAGCAGGACGGCCCTAAAAGTAACATGGGCCGTGTCGTCTATAGTCCTATCAGTTACCCCACTCACTAACCGAAAGTTTCAGGTTGTGAAATTGCAGATTGTTATGTTGGTTTTTTACACCATGCACATACTTTAAAGTATATTTCTGGTTTAAACAATGATATCAGGGTGCAACAGGAGGTGAAAAATACCGGAACCGGAGGTCAACAAAACTTATAGGTAAAATGATGTTTAATTTGTTAATCTTGGCTAATATCTGTAACATCTGTGTTACTATATATGTTAATACTGGGCCGCTGTTACAACTATTAAGCTATGCTGCTTGTTGCTCGGAGTATTGATTTGTTTATTTTAACAGTAAAACCTAGAATCGAACTGTTTTCTTTTGTGCGAGCGGTTCATGTAGAGCACATTAACCTTTCTAGTTTTTCAATACAAATATATCTAACGTGTGATTTTGACCATGTTTTTCTTGGTGTTAACCATTTAGACTTCTTGTTTCTGTGAGTTTGTCGATTGTTTGACACGGTTAAAATCTAGCAATATTTTTGCTGCATATTGCTATAGTAAAATTTGACATGTCCATCATTGAATTTTTATTGCATGCAAAAAATATCTAACGATAACTGTTGTAGTTAACGACCTTTTATGTATAAGAGAAATTCGACGGAACTGCTAATTATATCACCTTTAGTATGTTGTGATTTCTTAAGTTGTGGCACATTAAATAAGACGTAGTAAAATTCTTATTGGTATAGCGTTGTTTGGACAAAACAGTAGTTACCAAATTTGCTGATACAAGTATTTATGTTAATATGGAGTAGCTCAGATGTTCACATTTAGGGTATACAAAAACGTTTTTGTCACTGTAACCTTTAAGAGCTTGATAGATTAAGAGCTAAAATTATTTCGAGTAACTTAAGCAGTTTTTGTTGTAAAATTTATACAATACAGTGCAATGCTAGTGTATTATTTTGTAGTTTCTTAATAAATTGAAGAGCATAATTAGCGTTCTTTTGTACTGCAATTCACTATTCTTGCAACTGGTGAGATTAACAATGATTTACAAAATTTACAAGCATAAAAACTCACTATTTTGTAGAGGATAAGGTATTAAATTTCCTGCATCACAGTGTGCAAACGGAGGTGAAAAATACCGAAGCCGGAGGTCAACAAAACTTGCCGGAGCCGAAGGTGAGGCGAAATCAGGTAGTAAAAATGATGGTTAAATAGTTAATTTTAGCCAATACTGCGATATGTTAAGTTGTATGGTTTTACGTTAATTTTCGGCAAAACTTTGGAAATTCTTTCCTGAAGTTTATGACAAAGTTAGAACAACGAAACGCGCTCAACAGATAAATTTTTCACAATTATGCAAAATTTTATTACCAAAATTGCCGGAACCACCGGTAAAAATTCTACCGGAGCCGTGGGCCGATTTTCTGCCGGAGCCAGAGCTGGAGGCAGACCCCTGGTTGTACCCTGCCGTGCCGCCGTGCAAATTATTGCCATAAGAGCTCGCTCCTTGATTATACACGTACGGTTTATTTGACTCGTTTGTCACAAACAAGACTACTTAAAAATATTACAAGCAATCTAGCAGCAGCACTACCTTGATGCGTTTTCTTGGGATTGCAACTCTACGCTAAAGCGTGAGTGCATTTTTGAGGGGTATAAAATAAGTTTTGCGATTACCATCAAGCTTAGAGTCGTTTTTGAAATTAATTTACAGTTTTCCGAACATTGATTTTTTCGTAGCCAACGAAGTATAACCGGAGGTTTCACTCCGGTTCTGGCAAAAATTTATCTCCGGTAGAATACCTACATAGTAATCGCTATGGCGCTTCAGTGAAGTTGGGTTCAACATTTGCCGCAATTTTTAAAAGTTTAACACTAATATTTCGCGAAAAACGAAACGTAAAACGAAGACTTTGGCTCGCGGCAGCAGAAAATTTAACGCCAGTGTCTATTGTGTATTTGTTCTGGCAGTTTTATCAAAAAATGTAATCAAACTCGCTGCTTTAGGCATCATTTTAAAGCTTATTGTACGAAATTCATTATCAGTTTAGTTAAATGCCAACTTTCAATTCGCAATGGTGACGTTCGGCTCCGGTATTTGTTATCTGTGGTTTACGCACGCTCAGCCGGCATGGGTTCAAATTTACAAGCGTGGCTGTAGCTGTACAGGTTATATTGATTATCACTTGTCGGACCAGAACCATCTATATATTTTGACAGCGTACCACAACAGCCAGTCATACCGCAAACCTCGTCGATATTCAAAAACGATGCTTCTATTACTAGTCGCCATTGAATGAGGATTGCTTTGTTGTTCAACCTGAGATGATATACCTGAGGGATTATGTAAATTAGCTGAAGAATTAGCTAACACTTGTCGAGCGTGCTGTTTGCACCAGTATACGCTCCAGTTGCGTTCAAGTGCAATTCCTGAATTAATACGGCTAAGCAATTCGTGCAGTATTTGTAGGGCAGCGGTTGGCAGTGCGTCATCATGTCTCCCGCAACATAATCTAATTGCACCGGAGTTTGGTTGCTCGCGAACTAAAGCTAATAATTTAGCGCACGACCGCTGGTATGTTTCAAGATTTGCACCAAATTCGCAACCACCACATAACGGTTGGCTATCCGCCGAATTTCCTCCTGGTATATCATTTGTTGAGCGATATCTTTTCGATGCATCACTTGAAGGGCAAGTTGTGTAGTAGACAAAGTTACCAACAAAAAGTTTCCGATCCCGCGGATACCATAGCGCCAAACAGTCTGGCCTTGGTCCAGGAATGTGCAAAGCGGTCAAATAGTCTTCGTGATCAGTTGAAATTTCAATTGTTTCACCGTCCGATAGCCAACGGGTAATTGAGTAGTTCAATTTTGAAACCAACTTTGACTGTTTTAGAAATTCAATTGAATTTGGTTCATTTAAATTTGGTAGAGTATTTGCTGAATGCTGAGCAGAAGTTGAAGCAGTTGTTGGCGACGCGTAGTGAAGTGAATGCGAGTTTAATGGATCGCTCGAATATACGATATCGTTGTTGCTTTGACAAACATCCTGAAATTAAATTTTAACGCGGATTCACTATCACTAACAGGTCTAGCTGTCTTTGTAAGATTTAAGAGCGTGGATTTTTAACATTAAATATACAGTAGTAAGTATGATGACAGCAATAAACAGTTAACAAGTAACAGCTGTTGACCAAAAAGTTACGCTGCTACGGTCGCTGGTAAAAAAAGTTGGCTCAAAATTAACTTTCTCTACCAAAATGAGTCTCTGACTATGAATAGACGTGTGCTACTGCCACAACTGAGGGTCAAACCAAAACTCACAGCACAATATTCACTGAGTTGATTCGCCGACGAAAACGAACAATTTCCACCAACGTGTTCATCCAAAGATGATGTGTTGATAACAAGGATCTGAAATAGAACATATTTACAAAGCATCTGCACAGTATTAGTGACGGATCCATCATGGTTTGACTTAAAAGGTATGAATGAATCACATATATAAATGAAAATTATTACAATTAATTTCAAATTTTGCACAAAGGTAGATCATTGAGAAAGTCTTAGCGACCAAAGCGGGCAACAAATTAACCGAAATTCCTGTTGATTCATTGATGTGTTATAGATCGCGATGTTGTTGGTTATATAAGCCAAGCAAGCAGGGTATAGCCGGAGGTCTGCCTCTGGCTCTGGCTACGGCAGAGAATCGACCTCCGGCTCCGGTAGAATTTATGTTCCAGGGTCAATTTCGGTAGAAAAATTTTGCAAAATTTATCTGTTTAGCATGTTTAGTTTTACTTTTGTTGCAATTTTCAGGCAAGAATTCCCAAAATTTCGCAGAAAATTGCGTACAACCAACCAACTTAACAACATATTGCATTAACTAAAACTAACTAATTAACCATCATTTTTACTACCTGGTTTCGTCTCACCTCCGGCTCCTGCTCTGGCTCCGGCAAGTTTCGTTGACCTCCGGCGCCAGTATTTTTCACCTCCGGTAGCACCCTGATGCAAAGTGAATATTCGTGATGCATTTTTCAAATGTATACAACCAAAACATTTTCGAAATTTGACACCTAATTTCCGTTACCGGTATTTTGACGTGCCGTTTACATTGCGCCTAAACAGTCCTTGTAAACGAACACAATTCAGCTATTCTACTTGTATGAAAAAACAAAAAATTTGGGATGACCCTATACATTTTAATTTCAATGTCATCCAACGCCGACCGTCACGGTGCAGTAACATAAACTAATTGCTTGATTACGAAACCGCACAGCGTCGGAAGGCGCCGCATCACAGGTTAATGATTCGTTTTTCTGCGCAAACTCGAAAAAGCAGCAATGAGCAAAAAAACAAAATCGAGAGCAGCCGAAATCAAAATTAAAGATTATGATTTAAAATTAATAAATTACCTTTCGATCGAAACACGGCTCAAAATTAAATTCGTCGCACAGAAATTGCAAAATATTTCTTCGGTTCGGGTTGAGCTCTTGTTGTCGACCGGTGTTTATTAGCACTGCAAGGCTGTTTCGAAGTACCAGGTACATTAACGGATTCGGTTTAGCCGGCCTACTTGTGGTGGTTTGATCACAAATGCGATATACTGATGCTGATAAACGTTTAATGTCATAGTCTGAAGTTGTTGTCATTCTATGGCACGCAGGAATGAACGATAGTTACAAAACTAACGACATATATTACTTTCTATATCTTGATAAGAAAATAAGGTTTACATAATTGGCCCTCGTTAATTATGTCTAACCCTAAACGTAAGCCTATACATAGGCCTAAACCTAGGTCAAGGCCTAAGCTTAAGCCTCTCAGTGTCTAAGTCATCCAGTCGGACAACTTTTCAATTGGTAGGCCCCTGTAATTGACATTGGCCAATTAATTAAGTACATTATGACTCAACAGACTCAATCTGCAACATTCTCCAGTTTGTATCCAGGAGTCCACACGGCGTACTGTAGTGACCCGAATAAGAGGTAGGGACTGATGTTTATAATTTACCTCGCCGCGCCAGTTTTTCCCCTTGTTATTTGGTGGCGGACTATTATTTACTTTTACTTCACCCCTTGTTGATCGAACCCTACTCCCGCCTTTTTTATATTCCATCTTTTGGGCAAAACTGACTTGCCCCAAAGCATTTTTCATTGCTTACCATGTCCGTTATCTGTTTCTGAATTTAAAAAAATATCTGGTTGTGTGAGTGTCTGCTACATAGTTTAACAGTTTAAGCCATTGTGTTTGATTCTCTTTTATGAACTTCAATTAATAGGGCTTATGGACTCTAACCACACACCGGATGTAGTTAGGATTGCTGACTTTTATTGAGAGTCAAAACGGGACCCCCTCTTATTATCCTCCACGCCACACTTACTTGGATTATTACCGTATATAGCGATATGCAAAAGCGGGTGTGCAGTATGGTCCTAAGAAACCGGAAAGAACACATATTTTTATTAACTTTAAGTAGGTCGCAAGCTGAGCTCTTGGCATCTCTTTGCCTCCGAACCCATCTGGCTCAATAAAAAAATACAAAGATCATAATAACACAATTGTGCCTAAAAAGGTTTAACTATTTTATATTTCCAGCTGACCCAAAAAATTATTCTGAAACTTGGCAGTTAAGTTTTAGGTTATAAAAACAAAGAAATCAACTAAAAAAGTTAACTAAATTTTTTCGGCTTTATGCGCCACGTTTATTATTTTAAATATTCAAAAACCAAAATTTGGCAGAAATTGTAAACTAAACACAATTATTATTGTTCGGAAATGTGAGTGTTGAAACTGCACATTGCGCTGTAACCCTTGCATCTTGTTCGATACGTCAGGGATGTGTGCGCATACGCTGGTGTTTTTGCTTTTAGTTAAACATTCAGACACCGTTTGCTCCAAAGTATAGCGGTTTAGTGCGTATTGCTACATTTTAGTCTTAACAGCTTTGTATATAAGAAAAGCAACGTTCCTGCAATTTGCAAAATAAAAGAATTTAATATATTACAAAAACTAAACTGATTATAGTTTTTTGTATGTTCCTGACAGCGATCTATTTTCGTCTTCTACGTAGCATCCCATACTCATCATTGTTCTGCAGTTTATAGTTGCCAAAAATTTTGTACCAAAATTCAAAAGTAAAAGATGTGGAACAAAAAGTGTTCAAATGGTGATTAAGGTACTTACTAAAAGTTGGACTGATTAAAATTAACATTTTCATCGCCATATACTGTATTGAACTGAATAAGAGGGGGACTGATATTTATTTGGCCTCTCCAGAGGGTACCCCCTTGTTATCCAGTTGCGGACTATTATTTATTTTTAACCTACGCTCCGCCACCCTTCGTTACTGATATATAATCGTGTACTTACAGCAACTATCCGTTGAATTAAACGGTTATTTGTCTTGCGTCAATAGCGTCAGCGATCATGCAAGGTATACTTAGGAATGTACTTTCAAAATTTAAGTCCGCCTTAAAGATTCGAACTCAACTTTATTTGCTCCTGCAGTCATTTATGCACTACAATTAGGAATAACTGACCTTCATGGACTCTAATTAGGATTTAGGGACTCAATCCGCTTACGGACTCTTATTAGGGATACGGACTCCTAATTGGGACTCAAAACGGGGACCCCGCTCTTATTACACCACACCCTCTTATTTGGGTCACTACAATAATTAAAAACATTTCTCGAGACGCATCAAAGGTATTTAAACATGCTACTCGTGTGTGTTTCTGCTATATAATTTCTTTTTAATACCATTTTCAAAATTCCGTTTATTGTATCTCGTAGGCCAACCTGCTATTCAGGCCAATACTAATCGGCATGTGTTAATTGCAACGTCGACAGATGTTACACTATACACCACAAACTGCATATTTGACACACCAACAGTAGGTATAATTGAATGGCCTATGCAAAGGTCAGGGGCGGCACGTTTTTCTTTGGGGCTGCACTGCAATAGAATAAACTTAAGCTTCAGACTAATGTTTTTGCTTAGGCTTAAAATTGGGCGTACGTATAAACTCATTCTTAAACTTAGTCTTTCGTTTAGGCTTAGGCTTTGGAATAAGCTTATACTACTGTTCCGTCCCTGTTCTTTAAATTGGCCATTGAATACAGGTCGAAGTCGAACACAACGATGCTCATTTACCGCCGTAATAGACATGGCAAGGTTCGGCCTTATAGGTATAGATAACAACCATTACAAAATTTCAATGTGTTAACAATTTTATACACGGCAGTGATATGCGAGACTTTATTTGCATGCACTCTCATGCAGGCATTTTACACAATTTGCAAACACAAGGTAATTTTTTGCGTTGGGCATGATTTTTTCAGAAGGTGATTAACCATTTACTGGTATCCTTTTCTATTTAAGAGTTTATTCGGTCCCTGAGAGTAGACAACTTGTGATCTTTGTACTTGAAACTACTTATTTTTTTAACAGACAAGCGTTCAAATTTAAATACTATGTACGTCCGAAATGCTGACCATTCGTGTGACACATCTTTACTCGTGACGTAGATGGTTTATTACGCGCCGGCCATCTCACGTTTTTCACGTTGTTAAAAGTAAGTTTGTTTATGAAAATGGAATGTTTAAGAAGAAACAAATTAATCCGTTATCATCAAAAATGTAAACTCTTGCACTATAAGCTCATCTTTAGCACAGCGTTTCGTGTTTTTTATTTTTCGTCTCTGAAATTGTAAATCCTGTATTTTTTCGTTATTGAATTTATATTTTTAACTGAAGACGTATTATCATGATTTTGACACCAAGAAAATAGGTTTTATCAATAAAACAAGTATTGTTAGAAAACATTAATAAACAATTATAATGGACTATTTGATATTAGTTAATCTCAACCAGGCATTTTGAAGTTAACTCACATGATGCTTAATGATCATAGGTTCCATGATATATTTATAAAAATGCCCAAATGCGGAATCTTCATCATTTTGTTTGCTGCGGTAAGTTTGCCCTTTTCACGTGTGCCAAAAACAGCTTGTATAAGCAAACCTCAAATGAATTAATTGAATCTAATTGGTGCAGGTATTCCACACCAACCTCATATTGCTATACGAGGATGTTTGGCTAAGCACTGGACGTATTATCCACAAGGTACACACAAAGCGCAGTAACCGTAGTTGCTAAAGCACAACTTATATATATTTAGTGCAGAAATCATGAGTATCTTAACCGCAAATCGGAGACGAAGCTAAGTGCTGAGTTTGAGCGCTGTAAACTGTGATATTTGAACGTCACAGATTTGCGAAAAATAGCTGGTTGGGGCCGTAGCCAGCACCGTTAGAAAGGTTATTTTCAACGATAAGCATAAGCTTAACCCATAAATCCGGATACATATAATGTGCTGGGTGCAATTATCGATATATATAGTGGACAGAAAGCTGTAGTTTATTTACATTTTTAGATGCGTTTGAACGAAGCTCTTATCATCGATAACAGTGTAAAAGGTAATCGAAAATACAACAACTTTGAATAGTTTTTTGTTCCAAATCAGTTTCTATACAGTTGTGAGACCATTTCTGACACTGTATTTTTTGAACAGGTCAATTTTTTCTAAATTATTTAAAATGCAATTGTAGTAAACATTGACGAATTGCTATCAGTCTGTAAACGAATAGAAAAAGCAATGGAAATGGTAAACGAATAAAATGTTCAATATAACGAAAACGGAAAACAGATATTGAAGTATTAAAAAATCTTAAACGCGTTTTATTTTTCTAGCAATACTATTGAGCAATGCAAATCTTATTTATTCGCCCAGCTTTCTAAAATTTCTAAGAAAAAGTTCGAATACGCCCAAGTTTTTGTAACATTTTTTACATGAATTTCGCCAATTTTTCTCGTGTAGCACTGCAGCATAAAATGTATGATTTTACACTGCAAAAAATGGTGAGTCAAAGTGTCTCTTTCCGAAACAGCCTCTACGGGACTACATAAACTAAGTCAAATTCGACTCTGCCAGTGTCAAACATGCGACTCTGCGAATCAAATTTGACTCTGGCTGAGTCAAATTTGGCTCAGTTTGTATAGTCCCGTAGCGCCTATTTCGGAGAGAGTCAGTTTTACTCACCATTTTTTGCAGTGTACAACTAATGAGCATAAACAATGAAATGACGGAATTTTCGATCAGTGCAACTGAAACGAAAAATAACATAGATTTCTACCGGAAATTAAAACAAAAAAGGATATCCGGTTACGCTCTGGTTGGTGTCTTTGAACAATTTGATTTACAATTTACATATATACAGTGAGTTTAAGTGATACAAAATTTTATTTCCAAGTGATGTTACGTATATTTATGATACGAATTTTAAATAGGTACTAAAACCAAGTTCGGTTCCCATCTCTAACCCCTCACCAAACGCTCCACTCCCAGACGCCACGCCCTCATCCGGTTGAGTGGTAGGTAGGTCACGGCACTCTTAAATGTATTCTCTTCTAAACGGGTGTGCAAATTTTCTATTTTTTTTAAAATATTACACTTAAAGTGATAATCAACAGTTCAGTGTCTGCAAAATAAACTGTATATACTTCTTACCCAACTAAGCAAAATCCTCAATTAGAAATCTGGGAAAGAATAAAAGGTCTCGTTTGAACTTACCCGAAAGTAATATTTTGTATATATATTTAAAAAAATGCACCTGGCTTCTCGCTTGCACAAACTGTTCTGTTTATCTGCATCTGATGGGGTTAATATATCTTGATTATAAATCGAAGTACAACTTTGATTCTGGTTGTTGAGAGATGCTGGATTTACCAGTGCCAATGGTACATTTGTATAGCTACTACATGGTTGCTGGCGGTGTCAAGACCGCAGATTTGAATAATCCAACTTCATCTTTGCATATATTAACTGAACTATCATAAGAGCCCGTATTTTTAAATGTGTGTAGCACCTATCACCAGTTGATGATTGGTCTTGTAACTTGCGAACCAGTGCATAATGAAGTTTGAAATTCATCACATTTTTCGCGTTTGATTTGTTCCATTTGTGTGCCAATTTTTAGCTCCGCAATTGCAGAAGTTCGTAAGTTTAGACAACCTATCGCTATAACTGGTGATAGATATTATTCTCATTTGAGAATACGGGCCAAGGTTTTAAAGGTGTATTTTAATTTAAACGCTCATGAATGAAACATGCAAGTTTTGGCAGTCGGAAATTGCAGCTGCCACTCACATCTGAAAGTTTTGTTTGCAAGCTTTTCAAAATTTGTGTTGCAAAGTTCCGAATGCATATTGCAGCTGCTAGTTCTCTCAGGAAAAACAGCATAACAGCCGCTCCCCGTCCCCGGGTGCAAGAATATTCATTCTTGTATTAATGGTATCAACCAGAGGTGCAGCTGGTTATTCAAGAACAAGCAACACAAACCTAAGTGCAGAAGTAGTATTGCAGGCCATCCTGACGTCATATGTGGCATTCATTCAATCCGAGTCGATGTCGATACAGAAAAACTATTCGCTGGTCGAATGTTTATCAAAGGCGAATCAGATACTGACGGCTGTTCGACCAATAGTCAAACGCCTACGGTCAGCTTTCAAGTACAACTCGAAGAACAGCCAGCCAGTGTTGCGCGCGAAGAAACAATTTCAACCAATCAGTTGTCGTCTTCGTCTACTGGTGGCAGCGACCTGGACAAGTCATCGTCCAATGTTGGATCTCAATTTATTCTAGTGCGCAACAACAACAAGAACAACAACAACAACATAGCAAGCGAATTTCAAGAACAAACTATCAACAATCAAATTAAGAACAATTCGGCACGAATTTCAACGGAAACATTGGAATTTGGTGGATCTAAAATAACTTTTGAGCTCAGTTTTGGACAGTGTAATATGCGACGAAAACGAACGGTAAACGCCTTAACTTTCCCGACCAGTTTCTGAAAGTACAATCAACGCCGCCACTACGTGGGTGAAGCGACACGGAAGGAACGCTGTCCGTTTACAGTTTCGCAATCTGCCCAAAATTACAAAATTTCTTGATGATTTATTGAAAGAATTTCGTATTTCGAAAAGTTTTTATTGCTCCTTATAAAAATGATCTTATATTCCCTGCTACAAACAATTTCCTGTTGCGGCGCTGAACGCTGTACAATTAAGAATCAACTGAAAATGCAATCAAGATCAATACTTTTACCTGTCCGAGAAACAAGCATTAATGTAGTTTTAGACAGCCGTTTTTATATCTTTGCACTTAGCTTTATATTATAGGCTTAAGATTTTTTGTAAGCAAAAGAACAGTACAGTATTTTTATATTGTAGCTTCAACCAAGAGGTGTGGAATATTATTTTACAACTGTGGTCAGCTTCCATCCGCTATTCATTACACAAGTTGATCGTGCGTATCGAATACGTTGTTTTTATATGGAATCTGACAATTCAGTTCAACAAGAAATGGCTATTAGGTGTGTAAACATGGGCGTGGCCAGGATTTTGAAAAGGGAAGTCGCGTCGCGTAAACATTTCCGCCATTGTAATTATGCATTTTCAAAGCAAGCCAAATCGTTGAAAAACGTGTAAACCTAAACCTAATAAAAAACCTAAGCCTAAGCCTAAGTCAAAGCGTAAGCAAAACTTAGTGTGTGATTTTAACACTGTTTTTGTTTTGTCAGCTATATATAGATACTGAATTGAAATACTAACAGCTCTGGCATCGAATATTTTTTATGGTGCAAGCTTAAGAAACAAAGTTGTAATTCTTTAGGCCTTTGCCTAATGCACTTAGTCTTACGCCAAGGTTCATATTAACGCTTTACAATCCCGCATAACATTTCAATTTCTCGAAATTTAAACCGTTACCAAACGTTTAATTGAAATTAATACTAATGGCCGTCGATGTATCGAGCAATACCCAAACAATACCGAAAGTTGTAAACATGCACTTTATGCCTTAGGTTTAGATTTACGCGACACGATATCATTTTAGTACGCCATCAATGCACGCTGGGTCAAAATCTACCCAAACTGCGCATAGCATAACGCGCAAAAAAACTGTGACTCGTCCATATGAAATACATACGTACAAGTTTAAAATACTTTAATAATCACTTTGAAATTGAATAGTTTAAGGTTGCGCTATGCTTTTCGTGCATCGCCGGACGCCGCAGCACGCCACCGCATGCCACCAAACAGATATTGCCTATATTTTAGTTATCAGCGTTTAGTGGCGTTGGTGCGCGCGGCACAGTGGAGTATAGCGTAACCCTAATGTTATACTTTCGGCTACGAGTTAGAGAGGTGCAACGCATGTCGTACAGCGTCGTCCGTCCCTGTCCGTTACCATACGGTATCGTACGTGAGTAAGTCATGCACGATGCTGCAAGGCTACGTACGGTGACCGAGGGTGGCGGACGGCACGGGACGGTACCGCACGACAAACGTAAAGTGACGGACGGCGTCGGACGTCATTAAAAGTATAGCTCCACCCTTAAGTGAAGAACAAGTTAATACCGTTGAACGAAAATGATAATATAAAGGAGTGTTCTGCAGCATGATGCCAACAGAACGTATAGACCAAAGAGCTCCGCTTCCAAAATGCACTTATCAAATTCGTCGCGGTAGTTTTGATGGTCCACGTGTGCGATCTGCGAAAATTGGCGAAACTGCATATCATGTATGGGATTGCGGTGCAGGTGAGCAAATGTCCAGTCCTGTACACTTTCGCTACATTTACGGCTAGGCTTAGATATAGTATTTTAGGCTAAGCTAACCGTGTTAAACCGAAGCCTTTACGTAAGCCTTTGCTTAAGCCTTAACCATGAATGAACCCAACGGTCTGAAATGCATTGGTAATCCAGTATTTAAACGCAATTGAAGGTTTGTGGCCTTCCCCCGCGAACACGAACTTATGCTGTTTAGTTCGTATAGGTAGCAACAGATAACTTAGGCATTGAGAGAACATTTGGCAGGAGAAGTTTTTGGAATGAACACCCAAAGCAGCAAATGGAAAAATGTTCGCGGCGCGAACCGACCGAGAAGCTGGACAAACTATTATTTATCTTTAGTACAAAACTTCAGTTTGAAGTGTTGAGAAAAAGGATTAAACAGCGAAGGAAACCTTGCGAGAAGCGACCGTAATCCTAGTCACACATGTTTCATTGGCTGGTGAAACGAATCTAATACTAAATCCTCCTCTAAATCCATTATAGTCACACATGTTTCCTTGGATGGTGAAACGAATCTAATCTTAAATCCTCCCCTAAATCCATTCTAGTCACACATGTTTTCTTGGATGGTGAAACGAATCTAATCTTAAATCCTCCCCTAAATCCATTCTAGTCACACATGTTTCCTTGGATGGTGAAACGAATCTAATCTTAAATCCTCCCCTAAATCCATTCTAGTCACACATGTTTTCTTGGATGGTGAAACGAATCTAATCTTAAATCCTCCCCTAAATCCATTCTAGTCACACATGTTTCCTTGGATGGTGAAACGAATCTAATCTTAAATCCTCCCCTAAATCCATTCTAGTCACACATGTTTCCTTGGATGGTGAAACGAATCTAATCTTAAATCCTCCCCTAAATCCATTCTAGTCACACATGTTTCATTGGCTGGTGAAACGAATCTAATCTTAAATCCTCCCCTAAATCCGTTCTAGTCACACATGTTTCCTTGGATGGTGAAACGAATCTAATCTTAAATCCTCCCCTAAATCCATTCTAGTCACACATGTTTCCTTGGCTGGTGAAACGAATCTAATCTTAAATCCTCCCCTAAATCCATTCTAGTCAAACATATTTCATTGGCTGGTGAAACGAATCTAATCTTAAATCCTCCCCTAAATCCGTTCTAGTCACACATGTTTCCTTGGCTGGTGAAACGAATCTAATCCTAAATCCTTTCCTAAATCCATTCGTACCTGTTAGTTTAAAAATATACGCAATTTCTGCCAACATATATTCAAACTTCTAAAAACGTTTATGCACTGTATAGTGGGATTTTTAAAATTTATTTTTTGTGGGCCTCTCCAACGAGAGGGTTAAGCGTCTGGCTTAGCGTTGAAAGTTTCACTTTTTATACATATCGATCGGTACACAGTGCGTTAGTTATTGAAACGTAGGTTAATACGTTATATTTGAATTTCAGAAGCGGTTTCAATCTATGACATTTTGGTGAAAAATTGCTACGTTGATGACGGAAAAGGGAAGAAGTTTCATCTGGTCGACGAAGAAGGGTAGGATCAGAGTTATTTTTTCGGGAAAATTGAATCGACCTGAAAAAACAGTTTTTTTCCGTTTTTTTAAAAAGATAGACGTTATAAATACAAAGACGTTAGTCTGCGGCCAAAAATATCCCAAGAAACTCACACGACTATTTTAATCCTTTCAACATTTTATAACACATAATAAGCAAGGGTACACAGTACAAAAGCTTCAAATGTTAAAAAAATAGAATCTGCACATGTTGGCCAAAAACTTATTGTTTGAGTTTGGCAAAAAATCTTGTAACCAAGAATGATCTGGTGTAAGCATGATATTGTGGAATTTGCATTAATAAATTGTTGATTTTCAATAAAGATTCTAGCTAGACTGAGTCTACCTTAGTCGCGTTCTTTAGTTTAAAAGTCAAAGATTTCTATAATTTGCACATTTCCCAGGGTAGTTTTTTTATCTCACTGCAGAGATAGATATAGAAGCTCCGAAATAGTACAGTTTGGGTAACATCGATTAAGTTGTGTTTCCTATCTGACAAATATCAATACACTGTGCGATGAGATAACTAACTTTCGACTGAGGTATGCGGATTTATAGAAGCCCTCATCCTTTAAACTTCAGTTTATTTTCAACTTCAAATTCAAAAATCTACTTAACTCATAGGTCGACTAAAGTTGCGTCATTGCAATTTAGCAATTATTTAATAACTCAATGAGTTAAATCTCAACCAGACAAATTTCGGTTCGCAATGACGAAGCCGCGACCTTTCTTTCCCATATCTTAATACGCTCCTAGCTTCCTTTTTTTCACTTCAGCTGCGCTGTTGATGACCATTTGGTTCCACAGTTGACATACGCCGAAACTGGAGCAATAGCATATGTTGCGACGAACGTTTTCAAATATGCCGATAGTGCTCAATTGTTTTTTGGATGCACCATTCAACTATGCATCAGGGATGACGATAATTGTAACGGCATTACGGTAATTTTGAGAAGGCTAAAGTTTTGCGTTTCAAATCCGTTTTGGCAGTGTTTTGTTGTTGTGTAGAGTGGCAAATCTTGTATTTATATTATTCTTAACAATTTCGGTTCTTATTAAGCAAAAGTAATTCACGAATTAATGGTAAATTAGCTGAGCTAAACCAGTCATCGAACGCAAAAAACGACGTAATTCAACTCATCGCGCCGCTTTTACACACTATTAAAACATGAAAAAATATAGATTTTTGAACTGTTGAAAATGCACGACTTTTCCGTAACAATCTTTACTCTAACAAACTCCCGCAATTTCCTAAAGAAATCGAAAAGCACGCCTACTCCGTTAAATTTTATGAAAACTGAAAAATTAAATATCGCTGAAAACGCAACTGATTGTTGATGTCAAAACTTAAGTTATGATTTCCTGTCCTGGTTAACCAGTTGGTGTCCTGACCTCATTTGCATTCCAGCCGACACCCACAACTGAGTGTCCGCTAGACTAGTCCGTACACTCTCAAGCCCCTCAACAACTTACAATAAAAACAACAATATGTCTCAGGCACTCATATTGGGTGCTGACAAACCTAGCTATGTCGTTAACAGCAATTACAGCCAGTATCAATATACAATATTATTTATCGGCCACGCAGGGTCAGGTAAGTTGTGCAGTGCGGACACAGCCGCTATCGCTTCAATATATACTTTTTACGCCTTCTAGCAACGCCTAAGCCTAACTTAGAGACAAGGTGGAGTCAGGGATTAAATGTTGCCCTCTTGTAGTAATTTTGAATGCTTTACAAACCAACTTTTTGGTTTTGTTGGTTATTCTAAAGGAATTACCAAACTAAGCATTTTTATTACCTAACTGTTGCTCAACCTTTGGTTCCATCTCCGCCTCTGCCAAAATTTGTGGACCTCCAGTCAAAAAAGTTATTTTTGAATTTAGCCTCCGATCTGCAACACGCTAGCGGCAAATGAGCGCTCAGCTAACAGTTCGTCGTCTGGACGCAAAGTTGACATCAAACAGTACCGTCAACCTGTGATGTTTCAAAAGCAACAAATCAACGACCAACCGAGACTTAAATTTAAATCACCGTAAGAGATTTTCAACATTTGTTATATTTACTTGCGGATCTAAAAATAGGGGCGTATCCAATGAAGAGGAGAGTGGGGTAATAACCGCGTTCGCAAACTTCAAGACAAACATAAACAGGCACTCTTGATAAGCTGTACGATAACCTGAATCTTGGTCAAAAAATTATTTTACTTTGATCATAATGCTTCCCGAACTAAAATAGTTTTTGCTTAGTTTGTTTTCGAACTTTTTCAGTTTATATCGCACGGTCATCCCCTGTGAGAAGTTTCTGGATCCCCCGCTGATTAGCAGTTTAAAGTTGTGAACCTATAGCATCGTAATAGACTGAGACATTTACTCGCGCGTCCACTGGATTCATATCCAGAATTACATTTCATAAGGCTACTTCCAAGGAAGCTTTTTCGCAAGACAGCAGTCCGAACCAATTGACACATGCGATGCGCTCTTTTGGCAGTATAATTATGATTGTATTAAAGCTTGTCAAACTATTAATTGTTTTTGCCCTGTATATTCCGGAACTTTCGGAATGGCTATTAATTGTCCAGTCGGCTGTGTATATATCCTGTATACCTGCACGTCCGAGCAGGGCCATAGCCGGTACCCCCATACCCCAGATGGCGGCCCACTCAAAAAGGCCACCACCTTCACAAGATTTTAAACAAAAAATTTGAAAAATATTTTGATCATTGATCCGGCGCTACGTCCGAGATGGGCTTAATGGTTTACCATGCAGAAGTGAGTGTTATTGATTACAATTACATGTTTATACCGGAGCCTAACCCTGTTTGGGAAAGTATACAAGAGTAGTGCCGGATCATAACGAAGCCAGCGAGGACGCGGACTGAGGAGTGATTCAACAAGAAAAATTGTGAATGGCCAAATATTGTTTGACGCATGTTTCTTCACTGCCCCTTTTATATGTCGGTCTGTCACAAAAATTGTCGTCATTTACGGCCGACAGTTTTAATACATAGGTGGAACTTAGCGCACCCTGGGAAAATTTTGACGCCACTACTTAGAGATTTGCAAACCTACTCGAAAATGCTTGCAAAGAAAGAGAAATCACGGTGAAACAGTGTAGTTTGAACCAGTGCCCTGCAGAGAGGAAATATATATTCTTGTCCACAAACAGCCATCCAGCTACCGTCACAATGTTTTTTCTTTTTTAAATCACTCACTTTGTGTTGTGTACGTATCGTGTCGGCGTATACAACACAATTTGACTAAAACAAACTGTATGTAGTCGCTATGGTGTGTTGGGGAAAAGTAGAGACAACTATAATATCGTATTGACAACAAGTTTCGAGCGGTAAAGCTTAGCTGAGTGGTTACTTCTATATTTCATAGCCGATATGAGTTTCCTCCTAACCACTGGCGCTGTCTGTTACCGTTTTTACGAACTGGTGGAAGTAGTTGCGAAACTGACAGAGTAATAGGATACCGGACCCGTACGCGGGACCTACGCCCAAGGGCGTAGAGAAGTATTTTGCGAGCAAACGTAGCAAGCGAGAAAAATCTGATGTCAGGACTACAATCAGTAAAAGTGCTTTTTACAGTCTCCAGGAATTTCGGAAGATATAAAACAAGGAGCGGATTAAGAAACTTGGTGGGGCGGCTCGCAAAATATAGGTAACAAGAACTTGTTAGTAAATCGAGCGAGAAACCAAACCCGGCCGTTTAGTGGTATGGCGGAGGAGTGCAGGTACGGAATCTGGGCCTCCACCCCCCTAGAAATTTAACAAAAAGTGGCCTATCATATAGATCTCGACGTGCTGAGTTCAACAGTACCTGCATGACCAACGGTTCAAAAGTTATAGCCATCGAAGTACGCGTTTTAATACAACTTGAACATAAATTATAGGCAACCAGGGCCGGATTAAGGTGGTGGGAGGCCCGGAGCCCATATGACCAGAAGGTCTGGGGCCCAGATGACTAGGAGGCCCGGGGCCCATCCGACTAGCATGCCCTTTTTAACCATAATTATTGTATGTATCAGAGCTTAGTGATACATTTTAATGAAACAAATTGTACCAAAAGTACGAAACAAAATTTCGGCCCGGCGCCTTTTTTAGATTTACACTTACAGAAGTCACTTACGATTCCACCGAAGTCTAGACATTTTCTGAAATCCGAAAATGGACCGTGCGGGAGTCCGTTTTTTTCTTTTTCGTACATTTTCGGCCACGCTATTTTCCAAAAATATCTTTGAACACACTCTTAAGGTGGCACCGAATCCACGATTCTACCGAATCCGACCCCGAAGTCAAATCCATTGCTAATTTGTAGAATCTGAATCCGAATCTTGCGTGTTGCGAATTTCAAATATATCTATAATTTGTTTCAGAATATCAACGTAATGCCTGCAGCATAACTTTAAACGTTGGTATTAATATTTCAAGCTCGACCTCAGTCCTGAGATTTGTAACCTGAAATAAAAATATTGATTTATATAACAATTTACTTGAATTTTATTGTTTAAAAAGGAAAAAACATATTGTCCAACACTGTTGGATTTGGTTTTTCATTCGGTTTTTTCAGAACCGAACCCGGATACGAATCCGAACCTTTGTTACCACCCTGGTGTGAGTTTTCACCCTACTTCGATGGCCAGAGGTTTTATCTAGCAGCAGGAATGCGCGAGAATATGAGTTTTCTAGCTATGTTGTGCACCGGCCGTTGCCAATAATCAACCGGCCAGCCACTGACCATAACAGAAAAAGCTAAAAAAATTTGAATTCATCAATTTAATATTTTAAATCTTATTTAGATTTCGATTCTAAAACTTTTAGCTGAAAATGTTGTCTACTGTTATCATTGTGGTCAATGTTAAGATTGAATCACTAGTTGAAACTACTTTGGTTACAGTTGTATTCTAGCCAGATTTTGCGGTGAGATAAAGTGCTTGATATGATCGGGTTCCATTGCTTTTTAAAAATATAGTGAAATCTTTCACTGGAGTACATATGTATAAATATTTTTTGACAATAATAATGGGAATTAGGAGTTAAAATGCTCCGCAAGAACCATTGAAAAAATAGTTTTCCAAACTGCATCAGAAAAAATTTGTAATGTGTAGAAACGAGGTGAAATAGATTTCTATTGTTCAGCGTAGTTGGTAGCAAAAAAGCGCTGTAAGGGCCGAAGAAGCTTAGTCCAGTTGCACATGTGTGCAACTACGCGTAGTAGTATATCTTAATGCTAATGCGATTTAAACGTACTGCTTTTCCACATGTTACGTGCGCTTTGGGACACTTTATTTTCTTGTAAAAATATACGATTCGAAGTTGCAAATTGTAGGAACATGTGTTTATGTTTTTTACTGTTGCTCTCCGAGTCATTATACAAATGCTTGATAATTTTTTGAATTTGTATAACTTTCTCAACATTTGGAAAATTATTTTGTACATCCTTTTATATAACCCTGCCGAACAACGCAATCAGTACTTCCCAAAAATCGCGTAGCGGTGCAACCAGCGTTAGAGTAAGAATAGTCGGCCGCCCAAACAGGCCCGAGAGAGCCCCCCAATGGACTGTTTCACAGCTTGTATAACTTCGTGGTCCGCGAAACATTTTTGTGGGCTTGTTATCAATTGAATCACATCGTGGTTTTCGGTTGGTTGGAGGCCCCTTTTGGTGGAAGGCCCGTGGGCCGGCCACCCCCCTTTAATCCGGGGCTGTAGGCAACCAAAAGTCAACATAGGTGGTGGTACATCAAATGAGCAGCATTTGCATTACATTTGCTATAAAACGCCATTACTTTTGAACCACAGATACCGCAGCCCTGATGTATATCCTTTATGGAAAGTTCTAGAGGCAAAAAATAAGCACTTTAATTGTTAAATTTTCGACGGTAATAATTTTGTTTTATCCGATTATACTCTATCGAAATGAAACCGTAGCTGCAGTTATGAGTGAGATATTAGAATTCTGATATGCTTTTAAAATGGAAGTCTCTCTTATTGAGAACGACTGGCCCCACGTACAAACGATTGAATTGCGTTGCTACTTTACAGACTCGAAATCTACAACCGTCTCCCGGTTTATGAATCGAACCGGAAAGTTGGTAAATCGCCATTCCGCAACCCGCTGCCAGTTTACACAAGCCGCAGTAGAGCTGCGACGCCGCCTCGTGTTCTTGATCCGTCTAAAGCTAGTCAAATTTCGTTCGGACATTCGTTTGCTGCATCTGGTCGAGTTAAACGTACAAGCAATCCTAACAGTGGTACTTTTGAGGCAAGTTTCGTATTTAGGTATATTATATTGTACATTCACTCGTACTACAGTATTTTTGATGCAATTTGCGAAATCATGAATGTAATGTATAATTGGACCAAAATTGATACGTATAATAGTCAGCCATACGTAGCTAGAATTACATTTTCATAGGGGGAATAACCTCTGCTGACAGTTTATGCATTTGAGCGTAGTTCGTGGTGTGCGAGAAATGTTTTGACCTCTGCAAGTTATCCTACAGCCTGTAAAAGTGCCTTTGTAAGCCTGACAGGAAATTTCGAAACGGGCAGGATATATGTCAATTGTCCGCAATTGTATACTACATAGAAGTAAATCATCTTACCAGTTATTCATTAAATCCTATCTTAGTAGATGAATGGCTCCGGTAACATTTCAATCATTTTGCACACTGGTCTCCGATAAATGTTTTATGGCTTGGTATCTTTTTTAAAACATTATATTCTCAAGGAGTTCATTCAAATTCGCTGCTGTGCGTTTAGGCACCCACGTGAAACAAGGAAAATAAGTCAAACTGCTGCTGGATCCAAGGAGGAATTACACAGTCCGAGGCCGCCAAATAGGTATCAAGATTAGGACTGAAATTGTGTTTGGTTTCTCGCTTGATCGCTCGCAAGCTATTTAACAGTTTTATATCGCGCGGCTTCTTTGATTTGCAGTTTCTGGATTTGTTGCTGGTCAAAATTATCGATTGTTCCGATTTTTTCAGTCTCAACAACGTGATTCGATCAAGCAACGTAATCTGTTTCAAAACGCCCTGGAAACCGATGTTCACGCGAATCCCATCGTTGTGTTGCCCGTTGAAGATGATGAAGACAAACAGGGTAAGTGGTCAACACGGGTACGTAGCCAAACAACGGCATGGTGGACTTTGACATAAAAAAATCCGCTTCCCTCCTAGAAAAGGTTTAGCTTATCTCATCTCGTTCCGGACTACACATCTTCCGATGAGTTGAAAAGGTTTTAAAAATTCAAAAATATATCAATGCTGTCAGATAGCACATGGATTCAGGGGCTGTTGATGACGAATCCTTTTTTCAAAAAAATCTTCATGACTACATTCTTTATTTAATAAAATGTGAAACGTTTTTCTAATAATACTTGAGTTGTACAGAATTCTATGCAAAGTTAAACTCAAAAAATGAGGCTAAAAACATTTCGTTTTGGAAACAAAATTTTACCAGAACGGTGGTTGAGTGCCACATGACCTTTTTCTGGTTACCGGATTAATTTTGTATTGAGAAAATTTGAACGTTTCTTAGCCAAATTTCAGCTGGCAAAGCAGTTCCACAGAACATTGCCATTGCGATACGATCACGCGATATTCGCATACTTCCAAATATCAATCGCCGCCGCAATTCAAACAACGCCGCCTCCACCGTTCGAGCCAAGTCGTTCAGTACGTCGCCGGTGACTTCAAAGCCAGTGAAAACTGTTTGCATTTCGTCGGTTGGGTTTGGAATATTTTTGTGTGTTTTTGCTATTGTATTTATTGTTTGCTTTCTAGTAACCTTTATGGCACTGAAACCAAGCTTAAATGCGTATTGGAGATGTTAGCGTGTTTGCTATCAATAATATGTTTCATAAAAACCGTATTTAAGCGATGTTTGGTCCGCCTTTCTCATTCACGCCGTAAATATTATATCATCATTCCTGCCAGGTCCGGAGCGGGAGGGACCCATTCCAAAGAAGGGCCCCATGGGCCCGTAGCCAAAGGGGGGGGGGCGAGGGGGGATTAGCACCTCTAGAAATTTTGGCCCTTTTAGAAAATTTTGAACCTTGCTTGCAAGTCGTTAAAAATTCTTGAATGCCGCTCCTAAAAATATTTTAGCCCCCTCTAGCATGGTGAGCTGGCTACGGGCTTGGGCCCCTACGCCAAAGAGGGCCTCTGTATCGGGAAGGACGGTTACCAGAGAAAATCTCTCTTTTATTTCGGGTTTTCCTTATATCCAGGTCTTTATATCCGGGTCTAATTTAAATACATAACACTGGCACTAAATTTGGGACCAGCGAAAGTCTGTCTTATATCCGGGCTTCTCTTTTATCCGGGTCTCTTATATCCGGGTTACACTGAGTCACATGTCTGTCATTCATGTACATGTCTGTAAAATTTCACTAAATGTATGGGTCAAATTGACGTCTTTCACATCCAGGTCAAAAACTTTGACGCCAGGTGTCCACCATTCTATACAGGTGTGACAAATCTGACAATCTGCACATGACAGTCTTAGATGTGCTTGTCATGTACAGACTGCAAAATGGATCCGACCTATACCTATATTGGACAGGCAACAAACATGTGAAAATATTGGTCGTGGTGTACGCAAGTTATGTTGGAAGATTCTGAACAAGCACTGTATTTTCTTGTTAATGCATTTTATTTGTTGCTAATATATATTTATTTTCATTCTGTGCAGCAATCGGTGGAGCATAATCTAGGAATTATAAAGTTCAATGTTCAAATGACGTCCAACAACCTAGAAGACGGAGAGCATGAAGGTAGAGAAATTCAAGCATATATACCTGATGTACAGAGGGATTATTTCTTTTGGATATAATCCTCTATTCTCCCTTGTACCTACACGCTCCTGTCCCGGCTGCTGTGCTAAATTTAGAATTTGAAACACTATTTATGTAAAATTAATATGTTTATTTAATAAAAACTTAATTTATTCGTTAAATACAGTGAAAACTTTGAAGTGTCACCAAGACCATCTAAACAATGGACCGAGTGATCATATCTGACTATGAAAATTTTACGTTATTTCTCACTGCTCAAAGATGTCAGTCAATCATACAGCTGAATTCCAATTTTATCACAACGTATATTTGGAATGGTTTGCAGACACGCGGTATAAACATGGGTAGCAGGAGTGTCAGCCGACGCCCCTGGAAAAACAACTAAAAGTGTACCAAAACCGAAGTTCCGTGTTTGAAATGAAAATATTTAATGCAAACAAGCACTGAGTATTATCATTCGCTTCGCTCGCGCAGCTTTTTTAAACTACTGGCCATCCCAACTACCCGTTAAAGTGTACAGGCCATCCCAACTACCCGTTAAAGCGTACAGGCCAAAAGACTAAGCCAAAATGTCAAATTGAGCATAAACCTTAGCCTATGCGTAAACCTAAACGTAAGCCTAAACCCAAAGCTCAAAGCCTACAATTTTTAGCAGATTGAATGGAAATATACTGATAGAAACACGTGAGTCTAGAAATAGAAGTTTTCGGAGAACAATTAATAGCAGTAGCTGATACTCTGGTCTCTCCTTTGACTTTTGGTCGCCCATAAACAAAAATCCGATTTCATACCCGAGCGTCCCAGAACCAACTGACTTCGCAACCAGTAATTTCAAAAGTGGAGCTACCGCTGTGGCGGGGCCGAAAATTTACTGAGGAAATTACGGGAAGGGAGACAAAATATACGGCAGAGGAATTCGTGAAGTGGGATGCGGATTTGGCTCTTTTCGGTTATCATCCCGCCAGCCGGAGTTTGCTCACAAATGGTCGGATTTTAAATAATTATTGAGCAAAGCGAAACTCCGAGCGAAGCTCGGAGTTTCGCGAAGCGTTTTATGTTTTGTACTTGGGGGTCGAAAGGTGGATGTCCGTCCGTCCGCCTGTCCGTCTGTCCGTCCGAAAAGAATCTCAGGAACGGCTGAACCGATTTTGATAAACTTTTTTTGTTTGAAAGCCAATTATCCTGAGGTGTTAATCTCGCACTGGGGTTTTAAAATTTTAAGCCGTTTATTAGCTACAGGCTAATTTGCATAATTAATTAAGCCTAAATTAGGTCTTTCCACAATATTTCTCTCATTATTACAGTTAGAAGCAATCTAATTTTAGCATTAAAGGGTTTTTGGCTGCGAGAAATCCGCGTAGACTATTTACAAACCTCCAAAGCCGATAATTGAGCAGTTAGCGAATAGCTAATTTGCATATTAGCATAGTTTATAAGCCTAAATTAGGACTTTTAACAATATTTCACTAATTATTAAGGTTAAAAGCAATATAATTTCAGCACTAAAGGGTTTTTAGGTGCGAGAAATTTGAATAAATAGTTTACAAACATCCAAAACCGATAATTGAATAGTTAGCCGATAGCTAATTTGCATATTAGCTTAATTGACCAGGCAAAATTAGGACTTTTTAAATTATTTCTATAATTATTAAGGTTAAAAGCAATATAATTTCAGCACTGAAGGGTTTTTAGGTGCGAGGAATCTGAATAATTTGTTTACAAGCGTTTAAAACCAATAATTGAGTAGTTAGCTAATAGATAATTTGCATATTAGCATAGTTTATAAGCCTAAATTAGGACTTTTTACAATATTTCTCTAATCATTAAAGTTAAAAGCAATATAATTTCAGCACTAAAGGGTTTTTAGGTGCGAGAAATTTGAATAAACAGTTTACAAACATCCAAAACCGATAATTGAATAGTTAGCTAATAGCTAATTTGCATATTAGCTTAATTGACAAGACAAAATTAGGACTTTTTAAATTATTCCAAAAATTATTAGGGTGGCTGAAGGGTTTTTGGGTGCGAGGAATCTGAGGAAATTGCTTACAAACCTCCAAAACCGACAAATGAATAGTTAGCTAACAACAAATTTGCATATTACCTTAATTGCTTACGTGTGTTCGAGCTTTGCTCAATAAATGTAGTCCCACTACGACTGGTTAATTATTGTTTAACTACCTAAGTCCATCTCACGTCTGGCTTCACCTCCGACTCGGGCTACGGCATTTTTTTACCTCCGGTTGCAAACTGTTAATATATAAGAGCCTGCCTGCTGACGGACTGAACATTCGCTTATAATAAAACAACTTCCTAAAATTTCGGCAAAAAGGTGGAATAAACAGTATCTCAAATTTTGTTCAATTTATCAATTTTGATATTCTATAATTTTGTTACGACTAAGACAAGAAGCACCCCTCCCGCCCGTGTTCGGCTGCTGCATAATTGATTGCTTATTGTTAAGACAGTCTCCATCGGATGTGTAGGGCTCGACATAGTCAATAACCCATCGCGCGTTCTCCACCGCCTAAGTTCTTTTGGGTCCTGTACTATTTAGATAGTTTCAAAACATTTTCGGTATAGCGGGTTTGTGAGAACCTCAGCATTTTTCGCGTATTTAGCTTCAAAACACACTGTGGAGTTTGAGGTGAACAATTTGGACCGCGAAACTGTCGCCAACAGTCACTCACATATCTCGTGGATCTGAAACTAAAGTAGAGCCAGTAAAGAAGCGCGTGAGCGAGCACAGCGAGCGAGGCGAGAAACCAAACAGATTTTCCGCTTTGAATCAATTTAGTTTGGAGATAGTTCGTTTGACGGGCCAATGTAAAAAACATGTGCGGAACAGTATTATTATAAGCATGTTCTTAAGCCTAAACCTAATCCTAAGCGTAATGAATGAGCATATGCCTAAGCCTAAGCCAAGCAAAAAAATTAGTCAAAGCTTTAAGCTTAGTGTTTTCTCGTCCCACAGAAAAAATGTTCCGCCCCCGATCTTTACATGGGCCGTTTGACGGAATAGGTGGTATTAAAACAGCATGCCGGGAGTGACTAGGGATTACAACAGAGGAATAATAGTGAAGGAATTTCTACGAGCGAAGCGAGCGACAAGCCAAACGTTACGCCCGTAGCCGCAGAGAGGGGTCAGGGGGTTTAGCCTTCCCGGATGATTTTTGCCGCCCTAGAAATCTTTAACCTTGCTTGTAAAGTCATCGAAATGCATAGCACACCCCTCCTTCACAATTTTTTGCCCCCAGGAAGGCGAGCTTGCTACAGACCTGCAGATGATAATTATTTGGACATTTATGCAAAAAATACTTTTTGAAAATTTAGTTATGGGCCCTTGAGGGACCCCACTTGTGTGGAATAAGTTTCGCTAAGCACCTCAATGGCATATCTTGTCCTCATTAGGTACGTACCGGTGCCAAGCTCGAAATGCTAGCTAAGAGTAGTTCGGGCCCAAAACCAAGGGGGGGCTCAGCCCCCCCCCCAAAACAACCCCCCCCTAGAAAATTGTCAACCTCGCTTGTAGCTGTGTCGGTGTCGGACAAAAACCCTTGTACGCTTCTCCTAAAACATTTCTAGCCCTCCCTGGCCAGTGCCGGAGCAGGCAGGACTGGAGGCTCCCCCCGAGAACAAAGACGCATTTTAAAACTTTCGCGGATTTTGGTTCAACCGATTAGGGTGGGGGCCCCTTTGGGTGCGGCCCCCCAATCGATACCGCTACGATTTGAAAACATATATATGCGGTAGGCCAATTTGATATTCAGGCCAATTACTTATTGGCCTGAAAGCAAATTTGCTGGCCTACAACATATATACGTTAATATCTTCTGTTTCCATCTAAAACTGCCATAATTTATAATTAACCGCTGACTCATAGCAACAACTCACAGTTTGCTGGTCAATCACTGGACAAACATCAGTCTAAGTCTGAGGTCTCGCCCAGATGCGCCACACAGCTTAAAACGCAACAGATCTCAAGCAGAACCGAGACTTTAGTATAAAAATTGTTTCACTGATGTTCTATTGCATGTTTTGTATGTGGGAATGTTTGTATTTTTTGTTCACACTTTCTCACGTTTGATCGACATGTATGGCAAGAAAGTAGTTGATTTGTAATTTACACAGTGTTTATAACAGATTTATGTGCTACGAGGGTTGTTTTTGTGTTCGCTAATGTTGGCACTATGGCTTAATGCTAATTTCACAGTACAGATGCAGTTGCTGTGGTTGATCCAAAAATTTCTAAAAGGTGTGTCGCATGATATATAATGAAAAACGTCTTACACGAAGCGAGTAAGAAGCCGAACGGAGTGCTAAAGCTTAACAAAAGATTTTTGGTTTTGATCCCTGTTTCAGGCCGTGGTTGCACCGTTCCCTTGCATGCGCCAGTGTTGAGGTGCATCAGGTCCTATAACCAGCCTAATTCACCGAAAGGAAGGCTGTTCTTGGGGGGTCGAACTTTGAGCAACATCTGTAATGTTTTCCGATACAGGTAAATGCAACTTTTTAGTTCATAGAAAGATTCAAAAAAACTATCCAGGTGCCGGCCATGTAAACAAGCTTTGTTGATACGGGACCCTCCTTACTTTAACATTATTCTGACGAAAAATCGTAGTATATTTGAAAAATATCGCTGATTATTAAACCACTCCTAATCGCATCATAGTACTAGTGGTACTACGCGAAGGTGCAACAGGTAATCGACCAGCGAATGGGAACAACAACGCTGCAAGCAAAACGAGCGGAAATAATTTTCTAATTTGCAATTTTAATAACTGTAAGATAGCGACTTTACTATTATTCAGAAAAAATTTCATGAAATATACAGATATTCAGCAGGGCCGTAGCCAAATCTTTTTGCTTGCGAGGCTAACAATTTTTTCAGGTGGGGCATAAAATGGTTTTCGATGATTTACAAGGAAGGTTGAAAACTTTCTAGGATCGAGAAAAGTTTTCCATTTGCGGTGCTGAGCCCCTTCCCCTGGCTCGCTCCCCACCGGCTACGGGGCCCGATATGCAGTCGTAGTTTGTTTTAAATATTATTCCCAGACTAGCTGCTCACCGAACACTTGTGTTTACGATGCAGAGTCGTAACGTCTACTTGTTAGGTACAAAATCAAATCTAAAACGCAAATCGCAATAAAAAATTCGCGGTTGCATTTTCTAGCTTCAATAGTTTTTTTGACACTGATGCAGAATTCAAATTGAATTTTGTTGAGCCGGGATTTACTATAAATTACACAGACCCACAACTAGCTCACCTTGTTATGGGAGGGAAGGCTGAAAAATTTTTCAGGAGGGTCATACAGAGGTTTTCAGTGACGTAAAGCAAGGTTGAAAATTTTCTAGAGGGGAATAAAATTTTGCCCCCTTGACCTCCTCGGCTACGGGCCTGAAATAGACTGTGATATTTTTGTAAAGATTTTTTTATTTTAGTGCAATCGGGCTGGTTTGGCGAGTACACACTGCCTTAAGGTGCAAAGGTCGCGGTGTGTTTTCAGGTCCGTAGCCAGCTCACCTTGCTAGGGGGAGTAGGGGGGCTAAAAAATTTTCAGGAGGGGCATTCAAGGGTTTTCAATGAGTTACAAGCAATGTTGATAATTCTCTAGGGGGCCAAAATTTTTGCAAGAGCGGATGAAATTTGAATTATTTAGCAGTTAGCGTTAGGCGTACTACGATAATTTTCAACGGCGATTTAGGATTTTATCGGGACTGAGTGGATACTTTTGTTTTTGGAAACTGTAACTTTTATCATGCTATAACGTACAAAATTTCCAACTGCATTTTTCGAACTCAACTTTATTTGGTGCTTGAGTCATTCATGCACTACAATTTGGAATAATTAATATTTATGGACTCTAATTAGAGTTTAGAATATACTTACGGACTTTTATTACGGATAAGGACTTCAATTGTATTGGACTCAAAATAGGGACCCCTTTTTATTCGGGTCACTACAGTATGTAAACACTTTTGATGCTCTTTTATCTATCAAACGAACCTAGTGTTGACAAGCGAGTACTGTGTGTCGTGTTATCAGTATATTATATATCTTTTCAATGCACGTATAACAGTTATTGCTGTAACTGTGCTGTTTAAGCCGCAGCATTACTAACAACTTGAACAAGATTAAATGATTCTCAAGCTGAGCAATATTCTGGTTTGAGATTAGTGTAAAAATAGCATACGTATATGTCAGCTTTTCGATTTAATGTGTAAAACGAAATTCGGGTAAAATATATTTTTAATTCCTTACTGCGGAAATCAATCAAACAGATTTGATTTCATGTTTTAAAAAGCGTAGTCAGGAATTAAAAAAACTGTTTATGAATTTGATTTATGCTTTCGGGGAAAATATGATGCGGTTCAAAATTTTCCGTTTCCAAATGGAAAAAATTTTATTACAAATTTTGTGCGTAGTTCGGAATGGAATTGCACTTTTGGACAAACCTGAACGTAAGTTAGTGTGGCTCCTGCATCGACCGAGGCCTTACTTCAGTTATTCCGGGATCCGTTTGATTTATCAACTTGACTAAAAATTCGTTGAATAATTGCCAGCTAATAAATAGTTGATTATATACAGTTAGGTAGGATCGCCCATCAGGCAGTAGGAGGCGGCTAACCGTGATACTGTAAGATGTTATCAAAATTCCTACGTGTGTCTGGGTAATTAGACTACGCTTGTTTTGGTAAAACAAACCAAGCGGTTTGAAATAAAACCCTGGCTCACCGGCAGGAAGCTGCAATTCGTAGCCCGACAACTTATTTCCCAATAGTGTTCTAAAGTCGATGAATACATCGAAGCATAATCTGTAGCGTAATCCAAAGCCTCAGCAATGATGAACGACGTATTGGCGAGTTGATGAAATTTCGGATTACCAGCTATCGGAAGACGAGTTGTTGGGCGACGAAATGTGATACCTACAGCACAGGTGGATCATAATGAAGGTCAGTTGAGACTGCGGTCTCAGGCCCTGCAGTTCAAATGGCTCCGAAGAGTGAGCGAAAACAAATCATCGACGCCTTAACTTATAATAAGTTTTTCAACGATATCGGTGGCCGAAACACAAATAATCGGCCTTAGGGCGTGGTTGTCAGGTCATGATCTGGCTTTGCCCTGGGTAAGTATAACAACCTCAAGCTCAGCTCCAGTTAGTTTTATTTATAGATTAATAAAGATATCATTTTATTACTAACAAATAAGGAAGAAAATAGTGCTACATCCTAATTTTAATATGTTATCGTCCGTTGTACGGAACAATATAAATTCAAACAAAACGTCCTGTCTACAAAATGAACAACCAGAAGGCAACGGTGAAGAACTGAATGTCCGTATGGACCAGGAACACACAGAACAAATCAGTGAGCGAATACAAGCACTGATCGAACGCACTGGATACACGATTGTACAGCGAAATGGGCAAAGGTAGGTATGAAGTCTTGGCTCTTCCGTTGCTAGAGGAGGGCCAGGGGAACATATGCTTCAACTAGAAAAAGTATGATAACCCTAGAAAAGTTTCAAACTCGCATGTAAGTGGAAACCTTTGTATATATGCCCCTCATCGAGGTGAGCTGGCTACGGGCCTGTGCCCCACCTAAAAATTATTTAACCTTCACCCGCACCCCTAGCCAAGTGAACTGACTATGGGCTTTAGTGGTAGGGAACAACAAATTCTGGGGTATACTATATTTGCTCACTCGTTCCAAAGCATATTTCCTACATCGAATTAGTGTGCACAATTTTATGCCACGGTTTGGAAGGTATGTCTACTCAACCTTCCCCAACTAGTTTGAAGGCTGCTGGATAACTTGTCGCCCGACGCCGACCCACCTATACCTAAGTTGGGCGTACTGACCTATTTGTGAGCGAATCGAATTCGCGAAGCGGTTTATATTTTGTACTCGGGGGTCAAAAACAGTATGTTCGTCCGTCCGCTTGACCTTCCTACGGCAATCTCAGGAATCGCTGAACAGATTTCGATTAACTTTTTTTGTCTGAAAGCTTATTATCCTGTGGTGTTACCTCGCATTGGGGTTATTAAAATAGAGATGTGCCGATTAATCAGCATAGTCATCGGTAATAATCAATAATCGGCACTTTTCGTAAGTATTGGCATCGGCATCAGCACTGCAAAAAATTGCCGATTCTTTGCCGATACTCCTTTTGCACATAACAGTCAGTTGGAATGGTATCAAACTCATTTCTGGGCGCATATCCGTGTGTCTAGTCAGGAACACTGTTATCTCTCGCGTTTGTGTTTAAAACATTAATTGAAATGAACCGTTCCTGTAAAATTATAATCGTTTATGATATGTAGGACTCAACTCTTCATATAGTGTAGTATTCAGGGTGCAACCGGAATTACAATTTACCGGAACCGGAATTTGAAAATTTTACCGGAACCGGAACCGGAACCGGAAAATGAAAAATGCATTTCACCAAAAATTTCATTTTTATCGTATTTTTTGCTCTATTATTTGTGAAACAACCTTAGTCGAACACAGGTATTTATTTTATTTGTTGTATTTTAGATTTTCGTCGTCGACTGAAGTGAAATCCACCATCAACGGCTTATATTCTGAGTACAAGTGGCTTTCAAAAGAGATTCTTAAACGGCCAAATTATAACACCGGAATTTTTAAATCCGGTAAAAATTTACCGGAACCGGAACCGGAAGGTGAAAAAATGCCGGAACCGGAACCGGAATTCCGGTTGCACCCTGGTAGTATCCTATCTGTTTATTAACCATGGTGTACTAAATTTGAAATCGGCATCGGCAAAATTTCAAAATTTCAAAATTAGAATTAGTATCGGCAAAAATTTTGGTATCGACACATCCCTATTAAAAAGCAAGTTATGTCCCAGCTTCGTTCAATACCTATAGTTCTGTTCCACTATGACTGGTCTGTGCGATGAGCTGTCTGGGTCTACGAGTTGTCCTGTGGTGAATTGTCTTGGTTCCTGATAGTCACTTTGATCATGTTTCATATAAAAAAATTTCTTTTGCATGTATGCATGTTTCTGTTTGTGCATGTATGTATGTGTATATGTATGTCAGGGTGCAACCGGAATTACAATTTACCGGAACAGGAAACGGAATTCCAGTTGCACCCTGATGTATGTATATATGTATATATGTATGCATGTATGTATGAATGAATGTATATATGTATGAATGTATCGTTTTTATGTATGCATTATTGTCCAATTTTTTATGGGGAGTAACATAAGATAAGTGATTTTGACTAGTGTTGTGTCGATACCAAAATTATTGCCGATGCTGATTCTTATTATCAAATTTTACCGTTGCCGACCCGACCGATGCCGATCGATACCATGCTCTTAGAAATGAAATTGGTAGCATTCCAACTACTGACTGTTATGTGCAAAAAGTACCTGCAAAGAATCGGCAATTTTTTGCTGTGCCGAAGCCGAACCGCACGAAAAGTGTCAATACACCGATGCCGATCAATCGGCGCAAAAGTAATTTTGAGCTAAGGGGTCGTTTTTATGTCGTTTAAGGCCTTTCACTGTCCAGCCATTGTGGATTGCAGTTATATAAAGCGTAGGAAGCCCGATTAGAGGCTAAAAAGTCAACGCCAGACAAATTTTGATATTAGTAGTAATATAGCATAGGTGTCTTTTACTACAGAGGTCGTTTTGAGGTAGTTTAAGGCGCTTCCACGTCCAAATGTTCGTGATTTCAGTTATATACGTCTAGACGCCTGCTGCTTCGAACTCGGAGGCTAAAGGTCTAGTCACTACGCCAATTCATTACGGCGAGTAACTTTGAATAGGTAACATTGGCGTCGGAGCGGAGCCGTTTATGCTGGTTAAAGGCCGGCCCTTCGCCGTCCAGATGATCTTGAATGCTGCAGTTGTAACGTAAAAAAATTAAAATTTGTCAAAATCAATTATTTTTAATGCAGCTTTTTTCGTGCAGTTTTTTGTGTTTTTCGGAATATCTGCTAATAATGAATGCGTCACTGTGAAGATTGCGGATTAGCAGCGAAATTTTATCCATCAGGCATTTAGGCTTCACTTACTTCAACAATGGAGCCATACGAATCCTCGATTTCTGGTCTCGGTTTCAAACCACCGAAACTCAAAAAAACGAGACCGAGACCGAGACCTGCCAATCACTGAGATTTGCCGAGGCCGATACTCCGATGCCTACATGCCCCAAAATTGGATAATTTTGCAAATACTCGCTGATTTCTTCTCACGTAGAGCAGTAGACAGTAGACTATTAGCAACTCAACGCAATCTGTATAGAGGTAGGTAGATGGAATTATAAACAATGCGCAGTGTACATTACTGCAGTATAAGTACGTATTTAAAATTCTCACAAAGCGCTTGAGCTTCAATTAAAGGTCACCACTCCGTCTGCTCAGGTACTTTTTCGGATAAGTAGAATAATAAAACAGCTACGTTACGCATTTTGTCTAAGACAGGTTTTGAGTGTATTTTGCTGGCCCCGGCCCCGGTCCCTGGTAAAATTCTGGCACCGGCCTCGGCCACTGGTAAAATTCTGGCACCGGCCCCGGCCACTGGTAAAATTCTGGCACCAGCCCCGGCCCCTGGTAAAATTCTGTCACCGGCCCCGGCCCCTGGTAAAATCCTGACCCCGGGATATCTCTGCAATGTATTCAGGTTTTTTATTGAAAAAAGTTTAATCTGATTTTCTGTGTAGTATAATCTTTTGTTTTGTTTCCGAATTCATTCTTTACATCTATATTAAAGCTGGAACGTCCCTCATACGTATTTTGGGCAAGTTTCCTGCGTTATTGGAACTACATAACGATCTTGGAACACAATAAATTTTGTTACTATAGACATACACCTATATATTAAAGCTGGAACGCCCCACATGCGTATTTTGGGCAAGTTTCCAGCGTTATTGGAACTATATAACGATCTTGGAACACAGTCAATTTTGTTACTATATACATACAGATAATAAGAGGAACTCTATCTAGATTAACTTCTTTAGGTTGCAGTATATTATTCATGTTAAGCTAAAACCGTAGTTAGCAGACATTGTGGCATTTTCAAGTAGCAATTAAAACGGAAAGGCGTTTAGTGCAAAGAATTGTTCTTTGGTAAAACGATAGGACAGTGTTGCTTTATACACGATTTTGCGCATTGACAATTCCGGTGTGGAACTGGTCTGTGAAAAGTAGCCAAACTTGTTGTTACATTATAAAAGTTGCACGATTACTAGTTATTATTTATGTTGCATAAGCTCTGTATATATGTATATATACTTTTTATAGAATATATGGTGGGCCTCCGCCTGGTTGGACCGGGCCGCTGCCTGGTAAAGGAACAGAAATATTTGTTGGTGAGTGCACATTTTACTAAATTGTGCTCAATTGTGTGTTCTTTGATAGTAAAGAAAAATGCTTCTGAAAATAAAGCACAATAAATGTGTAACAGAACCGGAAGTTGTTTACAGATTGGCGGTGTGTGTTTTAAACGGATTTTTTAGAAAACAATCCTATAAGCTGGTATATTTTGATGGTGTCAGTACTACTGTTCTGTGTGAATGATTTCACGCTGCCGTTGTCGTCATCAGAGGTGTATGGGTGGAGAGGGAAGATATATCGCCATAAATGTTTAGAAAAACTCCTCGAGAAAAGCACTGTTACAGGCTGTTAAATTACCTGCCGAAACTAATTGTTTTTTCACTGATTGCGTTGCATACGCTCGCAAAAAGACTTTCAAATGTCGTACGATTGTTCGTAAGACCGTTTTTACTGTTATTTGCTTAAGATTATATATATCACCTTCCCGTTTTGGATTTTAGCCAATTGGATTTTGTGGTGCGCAATAATTCGGTTAACAGAAAAATGGTTTTAGGCAAAATTCCACGAGACATGGTCGAAGACGAACTGGTTCCTGTATTCTCTGAACCAGGGCCAATTTATGAATTCCGTCTTATGATGGATTTTTCGGGTTCAAACCGCGGATTCGCATACGTTCGCTACACAAATGCTAAGGACGCGCAACGGGCTATTGAGTAAGTCGATGCCTTAATGTTATAGTGATAGGCGCGTCGTCAGCTCACCTTGCTTGGGGGCTAAAAATTTTTCAAGTGGGACATACATGGGTTTTCGATGTGTTACAATCAAGGTTGAAAATTTCGCACGGGGGGGGGGCAAAGTTTTTTTGGGGGGGGGGCTGAGTCCTCTTGGCCCTCCTTTGTCTACGAGCCCGTATTGCGATAATTGAAGCCGGAATTTTTACCAAGAAGGGTCTCAAATACAAAATTTTTACACATAAATTTGTTAAATTTAAACGAGTTGATATGGTTTGTTTGATTTATATTTCATGCAAGTGAAACAAATGAATAAAATAGCTGAAACATGTATAATACTGCACTATGCGTTGACAGATTTAGTTGTATCAGGCTGCAACTACGGATGGGCGTGGGGACAATTTGTCTCTTACAAACATCTTCGTCAACCGTCCTGTCCTGACGGAAATTTTTGTCTATGGATTAAAAGAATTCTTTGTTAGGAAAACTTTCTTTGCCCGACCGAAGTGTGGTTTTCCACTGTCGATTCCTGTTTGCGGGGTTGTTGCGGTATCTGGAATTTGGGCTTCACAATATAAGGGCTGAAGCCGTTTGCTTGAGTCACCATCGATTCGCTAAACAAACATTTGACTTTGAAGCTCAAGTGGCGGCAGCGGCTGCACTTCAAAAATTGCTTCAAATCCGTATCCAGAAGTTTGTTTAGGCACTGGCGTAAGCTAATATTTTATGTTTTGTCTCGGGATGATAATCTCGTGTAAAACATTTTCAACGTTTAGGATTTGTAAAACGTTATTCGAAACCGTACTAAATAAAAAAGCACTTTATTTCTTGTCTCCACAAACTTCGATCATGGGATATATTCTTTGTCAAAAGGTCCCTGGGTATTTGAATATGAGTTTTATAGCATGCTCAATCAGTTTGAAATTCGTAAAGGTCATGTCATAGGTGTTATGCTCAGTGTTGATAACTGTCGACTGTTTATTGGAGGTATTCCAAGGCATAAGACCAAACAAGAAGTTTTGGTACGTAGTTTTTGTTTGTTATTTATTTAATTTTGATTATTAAATTTATAAATAATAGGTAAACATTTTGTATACTATAAGGTGTCGAATTAAAGGCAGCTGAGTGAGGTTTGAGATAAAGGGTTGCGTCGTGCGATACGGTGCCGGAAGCCTAAGGCGCTTAAGGCGTACGCCGTTATGCGTTGTTATCAAAAATACAGGCAAAATCTATTTGTTGGCGTGAGTTGGTTCTCGGTGGCGTGCGGTAATTTTTAATAAAAAGTTGTATGGTACGACGCGTGTTATACGATCTGATCTCGTTTGATATTCATTATTAAATTTTTGAGGCTTAAGCTAAAGACGGGTGACTGCGCTCTCTTTGTTGGTTGCTATCAGTATTTAATAATGTTCAATAATTGTATTACGTAACGTTTTGATTTGGTCAAACTAATATCTGGCTATGTTACATTTTGCCGCATTTACGCTTCGGCTTAGGCCCAGGACAAGGCTTAAATTGGCCCAGTACTGCAATGACACTAAAGTCAGCCCTGGCATTTTGATCTAAACCGATCCGCCATTTACTGTTATTTAAAAACTATTCCATGATCAAGATTTTTACTTTGGTGAATGGCCCAAATTCCATCCGGGCCTTTGCGCGGTAGGCCGGACAGCCAGTCCATCCTTACATATGTGTAATCATAAGCCTAAGCCTTAATCCTTTGGGTACGGCGAAGCCAAAGTATAAGCTTAGGCTCAAGTTAAAATCGAAATGTCTTGTTGCCTACAAAACGCTTCGATTCATGGCCGCAACTATGGGGGAGGGCTGCCAGCAGGGTGCGACGACAAACTGAACAGCTTCGACTCCCCTGTTCCGAAATATTTTCAGACTACAAAATTTCTAAATTGGGACATTCTTGTCACTTCTGGTTCTCTTTTTGCGTTCTCTACAAACAATTCATGGTTACGGGACTGGTTTAGTGTTTGAATTTTAGACGGAAATGTCAATAATAACCGAAGGCGTACTCGATGTAATTCTAAAACCGTCGGTTCATGATAAAACAAAAAATCGTGGATTCGCATTCGTTGAGTACGATTCACATCGTTCCGCGGCAATGGCACGTCGCAAACTGGTACCGGGTAAAGTCCTTCTTTGGGGACAGTTAATCGCAGTCGATTGGGCGGAACCGGAAGCTGAACTCGATGATGATACAATGTTGCGGGTAAGTAAAAAGAAGTGATGGCTATAGGTCATTGTCAGGGTGCAACCGGAATTCCGGTTCCGGTTCCGGTTCCGGCATTTTTTCACCTTCCGGTTCCGGTTCCGGTTCCGGTAAATTTTTACCGGATTTAAAAATTCCGGTGTTATAATTTGGCCGTTTTTTTAACTTTGCTAATCTTTAAGAATCTCTTTAGAAAGCCACTTGTATTCCGAATATAAGCCATTGATGGTGGATTTCACTTCAGTCGACGACGAAAATCTAAAATACAACAAATAAAATAAATACCTATGTTCGACTAAGGTTATTTCACAAATAATAGAGCAAAAAATAAGATTAAAATGAAATTTTTGGTGAAATGCATTTTTCACTTTCCGGTTCCGGTTCCGGTTCCGGTAAAATTTTCAAATTCCGGTTCCGGTAAAATTTTCAAATTCCGGTTCCGGTTCCGGTTCCGGTAAATTGTAATTCCGGTTGCACCCTGGTCATTGTGATGAACCATGTGTTTTTGGTTCTTTCATGCGTTGTTTCTGTGTTGGGGTTTGCGATATGCTTAGGTTTATTGATAAAGAGCGTTCAGTGAACACTAATTGCGCTAGGCGATAATTACAGTAGTGCGAGCAGGTTTGAACAAACTTCAGATGCTACACTGGCGGATCCAATGGGCTTAGTCCCTCAACGAGGAATCAGAAATGAAAAATTTTGTTTAAACATTTAGATTTAAAATTGTGATCAGCTTCTGTCGCTCGCTTCGCTCGTAAGTTTTTACTATTATATATTGCGTGACTTCCCCGTTTCGTCAAAAATTGTCTGACCCGGCATTGAATGCTGCGCTACCGCTAAGCTTTTGGTTATTTCACGCACCAACACTCAATGGGTTATAGTTATAATCACTTTGGGTTTAGGCTTACTCCTTTTGTTAAAGACTACTTTAGATTTTTTTCAGTGTATCAGCCATCTGCTATGAATAGTAGTTGCATCAGATTGCCTTGCCAAGCTTGAGCAATATTGGCAGCAGCTAAAATGGTCTGATTTTGTGAAAATTTTATTGAAACACTAACAATTACTTTCTAGTGAAAGCAAAGCTTTTATTGAACTATTGTTAACGCGTTTGCTATTTTTATCTTAAGAAAGACCTATCGCATTAGTCCGACTATGAGTGCCACCGCCAACTAATCCGAATTGTTTAGCATTGAATAGTGTTTGCAGGTGAAAAATTTGTACATCGCCAATTTACTGCTACGAACACCAGAAGAAGACGTACGCGCAGTGTTCAATACGGTGTGTCCAGGCGGCATTGAGCGTGTGAAAAAGATTAAAGATTTTGCGTTTGTTCATTTTTATCGACGATCTGATGCTGAGCGGATAATGGAACGCATTAAACAAGGTATAGCGGCGCTTCAGGGTTACAACAGGAAATAAAATTTGCCGCAACAGGAACATGAATCGATTTTTTGTAGGAATTCCGCCCGGAACAGAAATTACGGTTTAATCCTGGGTTGCTCATATGAGATCCGCGCTTAGGAGCGAATCAGGGCGCAACCCACAATTTTGCGGAACAGGAATTTGGAAAAATTACCGGAAACAGAACCGGAATTCCGGTTGCACCCTGGACCTAATATATACCGTGTCTAACAAGCTAAGGCTGATGCTGGAGCAGTTAAGCTTAGACTTGACTTGGGCCATAGATTTACGCTTAGGCTTAGGCTAAAACGTGGCAATAGAATAGGTTTTAGACTTAAGATGAATGCCAGTCAATAGATGTCTATATATCCCTAATTATAGTCTGTATTTGGATAAAGTCCAAAATCTTTAATTAGAGTCCATAAATGTTAATGAGTATGTTTCGGCCACTTGAATGCGTCATAAACCAAATAAAATTCCGAACGAATTTGATTAATCAAAGTACAGGTTGTTATTTATATATCTATATCAATCATATTTTAAAAGCATATCCCAAAACCATGCTCGTATCCTCAAACGAATGTCAATATGTGTACGCATCATATACTGTATATCACCTACGTATCTATCACCAGTTGATGATATGTCTTGTCACTTTCGATTCAGTAAAATGACGAGCTTCGAAAATCAGTGAATTTTTCAGATTTGAATTGCCCTACTCCTGTGCCAAGTTTGAAAGAAGTCGCAGCTGCAGGAGTTGTTGAGTTTGTAAACCAGTCATCAGGTGGTGATAGATGCTGTACACATTTGACAACATTGATCCGATCTGTGTTAAATTTAAATTTATTAATCAATGAAGGTTTAACAATTGACGGCGTTGAAGTTCGAGGTGAATGGGCTAAACCGCCTGATCGCACGCTTATGAAATGGGTCAAAAATGTTCAAAAAGGCTCTGGACGGCTTGCTGCGGGTGTACTACTGGGTCCTGGTGGCGTTCCGCTTGGCGCTACTGCTGGTTAGTAGTAAAATTGTTGCGTAAAACACTTTGTATTTATGCAAGCAATATTTTTTGCTTGTGGCGACTCTGTTGTCACAACAATCCAAAATTCGGCGACACGACAAATTGTCGTCTATCATTGTGCGCAGGCTAAGGTTTGGCTATATTGTTTGAAGTATACTTAATGCTTACGCTTCGGACATTATCGGGCGACTAATCATTTAGATTCAGTGATTATAAATTCGCTTTGTAGCGCACTTTTAGTTCCAGCTAGAAATATATAGGCGATAAATAGCGTACTCGTTTCAAACCTCATGTCTGAGGCAGGGAAGATTTGGTAACAGGTTCAGGTTGTTCAGGGCGGATGGTGCGTGTTCTTTATTCAGGGGAATTGGTTCTAATCCACGCGGCACGCATTTTAAATTTTTCTCAATTCCTTGCCAAAGTTTAGGGATGCAATGTGCCAAAGCTTATGGGCGCAATGCCTTTGGCCGGTCACCCCTTCCTTTTTAGCGCCGCTGAAGTTGTCTGACCAGTAAGAAGTTTGTATTACCTTTGGAGGATTGGGTTACAGTAGCTAATGAATTTCTGCATTACGGTAGGAAATGGGTATAGGAGTGGCAGGAGGCCTTCACGTGTAAGTGTGTATGCGGCCAAGACTCTTGTTCGAGCCCGTAACCAAAGGCTAGGCAGCTAGGCTGGGTGCGCTCAGCACCTAATAAATTTTTTTTGCCTTTCCCCACAGTAAAGCTTTAGCTCCGCTTGTAAGCTTGTTATTTCAACCACAAGACTAGACTGAAATTGGCTTACTCCATAGCAGGTTAAGCTGGCTACGAGCTTACACACTTGTTTAACCGTTTTAGAAAGTATTCACCATCACATCGTTGCGGCGGCTACTAAATTGTATTCCACGTCGACTAATCCTGGCGCTACTGCTCCAATTCTTGGCGGCATACATCCGTCACAGTTACTTGCGTTGGAAAACGAGTACGTATATTTTTTCTTTGCTATTTTTCTTTAGTTTTTTTTTTGGCTTTGACGTGGTATTTTTGCCTGCATGTATATACTGTTACGTTGTAGTTTTTTTCCTTTACATATTCGACCCCCCTCCGCGGTAGGCGTTCGCCCAAAAATAGTCCGATTTTGCAAATTTATTTTTTGCATGTTTGATCTTGTCATTATCACAAGTTTGGTTGTGAAACGTTCATGAGAGGTCTATGAAAAGCTCAAATATGCAAAATTTCAAAATCGGACCATGTCTGGGCGAACTACGACCGCGGGGCGCGAGAATATCCGAAAACATTCGGTACTAGGAGCTGAATGAGTTGCCACTGCACTGCGGTGCAATACAACGTGAAATTTTAACGCACTGGGTGTTGCGGTAACACAGCGGTCTCGGTGTTCCTGTGACCACGGGTTTACAGAGGCCCGTTTTCTTTTACGCAGTCAACATTGGAAGACGGTGCCCTAAACCTTAGTCAAATGTTTTAAACCCTTGCGTATGGCTTATGGATGACGCACGAGTCCGGGTGAAACATGATGAGTCAGAATTTGCATGATTTTATTTTATTTACACACACAGTGACGGATCCACAACGTTCTAAAAGGTGAGCCACACTTGATATGACAGGAAAAAGCAGTCGGACGATGCGAGCTAGAGGCGAAACGCTGTTTTAATGCTAAATTTTAACACAAAATATTGGTTTTGGTCTTTGTTGCGCGGCCTAGATCTGGGTGCCCTTGGATCCGTTAATTTTTGCACTGCGAAAACTTATGTTTTTATTTTATAGTTTTTGTAGTATAGCTGTGAAAATATTTTATCTAAAGTACTTATTAACAGGAAAGATCTCAGTAATCGTAGTTTTATTCGTGCTGTTCAGTGGTATTTTATGTGACAAGGTCAATAACCTAGTATATTTGTGGCGCGGGGCATGCAAATTTCAAAGAAAGCTATGTTTGAAATTTACATCGTTTACAAACAGGGTCAAAACAACTTGCTTTTTTTGCCGGAGGACCAAAATTTTTTCGATGGGGCTGAATAGCTTGGTGTTTAGGCGCCAGGCGGCCGACTTCTATTCGGGAATTTAAGTATCTTTCTCACAAAAGAGCCACCTTTAAGGTTACGAAAATTGACTACACGTTTTTATGAATATAGGTTTCGTAATCTGTCGGCAACTGGTTGCGAAAGCGGGTCAGCAGCGCATAACGTTAGATTCACAAAGGTAATGAATGAGTTGATGATATAAGACTGTAATTTTACGGCTGGGTTTTGAAGGGATTTGTGTCCTGCAGCATTTTACTTTTAACTGTCTTCTTTTGTAAGGCTGTAAGCTTCGAACACTTCTATTAATCTTTTGTTTATGCAAGTTATTATTTTGTGTTTAATTTCAGTTTGGTTTACGCTACGTACACTATATGTTATATTTAGCATATATATCGTAGTCCAATCTGCTATTTGTTTCAGACTAATCAGTATTTGCCTAGGTCAACCGGGTGTTTTCGATCTTCCCTCCAGCCGGCGTTTGCCCAAAAATGGTTGGATTATGAAAATTTTTGCATATTTGAGCTTCTCACGACTTCTCGTGTTCATTCCACGCCGAAATTTGAATTTTTGAACATTATTTGACCATAACTCGTTAGTTACACGTCTCATTACAGAAAATTTATTACCATTTAACTCAGCTTTGCAAAATAAAGAAATATAAGCGTAAAAATTTTGTTTAAAACTTAGTTCGATAGCTACTTACAACACTGGATTTCGGTTAACAGATTATTGAGCGAAGCTCGGAGTTTCGCGAAGCGTTTTATGTTTTGTACTTGCGGGTCGAAAGGTGGATGTCCGTCTGTCCGTCCGAAAAGAATCTCAGGAACGGCTGAACCGATTTTGATAAACTTTTTTTGTTTGAAAGCCCATTATCCTGGGGTGTTAACCTCGCATTGGGGTTTGAAAATTTCAAGCCGTTTAGTAGCTACAGGCTAATTTCCGTAATTAATTAAGCCTAAATTAGGACTTTCCACCACAATATTTCACTAATTATTACAGTTAGAAGCCATCTTTTTTTAGCATTAAAGGGTTTTTGGGTGCGAGGAATCTGCGTAGACTGTTTACAAACTCCAAAACGGATAATTGATTAGTTAGCTAATAGATAATTGGCATATTAGCATAGTTTATAAGCCAAAATTAGGACTTTTTACAATATTTCACTAATTATTAAGGTTAAAAGCAATATAATTTCAGCACTAAAGGGTTTTTAGGTGCGAGGGGAATCTGAATAAATTGTTTACAAACGTCTAAAACCAATAATTGAGTAGTTAGCTAATAGAAAGCAATATAATTTCAGCGCTAAAGGGTTTGTAGGTACGAGGAATCTGAATAAATTGTTTACAAACCTTTAAAGGCGATTATCGAATAGTTAGCTAATAGATAATTTGCATATTACCTTAATTGCTTACGTGTGTTCGAGCTTCGCTCAATAAATGTAGTCCCACTACGACTGGTATATATACCTAGCACGTCTGTTTGGCAATGGCTGTAATGTTTTGGGATTTTGAGGATTGGCTACAATTCTGCCGAGTTCCGCGTTACGTCTGCGGTAGTTTTATTCTTTTCCTCTGGTTAAGATTTAGACATTGAAACTTAATCAAAATACTCACGGAGATACGTAATCTGGACCCCCTGGGAAGTTAATAAAAAGTGAGGCCAATGTTACTTTAAGGTGCGTAACAGTAGATTAAGCGTATTCCTAAGCCTAAGCGTTGCAAAAATGTTGTTCTACGCCTAAGCCTAAGCCTAAGCAAAAAATGTAATCAATAATCTAAATATACTCTTTTATAGTCCCACCAGGAACCTGAACGCTCCTTAAAGTAACATGGGCCAAAAGTGGTATGAACTGAGTTTATCGGCACACCACTGTTATGGCTGCGTGATCAACGGTTCAAATCTATGTCCCACGAAATTATAGTGTAAACACACACAGATTTGTAGAGAAAGTATATTCGTAAAATATCAGCGTTACCAGGTTAATTCATTGGGCTACAGCCCTTAAAATTGTACTGTTGAACTCAGTGTGTCGAGATCTACCAAATAAACTATTTTTCATTAAATTATTACAGCGGTTCGTATTTCGTACGTCCGCCATAAGCATTTAACAGCGTTTTGGTTAAAAATTGCAGATTCTGCGAGATTTTTGCGTCCATCATCGTTGGGGTGAACCAGTGTATCAGCCGCAAAATGCTCGGGTTCCAAGAAGCGAAATACAACATTTACCAGTACAACAGACCGCTGGCACGAATGCTAGTGATAAAAAAAGTGATGATAGAATATCGATGTATGGATATACGGTAATTTAATAGGTTTTTCTGTTGTAAACCGTTTAACGTCCAAAATAGAATTTGTTCAAAATTCAAATTTTGGTGTGGAATGATCGGAGGAAGTTGAGTGACAAAAACTTTAGTTTGCAAAATTTATTCCCAACCAATTCGTTTTGAGTAAACTCATGCAAGAAAACACAGCTTACAGAAACGATATTAATTGATTTTTATTCAAATTGATCAATATTGTACGTTTACAATGAGAAAAAGCACGGCGTATTGTAAGATTGCCCGGGTCCGTCAACACGACCAATACTTCCGCTTTTTGAATTAGAAATAGGCGGAAACCATGTAGGAGCGCTGCCCTTATATTTATAAAGTAGCACAAACCTCGCTTATGACAGTTTTGATGAATAAAGTTGCATAATAGTATGATATACAAAGGTTAGTGTATTTTTAAGTTGCACTAATTTCAGGTAATCGTTCCTGGTTTAATGCCTTCGCGAGGCATGTTTTACTTGCCAAGACTGTCTCCTAGCTCTGACGAAGCTCGTGAAATTGCTGCGTGCAATGTTCTGCAACAACTTGGCGCATTTACACCAGCTGCCGGTGCACAGCACTCGGTTGTTCCTTTTGTTTCTGGCGGTAAGCGTATAAATAGAAAAAAATTACGATCAGGGGTCTTTGTAAGAGCCATCCCAATTTAATTTAAATGGGGCCAAAATAGTTCAAATGGGGCCGAAATAGTTCAAATGGGGCCGAAATAGTTCAAATCAGGGTGCAACCGGAATTACAATTTACCGGAACCGGAACCGGAATTTGAAAATTTTACCGGAACCGGGACCGGAACCGGAAAATGAAAAATGCATTTCACCAAAAATTTCATTTTAATCTTATTTTTTGCTCTATTATTTGTGAAATAACCTTAGTCGAACATAGGTTTTATTTTATTTGTTGTATTTTAGATTTTCATCATCGACTGAAGTGAAATCCACCATCAATGGCTTATATTCGAAGTACAAGTGGCTTTCAAAAGAGATTCTTAAAAATTAGCAAAGTTAAGAAAACGGCCAAATTATAATACCGGAATTTTTAAATCCGGTAAAAATTTACCGGAACCGCCGGAACCGGAAGGTGAAAAAATGCCGGAACCGGAACCGGAATTCCGGTTGCACCCTGGTTCAAATGGGACCGTACTCGATTTTGCGTAATTTGCAAGCATATCCGGAGGAACATCTCCATGGTGGACAAATTTGGAAAATAGCGTTGACCCGTTCAGGCGCCGTTTTTGGTTTCGGTGTTAATCTGGACCGGACAACATATTTTGCTTGCCTGCAAAGATGCGCGCAACAGCTAATGCAACGACTTAACCGAGAATGGACGGCACTCTCCGCCTTATCTCTTGCTGCGACCCTGCTTACCCGCAATTCGTTTAATTTTTTGGGCAACTGTTATTGTTAGAATGGCGTAGTCACATTATTGGTCATATGATGCGTGTCACTTGTCTAAAACTATACGTATATGTCGTAGGCCCATCTGCTAATCAGGCCAATTACTAATTGGCCTAGGCCATTGTGCTATTTTGAGTAATTGCAGTTTCGCCAAGGCTAAACTGATATTAAACTGATAGACCAATGATTTGATTATTTGGACAGACGCAATACCGTTAACCAATCCGCGTTGGTATTACATCAGTCTTGTTTTGCGAAATCTCACAATCGCAAATTGGCCTTGCCCAAACTGCTATATATTTGCTTCGAATAGCAGATTGGCCTGTGTCAATTGGTAATTGGTTTGAATAGCAGATTGACCTACGACATATACATTAACTGAATTTTTTGTTTTTTCTGATATTTAATTGTTTTCAATTTGTTGCCGTGGTGGATATTGAAGTGTTAGATATTGGTATGTGACATATTGGCGTTTCGCAGAGGGGTTTGGAATCTGGGCGAACTTTTGAACCGGGGGTCCTGACCTGCCGCCCTAAAAATGCTACCGCTGAACGCATCGCGTCGAAGATTATAAAATAAACTATTTTTCATTAAATTCTTGGAGGGGTCCATATTCCGCACCAACCTCCGCCGGGCATATTCATCTGTTTGAGTTTGCTGAATAAATTGAACGACCCATGTATACAACAAGGTCGGATCGTTTTCCGGCGTCGCTGTAATAGAATAAGTTTAAGCTTTAGACTAACTTTTTTGCGTAGGCTTAGGCTTGGGCTTAGGAATAGGCTCATCCATACGCTTAGGCTCATCCATACGCTTAGGCGTAGGCGTAGGCTTACGCTTAGGCGTAGGCTTAGGAATATGCTTATACTACTGTTACGGCCGTGTTCTATACATGGGCTAATTGAACTATAGAAAATAATTCACATTAATAACACACCTCTAGTTGTATGTAAATTGCGCTATCCTTGCTTGCTTGCTTACATTACCTGTTGATTACAATCAGCATATTATATCGTTTGTTTAATTATAATCAGTCTCCTAAATTTTTGCCGATGATAACAAATTCTCAAGCATCGTTTTCAATGTAACTACAGTTGCTAAGGATCTCATTGCCAATTAAAGACGTATTCATTCGACCGATAATAGGGATATCTTCTTCTGATTTGGTTAAAATATCTGAGTTCAGTTTGACATTGGGCGAAAAATGGACGGCCAGTTCCGAAATTGGCACAAGTTCACTGGATGTCAATGGAATATTTATCTTTCTGTAAAATTTTAAGATTTTGCTAGCGTCGATGAAATTGGAACAAAAAAATCGTCAAACAAGTTCAACGTTAATTTTTGAATTGGAACTTAAAATGGTTGATTATCACCGAGAATACACGAAAATCCAGTGACAAACTATCGGACTTTATGCGCGAATTCGGATTCTGAAATATACTGAATTTCTCTACAGAAACCAAAATTTTAGCTGCACCCTGTAGGCGGCACATTTAGATGCTTCAGACTTAAAGTCTCTGAAATGTTGCTATTTATCTATTTTGGATACAACTTTTTTCATAAGTTAATGAATTATAATCCAAAATGCAGGCAAAAGCTGGGTGTTAATAAAATATATTTCTTTTTTAATAAACAATTAAATTTTATATTATGCCAAATCACAAACTTGTTTTAGGCATCGACAGCTCAAACAGTACAACATTAAGTAAAAACACATCACCTCATAGTGGTCAATCGTTCGAGGGCAATCTTGGTTCTCAGTATTATATACCAGACACTTCCGTTGCTCAACTTATTCGAGATCAAAATGTGCGAAGTTGTCGCCAAGTAGCACCCAACTTGTTTGAAAATACTGGTAACCAGATGACACCACTGCCTGTGGTTCAGATTTGTTCTGATGCAAACACATATTCTAATACTAAGCAAGGATCTCGACATGACAATTTATGCATTACTGAAGCTGTTAGTGTTGGACCGGTGGCTTTCAATTCGTCAATTTTGACTCGACAAAGTTCAAACTGTCAACAAAGTAGCATAGTTTCGGAGTTGAAACAAGTGAACGGTTGTTATACTCAACCAATCATTGCGTCAAATGCATCGCAGTCTCAGGTAAACTGCCAAACGTGTAATAGCAGTGATCTCAGTGATTTTCAACGTAATAATAATAGTATGTCGTGTACAAAATGTGTTAAAAACGTTTTGGCAATACAGCATTCCGTGAATAATTATCAGTCAAACACAGTCCATCATCAGAGTAACTTCCAGCCAACAAATGATACGGGTAACTTCGAGGAAAATACAAACTTACAAAGTCACTTTCAGCTGAACGTAAATTCACACGGCGCCTGCCAGCCAATCACACACGAGCCAAGTAACAATCAGACAATAACGTTGCAACAAATTGGTGTCAAGCCAATCACATGTCAACAAAGTACCTTTCATCCAATCGCAAAGCAGCAGACTAATATTAAACCAATCACAGTGCAACAAAACAAATTCCAGCCAATCACAAGTCATCAAAATAGCTCCCAGCCAATGACAAGTCAGCACAGTAATCAGTCAAACAAAACTGTGATTAAGACGACCAGTAAGGAGTTCGTTAAAACGGGTGCCGACAAACACGATCAACTAATCACAAACGAGGCCCACAGCAAGAACAAAAACAATGGACAAGCTTTCAGTACCGTAACACAACCGACTGTTGTATCTCATAATGCTGAGAATACGGAATACGGCGATTATTGCCAAATTAATGATTCAATTAACAGTAAGCAAGCAATAAATACACAAGTGACACCCACGATGTCGAAGGATGTATTCTGGGAGTCTCTCAAGAGTAAAGGTAATTTTTGATCATTTTATGGATTCTGTACATGTACACTTTTCCTCTACACTTAGACTGATTCAAGCTTAGGTGAAGGCAGGCCTGTAGCCAGCTCACCCCAGGCCCGTAGCCAGCTCACCTTGCTATGGGGGCTAAGAATTTTTTAGGAGGGGCATTCAAGGGTTTTTAGGGACTTGCAAGCAAGGTTGAAAATTTTCTTGGGGGCAAAAATTTTTCCAGGGGGTAGCTTTAGGAAAGGACTTACTTGAGCCTAAGCATTAATTCAGACTGATGAAACACGTAAAATGCCGTGGAGGATCTAGAAATTTCTCACGAGCAAGGTTGCGTTATATATAATAGTGGAAAAAAATCTCAAGAATCAAGAGCGATAAGCCAAATATAAATTTAGTAGGTACTGAATCTTAGCGCAAGATTTTGCTTCTGATCCATCCCTGTTGAAGAATCTAGGCGTTGTCGGCCATTCGTTCAATCCGCCAGTGGCAGAACTCTGGCATGCCTGGATTATGGAAAATTCAAAAGGCGGTGTTATAAATTTTTTAACACGTACTATCAAAGGAGTCAACATTAGTGAATGTTGACTTCGGCTCCCATATCGGGTGTTTCGTAGCGTTAACGCAAAGTGAAATTGTGATTAATCGTTCCTGACTCAAGAGTAACGCCAGTGCTTAACATCGCGGCCACAAGAAGCGACACTGAGTGCTGCATCCGTGAATTACAAGTTATATGCTACCTGTGATCGTAGTAATAACCACCGACTTTACTGCTTGCTGTTGTTGATTGTTTACAATTTTAATATATTGTTGCTTGCTAGTGATTTCTAACGAGCGGTTCCGGCCTGACTCTATTTTTACCCGTTTAGTTTTAGCAGCCCCTGGGTCGCCCAGCCGGACAGTTAAATAATTCTGTCGAACGTGTAACTGATAACTTACGTAATTCGAATGAATCCATGTAAATATATGTTTATTACAGAACACGACTGTATTCAACGTTTTAGTTCAAAGAATGTACTCGGTTAGAATAATTTTTCTGTCCATGAATGCATTGCGTTAGTTAACAACGGCTGTAAATGGAGGAAATTTTTATTAAAGTACTTTTATCAATTTCGACGGGATATGTATTGCGCGTAGTTACGTATTTAATAACCGTAACGCTGTTGTCCGCCAAAAGACAACTTGACGTCCGCGCCCAGTATTAAAGGAACATCCAGTGTTTTTTTTTGATTTTTTGAAAGTTGTTTCGTTCAATGGTTTTAATTGCATGTTTTCGATAGTTTTGTGGATATTTGAGATTGCCGGGCGGGCATGTTTTCAAGCAGTAGCTTTTAGAATGAAAATTTTCGAAGAAACTTCATAGAAAGACTGGTGTTAAAATTATCGAATTCAGTATCAATGTTAAAACTTATTTTATTTTTGCTGCGCGCGATATTCTTCGCTTCCGGTTGCATTATGTGTATCGCTTATGTTTTGTACTTTGCTATACATGGTCTAATAGCCACAAGGGGTCATGATGGACTCAGTCCCCGTAGGCAAACTTTGATACGCCTAAAAAGTTTCAACCTAAGCCACCGTAAATTTTTGTATACCCATTCTAATAATTTTGAGCATCTCTCTATCAGGTGAGCTGGCTACAAGGCCGGCGTGGCTATATAGTCCATTTCACGCCTTGCATTTATTTCTAGGTTCGATGGTTGCACCAGTACCAGTTCCGTTACCACCTCAGCCGTTACCTGCCACCACAGGAACACCATTCTCTGGTACGCCTGTATTTCTGCCTCCAGCGTCTTCCGTGCCGTACTCACTCGCTCCAGTGCATCCCTATATACCTCAACATTCACCATTTATACCGTCGTTGGGGTCCGCGATTTCTGTTCAAGGTGATACATTGTTTCCACCTCCGTTTCTGCCTACGATGGGTTCCACAGGACATCCGTGGCTATTTAACCCTGTAGGCAATCCAGTTGCTGAAGCAGCAGCACGAGCAGCGTATTGGTCAACGGCAAAGACGTCGTATTTTAGTGACGAACATACTGGTGATGGACAACGTAAGTGTTTCGAGTGAAGTACGTGTTCAAACGGGTATAACCTTCAATGTCTCACAACCAGAAATTGTTAATAGAAGAGTCAGCTAGAAACGTAGGCAGGATTTCAGTTCGGGACTCATGTAAAAGAAAACGTTTTTTTGCCTTCTAGGAACCAGAAAGTTATTCTAGAGGATTTTAGTTGCGCTTAATCTTCGCTCTTCTGAAATTTTGGAAGGGCGTATATATTTTCTATCCCTCCCTTGTATAAGTACATACTGTTATCTAAAACGATCATGTTGTGAGTGCAGATCAAGCAGACTTGAATTAGTTTAACTTTAAAACACGGCCGAGACTATGCCTCGCGCGCTCCCACCGTACGGGATACCGCGACCCTCTAAGAACCAATGAGGCCCACAAAGGATGCTTCATTAAGAAGGTAATATTTAATCCACCGGGGCAACTTATTTTTCACTCAGGCGCCCAGTGTTGTTCTTAGAAGAAGCATTTTTTAAAAGAAAATATATTCCAAATATTTATTTGAAGTGGAATATATTTTGCGTAACCGTAAAGATTTGATGGTTTTTTTAGGGCATCTTAAGGGTTTGAAATTCTTAGAATTTAGACAAATTTTCTGCGAGTGTAATCAAAACATTTTCCGAGGCACTTTGACTGAGCCCCCTTTGCGGAGTAACGGGGTCCCAGCCTCACCATTCCGTTAAAATTGGACGCTTTACGTATCTTTATAAACTCATGTGTCGTAGGCCAATCTGCTATTCAGGCCAATTACTAATTGGCCAAGGCCAATCTGCTATGCTGAGCAAATAGCGGATTGGCGTAGGCCAAAATAGCGATTGTAAGATGTAGGCAAAATAACAGTGATGTAAAACCACACGATGATTGGTTAACGGTACTGCTGCTGTCAAAATAAGAAATCTGATTGGTATATAAGTTTGATAGCAGTTTAGGCTAGGCGAAACTGCTATTGCGGAAAATGGCAGACTGGCCTGAATAGCAGATTGACCTACGACATATGTATCATGTCAATGAGAAATGGGAACAACATTAAACGTTGAATGGACCACTGAGACAGGCCCGTAGCCAGCTCACCTTGTTAAGGGGCTAAAAAATTTTCATGGGGGCATTCAAGTGTTTTCATTGAGTTACAAGCAAGGTTGAAAACTTTCTAGGGGCTCAAAATTTTCCAGGGGGGGCTGAGCACTCCTGGCCTTCCATTGGCTACGGGCCCGCACTGAGTATATGTAAAAGCAAGAGTAGATGGCCTTGTTATCCCAAATGGTTGTGGAAATTATTGGAATACGTAACTATTTTTCTACATATATTGTATAGGATATCTAGCACTGCGCATTCAAATGCACAATCCATACATACGCAAGCTAAGTTGGAGTTGTCTGGCAAAAACATGCCGAGTTTTACCCCTGATAAACATAACAAGAGTAGGAACAGGTAGAACGTTTTTGTAATTTAAGCGATGATGCCACAACAACCTACAATTGATGGAACATCATCGTTTAATACGGATGCGCCAGGAAGTTATCCAATGGGTCAAAATGACACAACTTCAGCTGCAACTGCGATAGTTCATCCAAATGATCCTACAATTGTCAACGATACTGTTGATGTATTACCAAATTCAACGATTGCGTAATGTTCCTTGGCAACACACCATGACCCGGAATTGTTTAACAGAGCAGCCAACGAGAGATGGACAGAGAAAATACTGCTGATTTTAGCGTTGTGCTATACTACTGCGGCACCGTGTATCACATATGTCAGTGAATTTAAGATGTGATACACGCGGTGTCCGGCAACGTGCGGAACCGCATGTTTCATAAAAATTAAGTTTTTGAGCTTTTGCGAAACTGCATGGTGGGTGGCGGGCGGCGCCAAACGGCGAGCGTGGGCGCAGCCCTTCCTTATAACACTTTTAACGGTGCTGAATAAATTTTCGTACCGCTACGTTGAACCCTTCGCCAACGTAAATGCGGCCTTGTTGCTTTTAGTAATCACTGAATTTATGGAATATTCTTAGTGCAAAATATTGGTTGACTCTAGTGAGCGGGTGCGTAAAATATTGTTTGGGGGACAATGGAGGATCCATATTTCTAGCAGGAAGTTCGCATTGCATCTTAAACGTATCGATTATTTGAGATAGAAACTTTGTTGTGCAACGCCAAAGTTTCTAAATGATCTTTACCAATGTCTCGAGACCAGATATAGAAAATAAACTTTTGTCAGTCAGGGCATAGCCAGGAAGGTTGCGAGGCATTCTCTGGGAAATTTAATCAAAAATTTTAAAAAGGTAAGGGCCCGGTGAGAGCCACGAATCCTAACCACTAGACCACTTAATAGTAGGTCCTCCCCGCAGGGTGGCAACAAAGGTTCGGATTCGGAGTCGGCAAAAGTTTGAGGTTCGGATTCGTTTGTGGAAAAGCCGAATCCAACGGATTCGGTCAAATCGTGGATTCGGTTCCACCCTGCATCCCCGTCCCAAAATCGTTTACGCCCAATTTGCAATTGATGATCTTTCCAAAACGCTTCCCAAGCCGGGAATCGAACCCGGGCCGCGTGGGTGAGAGCCACGAATCCTAACCACTAGACCACTTGGGAATTAACGCGCATGTTACTTATTATGTTTTCCACTCAATGTATACTAAGATATATGAATGTTTGTATGTAGATTGTAAAATATAATACAGCTATTACAACTCGTGTTATGTTTGTTTGTATTGTTTTGGAAAACTGAACATTATTGGTTAGAGACGCCCTTAATACAACTTCGTACGGAGATTGCCGCCGAAATACGGTGAAACTACGGAATGTAGGCAACTTTTACACGGCTCCCACAGTGGAAAACAGTGAACGTACGCAATCTGCACCCCAATAATAGTAACTCAATGAAAAGTAACATTGTTTGTGCAAATTTGGCAGTCGGTTGTACTCGTTTAGGCAGTGTTAGAATTTAATAAAGAATCATTTTTGAATTACTTCCATGTCTAAACATGGCGTTCCTATTTACAGAGTGCCGTAAAACACCGTAGCGCATTATTATATTTTACTATTTTGATTTACATTCTCTGAAGTAATGGTTTCGCTATATTTTGGCTGCAAATGACGAGGCCTTATTTTTGCCAACGTTGTATCTTACTGTATTGCGTGATCGTATTCTATTTGTTTTTATATTCATATATATTTGGTTGCCTTTGTATTGTTATTTTTTGTATTCACGGTACAATGATGTATTTTTCTTACATAGGCTCGGTTTGCTCATAGTTTTGGGCTTCTTAGCCACTTATTTTGTGGTACCAAGCATGTATGTCTGAGAATGAACGATTATTAAACATTTGTTGTCAAGCGTAAGCTGAAGATGCCCAACGTAAAATGGGGAAACAGAACTCGGCGCAGATGCTAAATGTGATCCCCATAGGGATTTAATGAAAAACAGGTTATTTTATAGATTTTGACGAGCTGAGTTCAGTAGTACCATTTTAAGGTTGCAGGACCCCCGGTTCAAAAGTTATGGCCTTTAAAGTTCAACTTTTCACTATATATATAACGTACAAACGCCAACCAAATTTGTAAAACGAATAAACATGGTAAAACTTATACTTTACGAACATGTGACTGGTAGATACTTTTTCTTTCAATCTGTGCGTGTTTGTGCTATAGTTTCGAGGGTTATAGCTTTTGAACCGTTGGCCTTGCAGCCATAAAAGTAGTACCGTTGAACTCAACTCATCGAGATCTATACGATAGACCAGTTTCTGTATAAATTCCTAGGGGTCGAGATTCCGTACCTCCGCCCACATCTCTCCACGGATGTCGACCTAGACATAGAAGTTCAAGCATAAATTCATAACTTGAATATAAAAATATTCGGGTTTAAATTGTTTGAGACACGATTTAGGGATTTTTAAATGTTGTCTTTAACCTTATTGCCTATTTTACATGGATATTTTCTATTTCTTCTCAGACTTACTTTTATGCTAAGACTAGAACCTCAGATTGGAGTGAGAAGCGTTTGCCATTAGTCAGCTAAAGGAGCTTGACGATCGAACCCGAGGGGGCTCTCACGTCAGTGGATATTTTATACCGCGTATACTCGTTGTATATACACAGTGTATTGAGAATTATTGCTGTATACATACATTGACCACAGTTGCTTAACTCTAGGTGAGAAGTGGTTAAGATGACATTCTTTAAACTTTACGATGTCTTATTTTGTGTCTGCCTACGCCAACGTATGGGAAACAGTTTTCGAAATCCACTGGTAAAGTTTCGTTATTAACACTATATAAGTAATATGGGCCAACTCGTTTTCCAAAACTATGGCCGATCTTCAGCTACGTATCCAAATTTTTCCGGTTTTGGAACTGTTTCGAAATTTTCCGTTTTAAGGCGTGTTTTATGAAATGCTTATCGCGACATTCTGTTGTCTACAAATTGCGCCGAACGAGGAAAAATTTTTTATATCCGTGCTGAACGCCGCACGTTTTTTTCTGCACGGGTATTCCAAATATTTCTGTGCCAGCATAAGTCATTTTGAATGATGTTTAGTAGTATGTTTTGAATAATTCCTAATCAAAGCCAAAAACCTATTCGTGTTGCCTGTTACAGACCACTTTTGTTTTCAATAATACACACATATATATGCATTTAATATTTGGAAGTAAAATTACGAGTACTTAAATATTGGCTCGAGCAGTGTGACGTTAAAATTTACCTTAAAAGGATTACAGTAAAAGATTTAAGGGTCTGATTTAATTTGATATCGGTTCATCACCAGACGTCGGTTTAAACGAGAAGGGATAGTGACTAAAGTAACGGAAATGGATATCAAGTATAACGTACTGTAGTAACCCCAATAAGAGGGGGACTGATATTTATTTGGTCTTTCCAGAGGGTACCCCCCTTGTTATTCGGTTACGGACTGTTATTTATTTTGAACCAGCCCTGCGCCACCCATCCTTACTGATATATTTATGGCATTGCAACTATATAAAAGCTTAAGCGATAATGCAAGGTTATACTGAATGTCCTTTCAAAATTTAAGTAAACTTTAAAGTTTCAAACTCAAATTATTTGGTCCTGGAGTCATTTATGCGCTACATTTAGGAATAATTGACATTTATGGACTCTAGGGTTTCGGGACTCCATCCGCTTACGGACTCTTATTAGGGATACGGACTCTTATTGATTGAGACTCAAAATGGCGACCCCCCCTTCTTATTCAGGTCAATACAGTAAGATTGTCTGAACAATGTTTTAGCCAATATAAAACGTCAAAAATTGTGATTTTACTTTTACTTTTTCATAAAATCTCGACAATTTGTCACTATCGAAATTGCCGGAATCTCTGGCAAAAACTTTACCGGAGCCGGAGAAGCGCTACGATGTACCCTGGCTGTATATAATACTTACAAGGCTGGATGTAACTTGATATACTTTTCCGTCACAGAAATACTGGAAAGCCCATTTTTACGCTCAGAAATAGTTAAATCGCGTTTATACGGGGTTCACGTTAAAACTGGGGCAACTTCGAACACGTTTTGTCCTGTCTAACATTCTGCCTGCAGTCGGTTAGCTATCAAATTCAAAAAAGTTAAATAGTCTGCAATCCTGTGACATTCACTGTTTGTACTGCATTGTCATATGATATTGGAAATGTCCGTATATGACAAGTTTGAAGATGTGTGCAAGCATTGAGGGTGTAACCGGATATGCGTTTCCGCTTCCGGTCAAAATCGGTATCTGTTTCCGTTCTAGAAATAACGGAAATTCTGTTTTGTACGCTGAACATTAGTTATAAAATCACATGTATATCTTCGCAATTTTTATTACAGAATTGCAGATATGCTGCATTGTTCGAAATGAAATAAAATTACGAAATTTATCGAAAATCTTAAAAATTTCGATGCATTGCCATTTTTTTCTGTAAAATTTTAGAAAACCCGATGAGTATTTGCACGCCTCAATTGTGTCGGCAAAAAATAAAGCATTTTTCAAATTTTGGCCCATGTAAAGAAAAGCGGAGGAACGTTTTTCTATGGGACTGCAATAGAGTTAGCTTAAGCTTTAGACTAATTTTGTGCGCGTCTTAGGCTTAGGAATATGCTCATTCTTACGCTTAAGCTTAGGCTTTGACTTAGGAATATGCTTATAATACTGTTCCGCCCCTGTTCTTTACATTGGCGGAAACTTTTATACTTCAATATCAGTTTGCCGCTTCCGGTATTTTGATCACTATCTGTTTCTGTTTCCGTTATTTTTACTACCCATTTACATCCAGTTGCAAGGTTGTGGTAAGCTAGCGTGAACGTCCCGTATCGAATATCATATGATACTAAAATTTGAAGTTTGAATGATTTGTACTTAGGAACATATTTAGAAAAAATTTGCGCCAGAAACAGAAAAAGCTAGTTCACTATTCGTATCACTTAAAGCTACTGCGCACAAATTGCATTATCCTGCATCATATCATGTGATATTCGGTGTAAAATTTCGGAATATCATATGCGGGGTGTAACCGGATATCCGCTTCCGGTAAAAATCGGTATCCGTTTCCGTTATAAAAATACCGGAAATTGGTTTATGTTTCATGTTCAAAGTTTAGCAATATATACGTAAATTTCTCGCAATTTTTCATTACAAATGTGCTGCACTTGTCACTTGACCGTACTGAAACAAAATACGATTCATCGACAATATTAAAAATTTTCGGTGCATCCGCCATTGTTTCTTCAAAAGTTTAGAACGCCCGGTGAACATTTGCACGTCTCAATTGTGTTGCCCGAAAAATATACCTATCTGAAATTTATATATTTACTCCAATATCCATTTTTGTTATTTTTACTATCCTTTACACCCTGATCATATGATATCCGCATAAATATCCCCTGGTATCACGTGACACATGGTTGTTTGCATACGATGACTACCTCAGAATTTTAAAGCCAATGTCGTAAGACATTCATATTTTATCTACATAACCGCTATTCTGATCACATTTTATGTTAACGTCGAATCAACATGGACAGAACGTGTTCCAGGCTGTCCCAGTTACAACGTGAACCCCGCATTATGTATCTCGCAATTTTTCTTTACAGATATGCTGCAATTGTTCTAAATGAAATTCCAGAACCGGAAAGTGAAAAATACATGCCACCGAAAAATTTAGTTTGATTTAATTTTTGCTGTATTATTGGTAAAATAACTTTAGAGTTGAAGATAGGGATTATTCACTGAATTACTGTAGTGACCCGAATAAGAGGAGGGGACTGATGTTTATTCTGTTGTCTACAAATTGCGCCGAACGAGGAAAATTTTTTATATCCGTGCTGAACGCCGCACGTTTTTTTCTGCATGGGTATTCGAAAAATTTCTGTGCCAGCATAAGTCATTTTGAATGATGTTTAGTAGTATGTTTTGAATAATTTCTAATCAAAGCCAAAAACCTATTCGTGTTGCCTGTTAAAGACCACTTTTGTTTTCAATATACATTTAATATTTGGAAGTAAAAATACGAGTATTTAAATATTGGCTCGAGTAGTGTGACTTTGAAATTTACCTTAAAAGGATTACAGTAAAAGATTTATTGGTTTGATTTCATTTGATATCGGTTCATCACCAGACGTCGGTTTAATAAACGAGAACGGACAGTGACTAAAGTAACGGAAACGGATATCAAGTATAACGTACTGTAGTGACCCGAATAAGAGGAGGGGACTGATATTTATTTGGCCTCTCCAGAGCGTACCCCCTGTTATTCGGTTACGGAATGTAATTTCTTTCATCCCGCCCTTCGCCACCCTTCGTTACTGATATATCCGGTATTGCAACTATCCGTTGAATTAAACGTTGTCTTGTCTAGTAGGTTGAGCGATAATACAAGGTTATACTTAGGAATGTATATTCAAAATTTAAGTACGCTTTAAAGTTTCAAACTCAAATTATTTGGTCCTGGAGTCATTTATGCGCTACAATTTGGGATAATTGACATTTATGGACTCTAAATAAGGTTTAGGGACTCTATCCGCTTACGGACTCTTATTAGGGATACAGACTCCTATTGATTAAGACTCAAAATACGGACCCCCCTTATTCGTGTCAATACCGTACAGTATTTTAGACTTCCTTACGGAAGCGAAATCTACCTTGGATGGTTTATTTTAGTTGATTGAGGTTATACTAATTAAATCTTTAATTGAACAAGCGGCTTTGAAAAGGCTTAATGGCAATTTTTGCAAAATTTATCTGTTTGAATGCGTTTTGTTTTATTTATGTCACAATTTTCAGGAAAGGATTTCCGAAAATTCGCAGAAAATTAGCGTAAAACCAAACAAATTAACAACATATTGCGGATATTGGCTAAATTTAACTAGTTAACTATCATCGTTACTACCTAATTTCGCCTCACCTCCGGCTCCGGCATTTTTAACATCCGGTTGCACCCCGGTAATTAGTTAATTTTAGCCAATATCTGCAATATGTTTTTAAGATGTTTGGTTTTATACGCTAATTTTGTGCGAAATTTTAAAATTCTTTCCTGAAAATTGCGACAAAAGTAAAACGAAACGCGCTAAACAGATAAATTTTGCAAAATTATGTAAAAAATTTACTACCGAAATTGCCGGAACCTCCGGCAAAAATTCTACCGGAGCCAGAGGCCGATTATCTGCCGCAGGCAAACCTCCAGTTGTACCCTGCTGGACACTGAAGCCATAAAAAAAGCTTCCGTATCCTGAACACAGAAGTCAGAAAAAGCTTCTGTATCCTGGACACCTGCAACCGGAATTACAAATACCGGAAATGGAGTTTGAAAAAATTACTGGAAACGAAACGGAACCGGATAATGAAAAATACATACCATGTACCGAAAAAATCATTTTAATTTCCGAATTTCGCAGAAAATTAGCGTAAAACTAAACAACTTAGCAACATATTTCAGATATTGGATAAAATTAACTAATTTATTATCATTTTTACAACCTAATTTCGCATCACCTCCGACTCCGGTATGTTTCACCTCCGGTTGCACCCTGCTAGTTGGAGAGATTCACCTTATCTACTGTATTTTAGATTTTCAGAATCCACAGAAGCGAAATCTACCTTCGATACTTTATTAAATTTCAAGTCCGGAATTTTTAGTTTAGGCAAAAATTTACCGGAGCCAGAAGGTGAGAAAATGCCGGAAACGGAATTCCGGGTGCAACCTGTCTGCAACGAAAAGTTATGAGAAAAATACGTGATTTATATCAGTTTTGGTCAATGTTACTTTACGTGGCTAGCAGTAGATTAAGCGTATTCCTAAGGCTAAAGCGTAAGCAAAAAAATGTAATCCGGTTTCACCCTGCCTAAGATTTGCTAAAATTAAGAATTTAAACATTGTTTAAGCTACCTTTCGCGTCACCTCGGATCCGTCAACTTTTGTTCATCCTCCGCTTTGGGATTCTTCACTTCCGGTTGCACCCTGATAGCTATAAAGCCTTGGCAAATTTTTGTTTTAGCTTTTTTTAAAAAATCCCGAATTTTCTACCAGAGCCATACCTATTATACTCTAGAGCTAGAATTACACAAACTTTGGCCAGCACGATTTGATTGCATCCTATCAACATACAAATTACCAAACACAATACTATTTATTTGGCATCAGAATTTATGAATAACCTTTCAAAAATTTATGTAAATTATTGATTTTGATTAGCAAAACAGAAATTATAAAACGACACTATCGCCTTAGAAAACCTTAACAGTACACACCTACAGATCAAGGTGAATAATCGAGTTGCATGCAAGTTTCAGACCTTATGGTTGTAATGGAATATTTACCAAGATACAAAATCACTGGCCCCTGCCTTTTCTTATTTAATTGCTTGATGGCGGTTCTACAGGTTTAACACTTTCACGGGAACATGGTTATACCTTATATACTTTTGTTCTATCTGTAAACTATGAAATATTAACTTTCAGGATCACTTATCGACATTTTTGAATGACGAAGGCTCCAAAGGTGCGATTTACATTTTTTCATACTTTATTATTGAGTTTCAGCTCGTTATGTAAAATTTAAAGCATATATTATGCAGTTTATATGATAATTGCGCTTTGCAAAAATTGAGGGCCACTATCATAGGAACAGACGAAAATAGAGTGGAATTGGTTGGTTGGGAGTGTACTATCTCGAAGATCACAGGATTACGTTCAATTTTAAAGTTTCGATTCGATCTATTATAAACCAAGATACGTGCATAAAGTACTTACGCAAATAATCCGTAACTTAACTCTTTCTCACATTGAAAACTAACATTGACGCTCAAAAATTGCAGACATTGAGCGTTGCGTATGTATTGTACACAGAGTTTGCACAGAGGCGCTTTTAGTATACTACATCTGTCGGACCGGGTTAATGAAGTTGTCAACGCTCAATAAGAAACAACACATGTATATTAAGCATTAATTCACAAAGCGTAACAATAGAGGCACAGCTTCAAGTCAATAAATAGAATATGACTATACAATAACGCAAACCATACCGATATACAGACCATTGTAATCCACTTATCACCTGAACAACCACAAAGCAAGACCACACATACAATAAAAACAATAAAGCTATTACGTTTGCGGACGGTTAAACAGTTAAAAATAAAAAATAGCACTAAATTTTTAATAAATTAAAAAATCTGTTGCATGTAAGAAGTGTGTCTAAACCTTAGTTTGACAGTAATATTTCAGTTCAATGCAAAACTACACGATCCGGTGTATACTGAGATTTGTGCTTGTATAATTTAAGATTAAGTAATGAGATTAAACTACATACATATTTGGTTTACGAAATGAAATGTCACATCTGGATGTATTCATGTATTCTGTCTGGTGCTCTCTATTTAATAGAAACATGCCCTCCGCTGTATCATGGTATGGCGCAAAGATACATTAATAAAACTGTCAAGTACCAACCAAATTCAAAAGTTACACTGTGTGCATTGCGTTAAAACTACATTGCATATAATTAACACTGGTGGTAAAGTCAGAACGTATTTCAACTTTTTGGAAGTTTTTCAACAAAGCGCTATATTAATCAAATATTGATAATAGCATATACCGACCGGCCCACAAATCACAACACCAGAACAAGCCATATTAGGCTGCAAAAACATAAACACGTACATAAATTTATAGGAAATGTTTAACTCTAAAACACAATGCGCAAGCACACAGTCCACTAGTTTTTGCATACGGAACTGATTTAGATCTAAATTTGACCACAAAATATAACCCTTATCATATTCTCGTTAGAAAGGACATCAAACTATTTGTTCTGTGTGGTTACGCACAAGCTTTCCTTCAATGCTTTGGTAAAGTATGTACGTGTAAAATGGAATAAAAAAGCAGTAAAACAATATTATTATAAAGGCAAACAGCAGTAATACAGCAATTAATGTTTGAGAAAAAATATTTATTAAAATTTTGCCACAGTAATTCGTCATTCTTTGTAAATATAATGTACAACAACAATAATTAGTTAGCATTATTTAATTGCCACTACACTCCGCCGCATCCACCAGGATAAGCAGCATATCCAGTTTGTTTTGTAGGACCCTGCTGCGCGTACTGCGCTTGTTGGGATTGTTGCTGTCCCATACCAGGATACGTAAGCATAAGTTGATCATCTGAAATGTTGAAAGAAAATTTTATTTACTGTATGCCAACCCATTCAATTAACACTGAAAGCAAATAAACGCAGACAAATATGTTCAAAACCGGCGAAGATGCCACTGACAAGATGCTTAAAAATACTGTGAACGTCGTTTCGAATGTTTACGTCACAACCTGGAAAACCTTGTTTGCGCACACCGATTTTATAACGGTAATGTTGGTGGCAACAAGAAATGATATTACTTCTTGAGAATACCACTGTTGGCCATAGACGGCAAAATGAACAACGTAGCAAAATGAAAGCCGAAAACCTTGCACAAGCGGGGATCAATCGTTCATGATAAAAAATAACAACCTCAGTAACTATCACCATCAACGCGACTTCGGATAAGAAAGCCGGTGTGATTTTTTAGAAATTTCATCAAATTACGACGCTATCCACATTATACTACAAACACAATCAAACTCAGACGGAGAAGATGCATTTAGTGCCTGCATAAAAACAATACATTTTCTGAACACTGATTCGTTACACTCTTGACGCAATCGAGCTAAACTGCCCACTTACTCATCAGACTTTGTTGTTGTGGTTGTTGAGTTTCCTCTTCTTGTTTCATATGTGATTCCGCTAGTTCAAGCTTATCAATCTATAAAATAAATAATATGATCCGAACGTCATTAGACAGCCAGCAATAGTAATATAAAATCGCTACGTGTTTGCTGCTGCCTCAAACAAAATATGAAAACGCCTACAACACCCTCGCCGGTAATGATGTAGTTTAACGAGTAGCTTTCTCATTACCAAAAAATTTCAACAAAATTTTGTTCTCCACGTATTATGTCTAATAAATAACACTGTAAAGTAAAACCTGACCCAACATTCCTCATAGCGCAGTATTCACATATAAATCTGAATAAGAAGTTGTTATAATACCCCGTTCAATATAACTTAATTTCGATCCTGACTAGGATACACAGATAATGCACTAACAGTTGTTGCTATTCTAGTATTAATAGGTGCTTTATCGATATGAGGGTATGAAGCTCGCAACGTGAATAATTGTGTAATAGTTGTTATTTAGTCGTTTCACTGGTATACAAAAGTAGTGCGAGGTTCTTTTTTGACCACCTCAAATTAAATAAAATCAAATCTATTCCTTCGTAAGAATGGATGCAAAAGTGTTTTCATTGGTATACAAATGAGTGTAAGGTTTTGTTTTTGACAGCTCAAATAAAAAAACAAACGTAAGCTTTCGTAAGAACGGCTGCTCAAAACTTAGCGATAAAATTATTTTATTCCATATCAAAGGACAGCCAACCTTTGCCGTATACTCGCGTAACACTTGGACCATATACGGCATTGCAAAATCCATTATTTTATGCTTCCAAGCGAGCTCAAGTATCACATCAGGTCGTAGCAGATCATAACAGACGTAGAGACATGCTGCAAAGCATTCTTTGTTGTCGCGTTCAAGAAAGTACGCAAGCAGTTCTTCTGCGATTTCCTGATTGCGAGACTCGGCCGAATATTCTAGGGCGTCCTATAATGCTAGCATATTTCCTACTTTTATTTACCATCTAACATCCAAATTAATGGTTTTAGTCACACGAAACTTTGGTTAGTTACGATACCCGAAATGGAAAATCATTAAAATACAATACGATAGATAGATGGATAGATGTTGGTCTGTTACACAGTCTCTGAAAACTAGAATAACTAACAGAAAATCTTAATCAGCCTGTTATGAACCTTTTCAGTTTCTTTTTATTGTCAGTTTTATTCAACGTGGGTGATCTATACACTATAGCGAACTGCGCTATAATCCGAACATCTGGTTATGAAGTGCTCTGTGCTCTACAGATTCTTCTTGCATTCCACAACAATCGCAAATACTACTTCAATTGGAGAGACATATTTTTATACATAATGATTTAGTTGACGGTGTCCAGTATCTCTTTGTGTTCGTAACAATATTAAGTTGTAGAAATGCTTCATAATTGCCCGACCACTTAATGAAGCACTTTAAAATATTTATATAGCATATTCATAATATCGCAGAAATCTATTTCTCTGTACTCACCTTATACAACTTATCTTTCTTGCACAACTCTACCGACTGTTTCCAACGGTTGTTACGCTTGAAAAGATATGCTGATATACGTCTAAATTCTAGCAATTCGTGGTGTTCAAGTCGTTGTGCCAATGCAATATTGTCGACGTTGTCAAATGCATCGATTGACGCACGTAGACCCTTAAATATACACATTTAGCGATTACAACTATTGTTACCTGCGGTGGGTACATATTGTTTTGCAATGAAATACATTTTATCAGAACTGAACTTTACAGAAATTTCCTTAGAAATTTCGGATAATGCTTATAGCTTAACACATTTGGCAACAAACGCCATCGTCATTCGGCTGGTAAATATGTAATTACTAAAACAGAGAAATTATAGGTACTACTGTCGCTGCCTTTGTACTGGATGTGCTAAGACGTAAATAACACAGATCTCACCGCATAATCTTCGTCCTCGATAAGAAGTTCATTCAACGCTTCGTTGATTGCTTTGTTGTTCAATGTTTGCACGGCGCGCAGATACTGTTTCACAAGCGGCAGGTGACCTAATTTTGTAAACAACCCAACCGTTCGAGTGTGATCCAATCGCGGAGATAAGACAACCAACAGATCATTTAACAATAACGGTTTGTAATCCAAATAAAACTGCATCGCCTTGTAGTACAACTCCACATTTGCAACCTGAAACAAACGTGCTTGCCATGTTTCCCTTGTTTGAATCAGGAAAAAATTGCATTTATTTCTGTTCAAGATCAATTTTTGTCTGCGATTACAATTTTTTGACTCGCTTGGTTTCTTTCACAAGAAAAGTGGCACAGTCTTCAAAAATAGTACAAACCTTAGTGATAATTTCTTTGAAATGGCTCTCCCGCCAAGCTTCAGTTGGATGCGTCATCATCGTTTGAACTGCATTATCGTGTTCTTCGTATTTGTCGTACAAAAACACCAATTCAGACCACAAATGAGCCTGTTCTGCAGCGCGAAGGACCTTAAATAGAAAATAATATTAAAATTTACATAATTAAATGAAACTCTAGTATACCTGGTAATAGTGTTGCAACCTTCACAATAAAAACTTGATACGGAATCTATTGCAAGCTAACAATTTGAAACTGGATAAATTGTATGTCAAATTTAGTTCCAAAAAGGCGTTTATGATAGTACAGTCGCACAGCTTCAAAGAAGCAGATTAATCCCATTAAAACACGAAGGATCTTGGATGCTTTGATACGAAAAGATTGGTCTGTAAAAAGGAACAACCGAGTACGAATACGAGTTTTGTCATTGAAATAAGTTTTTGCAACAGAAAACTGAAGATTGTCTACCGTCTGCGTGTCTGAGGACAGCATACCTTAGGAATATTAACGCGAGACCAAAACAATTCCAAATGTTCTCGCATCTTTTGCGGTTTGTATTTCGAGTATAAAATTGCCAGTTCTGTAAACATGCCCATATGAGCGCGTTCCAAGCCTGAAACGAATAAACTGCTTTGTGAGAACTGTGCGAATCATGCCGTCCAACCAATACAAGGATGCGACATCTAAGTTCATCTAAATTTGGTTGTATTTAAAATAAATCTTAGTTAAACGTGATGTTAAAACTGTAACGTCGGGCAAGTTTTATATCACCAACTGTTGCATAGCTTACCAAGACCAGCTTCAAGTAACTGAATCAATTCTTCAAAGTATCCACGATCTTGATAGTAATTGATGAGTTCTTCAAGCCAGTCTGCGTGCACCACAATGTGCAACCCGCACATCTGCGCTAAGCGAAACTCGCTCGAATCTACACAAGCGAAGCAAACCTAAATGTGAAAATGTATAACTCATGTTTGGATATGCTTTCCGACAAATTACCAAGTTTATTCAATCAAGAGATGTTGTTTAAGATACTCTTCATGAGTTACAAAGTGTAAATAAATTACTGCTTGTTTTTTACTTATTTAAGTAACTTTATAATATACAAGAAACAAAAAATAAGTAATCGTCATTCACGGAACCACGTCTGCAATGCACAGTAATTTTGTTACTAAGGTTTGCTAAAAGATTACTATAAAGCGCGCGTTACCTCGAAAACATAATATAGAACACAAACAAAACACCAGCAAATACAAAAACAGACAACTATTGTATGCCGTAACATATGGCCTACCTCTTTCCACGTTTTAGTAGAATTTGCTTTTCGAGCAGCGTCAACGGCACCTTGGTATTCGCCAAGTCGAACAAGTGTGATCGCAAGTTTAGCAAAATTACTCACGTTGTTGTACAACAATTTTGCTGCGTCGTACATTTTATCTTCAAAACATCGGTCTCCAACCTATATGCAAAACAGAAAGCATTTATAGTCCTAGAGCTGAATAGTGCAGTACGTTTTCGAACAATGAAAATCTATGTACAGAACAACCATTTAAAACAAGTTTTCTTCGACCCTTGTAATCAAGCTAGATTAAAATTATTACATATATAGGTAGATGGATATCCGCCAGTGATCGACCGGATATTAACCGGACATAGGGTATAAATTTGTACACTGTTGAAAGTATTTAAGGCGTGCAAAATATGTATTTGTGTATTTAACGTTAATTTTTGGCTTGGATTTTTCATTCCATGTAAGTGTCCACTCTTGATTTGTCCGAAATTGCAGTCGCTGCAAAATATCTAGTATTTCGACATGTAAAAAGCAGTTTTATGATATTTGGAACCACAACAGCAAATATCCGGTATCCGGTAGATTTATATCGGATGCTGGAACCGGATACGGATGTCGCCAACCGCAAATATCCGGTATCCGGTAGATTTATATCGGATGCTGGAACCGGATACGGATGTCGCTTTTTGCCGGATATTAAACCGGAACAGGATATCCGGTTGATTCCTGATATCTGCTGAAAAACACCTCGGGGTGTTGACACAGTTGGCCGGTTGCAGAGTCTCTGAAACTAGAATAACGTAACTAAAATTTTGATGACTGTTACGAACCTATTCAGTTTCTATATATACTTGTCAATTTTATTCACCATTCGTCATCTGTACTCTATAGCGAACTATGCTATAAACTAGGGTGCGTCCGGATATCCGGCTCCGGTTTACTATCCGGCAAAAAACCCGCATCCGGTTCCGGTATCCGGTATAAACTTACCGGATACCGGATTTCGATGATGATTTCGTAAATCTCAAATTGATGCAAATTGATGTGGTGAGATGTCATGTTTTCAGTCCCATTACCTGTAAGTATACAGTATTGGTTAAAAGCAGTATTTTTGCACATGGTTAAGGCAGCGATTCTGATTTTATTATCGAAACAACCAATTATTTGCAGCTTCACACAATTATTTTCAAGCATTAAGACACGCTGCTTATTTAAACGCAATATTCCTTTTACTAATGATAAATTAACATTTACTGACGCATTAACATGCTAAAAATTGATTTATTTTCAAAACGCACCATCCGGTTAACATCCGGTTCCGGTAAAAAATCACTATCCGGATCCGGATTTTCGCGATCCGGTCGCACCCTGCTATAAACCGAACATCTAGTTAAGAAGTGCTCTACAGGTTCTTTTTCCATTCCATAACAATCGCAAATACTCAAAGTACAGAGACCTATTTTATACATATATTATTAAGTCGCACAATGAAGCTAGTATATCTTGGTTCCAGTTTACTAACGAATTTCTTTGCATTGCGGCATGTGTTAAGCGCTCGCCATCTTTGGTTAGTATGTAAAATACACCAATTTTGGATCATATTATTAATTATTTTTGTGGCACGCCTATAACAGGTTCTGGTTCAGTGAACTTCATTTGAGCTCCAATCCTAACCAATTCATCAGCCATACCATTTCCATAATCCATAACTAGCCTAATCGCCTTTAATCTATGTAAGAAAGAATAGCTGAGAGGTCTTGTAGAGTGCCTTAGACAATTCTTGGTTATCTTGGAGTTGCTACAACTTCTATCAAGTGCCTTAAGGGTAGCTTGACTATCTGATTCAACGACAGTTGTTTTCGTTCTAACACCTCGCTAAATTACGAGACAGCTTCATCAATAGCCAAAAAATCTGCTTGGTGAACCGACGAAAATTGCCCCAAAGAGAGAAACAAACATATTACATTATCAATGAAAATACCAGCCCCGGTGCCTTTGTGTTAATGATACTTTTAGTGAAACATTCTATATATATCGGCTACAGGATGATCCTCTCCATTAATTATGGTAGAAATAGCTCCATGACCTATTAAGCGATTTTTAGAAGATTTGCAAGAATGAAGCCTTGAATACCATCCGGCAGCTTCTTTAAAGACCGCTATATCCGTAGGTCAGACAGAAACATAATCTCTAATGACATTTGATCTGTTGATTTCAGGGATTCTAATGCATACAAGGCAAGTATCTGAATTTCATTCAGAGCTGTTTGATTAACCTAGAAGGAAATTTTATGCCACCTAACCAAACTACCATACAACAATTTAGGGAGTATCACAACTTCATACAACCAAAGAACTGTTGATGCTCGAACGACTGCCCCAACTCTTCCCAACAATATTGTAGCACTGTAATCTGTAGTTAATTGCTGATTAGCTTGCAGGTTCAAAGTGCCTATTCCACCGCAATTTTTGGTCCAAAATTACGCCTAAATATTTTGCTAAGTCTGATAATGCTAAAGTTACTCCATCTATTTTAATAACTGGTAGTACAGACTGTACTTCACTTCTCCTAAAAAGCACTATGTTGCTCTTCGTTGTTAAATTTTCAGACCAGTTTGTCGACTCCACTTGCCTACTACTTTCAGCGACTCATTTGCTCGTCTGGCAACTATATTAGGCTGCAAGCCTGTACACAGCATTGCAACTTCACTAGGATAAACCTGGCATAGTGTTTTTGCATTTCAACTCTTGAATCCAGTCAATAACACCCGCAAAAGTGGTGACAGAACTCCTCTTTCGGACATCCTTTTCTCGCTAGTACACTTCTATTACTACAATTTAAGTATTTAGCAAGTGCATTATGTAGTCAATAATGAACGATTACACATTCAATCTGTTAAGTGCACTTTCAATTGAACCAAAGTTCACATTATCGAAAGCACCGCCTATATCTAAAAATATACCAAAGTATTAAATGTCTTTGTCCATAAAATATTCAATAATTGACACTAAATAGTGTAATGCTGTAATTGTTGACTTTTCCGCTTGATAGGTATGTTAATACGTAACGGTTGTCTCGTAAGATGCTTTCACGAATATAATGATCAAATATTCTCTCCATTCCTTGTAGGACAAACGAAGGTAAACTGATTGGTCTTAAAGATTTTGAGTTTGTATACTCTTCTTTTTCTGGCTTTGGTATAAAAACAATACTTCATCTCCAACATGTAAGAAGAATATATAGTTTTAAAGCTTAATCTAAATATTCCTGTAAATATATGAACCATCTGTTATGACAAACGATTCTAGTTCGATTGGATCTAACAGATAGAATTCTACGTCATTTTGCATTTTGTGGTGCTTCTCTTTTTGTTCAGTAAATCTTATACTACACTGTAATTTTCAAATCTATAACTTCTGACTTACATACGTTTAGAAAAGTAGGTTTATTTCTAGTGTTTTCTACAACTAAGTGTTCCGACCCTAAATATTCTACCAGTCGTAGTGGGATTACATGTATTGAGCAAAGCTCGAACACACGTAAGCAGTTAAGCTAATATGCAAATTAGTTATTAGCTAACTATTCATTTATTGGTTTTGAAGGTTTGTAAACAATTTATTTAGATTTCTCGTACTCAAAAACCCTAAAGTAACCCTAATAATTTGAGAAATAATTTAAACCTATTATTTAGGCTTATCAATTCAGCAAATATGCACATTAGCTAACTATGCGATAATCGGTTTTGAAGGTTTGTAGACAATTTATTCAGATACCTCGCACGCAAAAACCCATTATTGCTGAAAAAGCCATTATATAGGCTTATCAATTCAGCAAATATGCAAATTAGATATTAGCTAACTATGCGATAATCGGTTTTGAAGGTTTGTAGACAATTTATTCAGATACCTCGCACGCAAAAACCCATTATTGGTGAAATTAGATCGCTTGTAACCGTAATAATCAGCGAAATATTTCCAAAATGCCTAATTTAGGCTTATCAATTATGCTTATATGCAAATTATCTGTTAGCTAAGTACTCAATTATCGGTTTTAGACGTTTGTAAACAATTTATTCAGAGTCCTCGCAGCTAAAAACCTTCAGTAAACCCAAATAATTATTGAAATAATTTAAAAAGTCCTAATTTTGTCCTGTCAAATAAGCTAATATGCAAATCAGCTATTAGCTAACTGTTCAAGTGTCGGTTTTGGAGGTTTGTAAACTATTTTCTCCTATGTGAGACGCTTCTAAATTTTGAATATGGCTCCTGAAATTCAGTTATAGAATAGCTTATCATTAACCTTACCTTTTGGCTCTTGACGGCTGGACTTCTACATAGCAAAGAGTATTGAAATTACTATCGCTAGTCTAAGCACGGATACGGAACCAACCGTACAAATCTATGCTTCGAGCCCAATTTATACGCCGCGTAAGAACCAACTCTTCGGTATATGCTTTATATTTCAAGTAAGGGAGAACTAAGAGGATTCGACATGTCGAATTCACCTTTCGGTATGGCTTCCAAGGTTTCCCAATCTATAACAGAAATCTTCGTGAAAACTTGTTTCAGCCAATCATGTGAAGCTTCATTAGCACATATGACTAGCAAACTGTCCACTCCACACACCGGAGTCTTCAAAATGCGTGTGGTCACGACTTGAAGCATGATATGAAGCTTAAATGATGCCATCGCATATGTCATCCACTTCAAGAGCTTTTTTCGCTTTATCTTTATAGCTCATTTTAGCCGGCTGTTTTTCAAACTCAGGTTCTCTCTCGGTCGTTTGGCTAGACCCACGGATTGCCTGTCCGAGGTCTCTGAAGATGTTCGCGGCTCTATGGGTGGTCTATTCATGACCACTAAAATTGGTGACTGAAATTCTATCAGGAAGCTTGGTAGCATTGCTCCTGAATTTGCTTTTTTATATGGTCGCCTGATTCTTTTTGCCCCCACCGTGATAGTCTTTCGAGTTTGCTTCCCCCGTTCAGCGACTGGTACAGTGGCACTGGTACTAATATTGAACTTCGGTGCAAGACTCAAAGCTTTAGTTCTCGCCGAGAGCAAGCTTGAGGTGGAAGATTGGCTGCATAAGGTTCGGTGGCGCAAGACACCCCTTCTGACATAAGCACATTATTTTGTGGGTCCGGTATTGCCAGGCGCCCCTCCCTCTGCGTCGGAGGCGGTAGAAGGTTCAGTGACGCACGGCGCGCCCCCTTCCACCGCCGCATCAAACTCTAAATTGAGGTTCTCCGCAGAATCGGCGAGAATCCTAACGTCCTCATCGGACTCGTCTTCGGCTCTCATTATCCTCCCTCCACAAGGAGGGGGATTAGAAGCACCATTATTATTCATTTTGACAAGATTACTCATTTTGTAGAAAACTGAATTTAGCTTTGTTGAGAGCTAAGTTTCCAGCAGATAACGTAATAGAACCACTCTGCAATGATTGTACCGGTAGACTGGCTTTACCGTCGGAAACAGTCGCCTTAGCCTTCGGGGCAGAGTCTGTGGACTTATAAAGCCGCTTTGACAGGTACTGAGGCTGTAACGCAAGAAACATTTCATAAGCTGTTAGTTGTTGGCTATTATTAAGTACATACCTGTACACCCGACTAACCTGTTGAACCTGAGCATGATTGGGGCCGGATATAAATTCTTCCAAATCTGCAAGACGATTTGTCTTCGCATACGCGTAAACCAGCTCGGTTTCGATATACGACTCACGTGCTTTCGTGCGTGCCATTTGCAGATAGCGGACAAGATCTTCCCAGTGGCCTAAAAGGCAACACTTTTAATTAGAGTGACTATTTGTTTGGAATTTAACGAAACGAATAAACATAATATTTTGAATAACAAATTAAACCATGAATGATTCTACGTAACATTTACCAATTTTTCCAGAAAAAACATAGATGTACTGTACATTTGTATAAGCAAAGCCACAACAATAAGACTATTCTGAGCAATGGAATTCGTCAAACAGAACACCGCTCAAAAATGGTACTAATCAGTTGACCGTTAAACTATAGTTGCCACACCTCTTACCAGTTTCAGTGCATTTCTCAACGACTTCCATATAAAACGAAGGATCGTCGGCTTTAATGAACGAATCAACGGCTTCTTTAAACATTCCTTGTTTCAACTGCGCTTTTGCTAATAGCGACCATACACCAGGCTCGTTGCAACGTTCGGCAAATTCGTATCCACGGTCAAGGTTATTCACATTTTCGATAAGTACCTGTTGATTATAAGACGGGCCGTTTAAGTTCCAAAAACTACCGTTATTTAATGATTCCTTACTCAGACAAGCTGCCCACCCAAACAGATTTAAACTACTTATGCAAATACAGAAACTTAATGAAGCACCGTCTCAAAAAAGACCGCTATATTTCAGCGAGGCATATGTTTGATAAATTTATTTAGTAGTTTTTCGAAGTAAATTTGTCGCGCAGCTTGCAGCTTTTTAGCAAATTATTTACATAAAAACATTGTATCACAAAATAGTTGCAAATGCCATCTACCTGTGCTGCTGAAGTGTTGACATCGAACTTTTTAAATATCGCAAACGCTTCTTCGTACAACTCGGAGCTGATTGCAATGTTAGCAATATCCGGAGCATCGTAGTTGTCCAAACGTTGAATATACTCCATGACACGTGACCGGTCGGCTTTTATTGCCGTAAGTATCAGCAAATTTTGCAGATTTCTGAGATAAAGTTAAAAACATGGTAGTTCAAAATGAAATCCACCACGTTCGTGATTTATAGGTTATTTATCATACAAGCTGAATTTTGCTAGAAGTCAATTACATATATAAGAAGCACAATTTTTTAAAATAGTAAACCAGGCGGGGCTCAGCTTTTTTACACAAAACGGACATTTTTTTACTTATAACTTACCTATGCTCGCTAAATACAGAGTTATCGAGTACGATTTTTTCCAAGAGTTCAATTAACTCATTCGGTAAATCTGCAGCCATAAACGCTTTAACTGTTGTCGAAATGTCTTCAGGGTCTTGTGTTTCCGATAATGCAGTTTGGACAACCTGGAATTGCATAATTTTATAAGAACGGTATATTTCAATTAATTTTTTCAAACACAAAAGCGAGAGATAAAACTTTTCCTGATCAGAAACACTACTATGCGCCAAGAAGTGTTCCAACTGACTGTTATGTGGAAAAAGTATCGGCAAAGAATCGGCAATTTTTTGCAGTGCCGATGTCGATACTCACGAAAAGTGCCTAATACCACCAGTGGCGATAAATCGGCACATATCTACGTTACATCACACCAAAAAATTTCCATGATTTACACACAGTATTCGTATTGCCGAGAAAACAATGTCACAACCTAGTTAATAATTACCTGATCAATTAACTGTCGTCGGTAAGGGTTAGATTCCGCTAACGTTTCTGCCCACAGATCTGGATCGCGCCGCCGTACCATGTAGCGTGCTAAGCTCTTGAACAGCGAATTCTCGTTGCAGACCTAAACATTCAATGATAAAATTATTAATGCTACATCAACACAAGCACTTATGGCTTAACTAGGTTATTTAAATCCATCATAATATATAGAAGTGCTAAAGCGTCGGTTCTGTTTATCAACAAAGCGGAAACTCAAATTCCAGAGATTAATTTCCATTTAAATAAATTAGTGGGATTCTCCGCATACGCAAAATCCTTTTCAAATGTCCAAACATAAACTATACGCTCACGCAGAAGTATTACAGCTGTAATTTGTCAAAATGGACAAAATGCTATGTTTTCCAAATACCCAAATGTATCCTGTTTTTAGCGGTATATTGTCGCTTTATACAGCTAACCAAAGCGGTATCTCTTGCATTTATGTTTGGCTAACCTTGATCAGTTCTTCATCACACTGGCCGCGTTCGAACGCGATACAAGCCATATGAGGATTTCGCTTTTCACAATATTTTCCCACAACTTTACTATCGTAATGCGGGTTTTCTCTAAAATGGTCACGTGGATGACAATGGAACAGAAAATAAACAGCGAGAATTTACGTCTACCTAATTAAAGATGACACGCTTAAAGTTGCTGTCCGAAGAACCAAAGATTAAACGGTCTTTGATACAAACCTGCCATTTCCGATGTACGTTACCGAGCTTCTTGAGATTCTATTCATAAAAGTGACTCATATGTTACCAAACCAAATCAAAACCAACCGAATTATATTCGCAAAAACATACTTCAAAAACCGTTCAGGATTGTTGTTAGCGTCAATGTAGATTTTGGCCAAAGCGTTATGCGTCGGAGCATCGGTTGCACCTTCATGTACTCGTGATTCAAGCCATGGCAGCAATAGTTTCATGCTGAAGCGAATAGAAAAGCCTATGTTACAACTATTACTAATTACTATTATAACACTGGTCTTAAAATAACTGTTAACTAATAGAGTAACTGGGCTTCAATATATCGCCAGAATTATGCGAAATCAGCACTGTTCTATATAAATTTCAAAAAGGCATCCCCTTGGTCACTGTCCGCAATGCGTCAGTGTGAATACAAAGCTACATACCGATTTCGTTTCTCAACTTCGTCCGCTAGCTCGTCAATATCAAATTTTCCTCGCGTCACCATAATCAACTGTTTAATGGCGTCATCGCCGCAGTCAACATCGAGGAGACCACCAACCACCACTGGAAGCCGCGCTGGATTAACCTGAAGCAGCATCAAACAGTTATGCTCAATACCATATTTATAATAAACCAGTCGTAGCGGGGCATATATTGAGCAAAGGTCGAACGCACTTAAACAATTAAGCTATTATGCAAATTAGTTATTAGTTAACTATTCATTTATCTGCTTTTGTAAACAATCGGCCAGCGAGCACAAAATATAAAACACTTAAAAACTGACAAAAAGCGATTTATTAACTCAGTCTTCGACGCCGTTTGTCCATTATATTCTAAATTTTCGAGTATATTTGGATAAACAACACGTATGTTTTATTTTTTAGAAAAATAAATTTGCAAAGAGAAAGATGTAAATTTACCTTCTGAACAAACACTTCAATATATTTCTGCAAATTATTTCGGTACAAATACAGTACTAAATCATGGACAAAGTCAAAACGGTCGCAAACTATAATCAACGGCAACTGATCACTGAGTTTGGCTTCTTTCAAAAAATTCTTGACACGCTCAGCGTCATAACAATTCGACTCGCGACAAATTCGTTCCACTTCTTTGATCTGACCTGTCCGACAAGCAGCCTGCAACCGAAATTAAAAAATCGAGTGGTCTCTAAGTAATTTACTATTAGAAACACCACTCTGACGTTCTAACGATGAGCATCGTTTATAGCAACAAGTACTCTTCGAAATTTTAGAAACCAAGACGTGTCACTTTTACGTTTAAGACTTTTATCCGCCGACGGTGTTATATAAATTTTACCTGTATATATTTGAAGTGAACTTCGCCATCCTGACTAAAGTTGACAATCGATCCCAAAAAGTAGAACAAACCTTAAAAGAAAACAACGAAGATCAATAGTTTAAAATAAAGATTGTCAAAGAAAAATTAGCAGTAACTGTGCTGCGCACATCCAGCTTTGAAACTAAACGCCCAAAAGTTGTGATTGAAACCAAACAAAGCATCAGCTGCTGAGTCATTCGAAATCATATAAAGGCAAATTTTTTAATTGTATTTTACTGACAGAATATCAAAAACTTCTTATAACCAGAATTTACCTTCGGACGACTTAAATGATTCGAATAAATCAATTAATGCTTGGGTTGTCAACTGTTCGTGGTACTTTGTCGCAATTTGAACGACAGCTTGTAAATTTTGCCGCATATTCGCTTGCAGCATTGCTTTCAAACACTCCAACGAATCTTCAACGCTCATTTGTCCAAAATAGTTAACAAGCCACTGAAATTCATAGTGCACAAACCAATGAGAAACCTGTATCACTTAATGTCGTTTTAAAATGAGATACTAACAATTTATGTCGAAACATTTTCCAAAAATGCAACGATAAAGCCGAAACAGTTAAACAGTCGAATGGAAATGTAAGTCTACTTTGCTAATTTTCCGTAAAAACAATCAAATTATATTAAGAAACTAAGCAAACCCTATGACAAACATAGTCAGACTTTAAATGACGACAAGATAAGTAAATGCTTTACCTCAGCATTCAATAAATGCGTGTGGACAACAGCACGCTTGATATCGTACAAGTCACTGTAGTGTTCCAATGCGCGTTGCAATAAGCCTGCTTTCTCGCACAACTGCGCCACATGTGCTCTGTCGTAATGAGTAAACATTTGATTTCCTAATATGGCGTCTGCGACCTAAAACAGAGCTAAAATAATTACAACAATTAAATTTGCTAGCTGTCCAATATGCTTTGATTTTAAGTCTTGGCTACAAAAAATTCTCCTCCAATATTCTCTCTTCTATGTAACAAGATAAGCAATCACAATTTCGAAACCATGGAAGTTGTAGCCACTAGTTTCGACCAAGCCATATAAAATATTCCTAACCGCGCAAACCGATCATTGTATGGTTTGTTTCGAAAGCTACAAAAAACGTCAAGTCAAATCATTTTGTACCTGCGGTGCAGCCATCAAGTTCATTTCGAGCAAACGCGTTTGCAGCGGCCCTTCCGCGGGCCGATTGTTCTTTAGTGCATCGAGTAAAAAAGCGGTGCACTGCTGAACTAAATTCATTTCCATGAAGCAGTCTACAATCTAAACAATCATAAAACATATAATTCGTTCAACAGTACCTCAGAACTTGTCTGGACTGGTTTTTGTACAAAAAACATTCTAGCCTAAAGCAATAACAATAATCTGATTTAGTATTCCAAGATAACTAATACCCGTGTTTTCACATTCAAATATTGTACGACCGAACGAATAAGATGACAAGAACCTTTTTGCACAAAAAATGCCAGTGCAAACTAAAAACGAACCTGATTGAGATCTGCCAACGGTTCTTCGTCCGCCACTAACATTTGTGCAAACTGTACACCTTGATCTGGATTCACACGCAACACTGACCGCAACAGGTAAACGTAGTCTGGAGTGTAGCCAACCTTTTTCGCATACATCACAATTTTTTGAAACTGTCCGGTTTCCGCGAAACATTGTATAACCTAGAGATAGACAATATCAAAACTGAAAACCAACCTTCGCAAGAGTATAGTTGGGAGCGACCGGATATGCGGTGCAAGCAAAAATGCAGAAATAGATTCACGCCGTCACGAGGGTGCTACTGCTGCAGTGAGTATTTCAGCACTGAATCTGTCTGTATATGCAAATAATTGGATGTCGATAACGTAGATATAGAGCATGAACCTTCCGATGTGGGAGGAAGCAAACAGAACCATGCAAATTCTTTTTTGAAGCTACTTGTCGCGAAGCAGCACAATTATTGGCAACAACATAGAAGTGGCCTTTTATACACTATATCCGGATCCGGCTACTGTATATTATTTGCTCAAGTTGTGTGAAAAATGCAAATTCAATTCTACACACTACTAAATTTAAGCAATTTTAGCCGTATTCTGGAATTGATTTTGTTAACAGTAGAGCCATTTGAAGAAAATTAAAAAAAAAACAGTACTATGACAAATTTTAATGAATTACTGAAGACGAAAGAGAATTGGACTGGACATTGTAATATAGATAACACTAGTGATGAGCCGGATTAATCGGCATCGGTAATAATCGGCAATTTTTTTCGAGAGTATCGGCATCGGCACTGCAGAAACTGTCGATTCGTTGCCGACACTTTTCGCACATAACAGTCAGTTGGAATGCTATCAATTTCACTTCTTTGCGTATATCAGTGCACCTAATCAGAAAAGAAATTTAATTTAAATGAATCATTCTCATAAAATTATAATCGCTTATGGTGATTATGGATTAAGTGTTCGCATAATAATGTAACGTAGTATCCAATGTGTTCTTTAAGCATGGTGTACTAAAGTTGGAATCGGCATTGGTATATTTTCAAAACAAGAATCGGCATCAGCAAAACTTTTAATATCGGCACATCCCTAGGTAACACCACAACAAAGACTACTCCAGAAGTGAGCAAATTACTAATCTTAAATAAGTACAAATTTTCAAACTGTTCAATTCCACAAATGGTGCTTTAAAATATATTCACTTCGACGCACCATATAAACTTTTAATTTATATTAACTTCCATACACCATATAAACTTTTAATCTACATTATTACGACTGAAACGCTCCAAAATCCTACATATTTCGGGCACCGTTCCAACTTGTTTTATATAGGTATGCAAAACAAAACAATAACTAAATGTTAGTTAACATCGTTGTAAATAGAAGATTGTATAGCTTCGTTTACGTGTTGTTTCACAATATTATTAATTGTGTAGGGTGGCGCCGGTTGCAAATAAAAATTAGATTTACTGAAGCGTCGTATGCGGAATACAAATCAACTGTTTCACACAGTGTACACAAATTATTATGGACGACGCATAACGGTAAATAGATCAATCACTTCCACGAACTAACTTTATTAGGAATGTTCGCCCGAAGGTATACAGAAAGCGCAAGCGTTGAGTCTGTCTGTTTAACTAAATCGCCAAGTTCTTCGCTGCATTCCAACTAAAGAAATCAACACAATAAATATAAGCGCGACAAGTAAAATAAGTTGTTTTAATGAGTAAGCAATCAACCTTACCGAAATCATTCACCTTTCAATTTTTAGGTTTGTATCGAAAAACGGGTAAATAGGTCTGTTTATTGATTATTTTAGCAGTAAATATTCCATGATAATAAATTCGGATGTGAACCCACTACGTACAAACTGTTCGTTTAAAACCAAAACATTAACAGACGCGCAATTAAAAGGCTATTTGGATAACAGCATATTCGAAAACCGATTACAACTTGACAAAAATGATGTACAGCGTTCATTTCGGCAGGAGCGAAAACGTTCAATTACCTTATCTTCTTTTAGCCACTTTTCAAGTAACTGCTTTCGATTTTGCGCAAGGACTGGCCTGCAAAGTTCGAGCGATTCGTACTTGTTTAGTTTGCCATGGTCCAATAGAATCCCAAAGTACTGCAGCAATGGCGATGTTTGACCGGCTGCAGTTGGCGATTGCTGGAACTTTTGAATTGTTGCTGGTGTTCGTAGAATTCCCTGGCAATATCAAATCTTTACTCTACATGACAGTGAAATCATTATGGTGTAGAACACCAGATTCAAAAATATTAAAAAACAGTAAACTATTTAAATCTACAATACTACTCCGCTAAACATACATCTCACCAAATATATACGTATGTAACGTGCTTACTTTTGGAGCATTAGCTGCCACTTTAGCAGCATCAGAATAATTTGCAGCCGCAAACAAGGAATTGAATTTGCGCACAAACAAATCTTCAGCTCCTGGTAGTCCAGCGCGAGTTGCGAGTGCCAACGCGAGATCAGCATTTTGCAGTGTATTCGTTACGTAAGGCACAATATTTTCTTCCTCAACGCTTACAGAAAGTACCTTAAAATATGAATTGTACACAATGGAATTGTTTCGACTTTGGACATTATTTTTTAGTACGAGCAGAAAAGACATTAGAACAGTTTTGTAATAATTTAGCAACCAGACAGCTTTTTTAGCAAAAAAGGTGCATACTACAATCACAGACTTTCAACACTTAGGCTTAGGCTAAGGCTTAGGAATATGCGTAATCTACTGTTACAGCCCTAAAAGTAACATTGGCCATTTTCAGCATGGTTATATATAAGAACAAATTTGTTGACATTCGTTAGCAGCTTTATCGCAGAATCTCGCATAGGAGTGTGTCAACCTTATAATGTATTCTTATAAGCACAATTTTTCAAATCATCAGCGAAACCTTCTTGTCACCGCCTTCGGACTCTGACCCTTGTTTCCGTTAGCAGCAAAATCGAAAGAACTATGTCTTAAAAATACAATAAAACGATTTCAAAATAAATTTTAATGATTTTACACGTGCACTAAGTGTTTGTTAGAATTCAAAAATGGGATGTGTCGAAAAGTTATCAACCATTTTTTGGCTTTGCAGTTACGCATAATTTAAACTCACTCTCATATGCATATCAGGGCGACAGTTGGGCAATGTTTGGTTACATTGTTGAGCAATAAAATTTTGAGTAGCTTGTTACATAAATGAATATTTTTGTTTCAGATTACAAATCTTGGAACTGATTTCACGCACGAAATAACAGCTGTTTTTTGAAAAAGTAGTTACTGGAATAATAAATGTTATTACTTTTGCAGGTCAAAAACTAACGTTCTAATTATATTAATGTTGGTATTCTGAAACAAATCATCGATATCGGAAATTTGCAAAACGCAAGGTTCGTATTTCGCAAATTAACAATGGATCCGACCATATCGTAAATTCTCGGCTAGCCTGATGCATATTATAAAATTCTAGATTTCAACCTAAACTCACTTGCCCTTTACGATTGACCCCAATTATACCAGATGTTGGTTCGTAAGCCGCAGTGACAAAAATTGTCTCACTTGATATTCGATTCATATAAATACATGTTCCTGTTTCGACATCGTACAAGTGCACATAGCCGTACTTAGTGATCATGTAGACAACACCGTACTTGGCACTCGGCTGTAAAATAACCACTCATTGATATCATAGGTGTAGCACTTAATCAACTCGCATTAAAATTAGTTTTTCGCTTGACTCTAGATTAAGAATTTCATTTACAACTTTTGTTATTATAAAAAATGACTCTGCAAAATCCGAAATGTAACAGACCCTTTTTCCTTTTTATAGCGGCAAACCAGCAAGTGGCACGTCTTAAACAATACATACTGTACAACACTAATAGCGACCAAAATTTGCACTACCATTACAAAAAGTTGGTGTCTGAGCGTCTCAGCTTAAACAAAGCTGTCGTAATATTGGAGCTTCTCAAACCGCAAAGTAGATAATCTAAAACAATGCGGTCTGCTGAAATTCCTTGAAATCGTAATACCAACATTATTCTGCTATCTAAATACTACATACAATACTGTTGTTCACTAATATACCAGGTAAAACATCACACATTGTCTGATGCTAATTGCTGGGAAGTAGGTATACTTCTTCGAAATAGCGGCTTTAAATATACGAGGAAAAACAGTTAGCATTAAAACCGCGTGAATACAAAATTATAACAAATTTTAGCAGTTTACAACCAAACAACGTCACCAGACCAGGTCTCGTTTTATTTTGAAAGAGGCACTTTAATATCCGTCTTCCGCTCTAGTTCCATCTCAAATACGTAGCAACCATATTCTTACTGAACTATGTGGACCAGGTATTTTTGGTATCCTGCCATACCCTGAGTCGTATAGCTCAGCCACGACACAGGACGGTTTAAATGTGTGCATCAGTTTGTCGCAGTGATAAGGAGCAACAACTTCTCATTTAAAACGAACATGCGGGGATTTCATGTCGGAGCAGTAGTTCCACAATATGTAAAGTCTAAGAGGCATAGATTATTTTAAAAATATGAATCACCTAAAAAGTTTTCGGGGCAATGACTCTCTGACATGGATTTCAAAGTACATACCTGCATTGCCACAGGAAAATCGTTTTGAGCCTCAGGTGGAAAAAATACGTCCACGGCCTTTTTCTGAAACGGTTGATTGCCAGATGGAGCACTACCGACTTCAATTACATGGAGCTGAAACACCTCATAACGCAAGTTTGCGTACAGATAACACAAAAGTGCTATTTAATATCACAATTGCAAGGCAACGAAACACAGTTTGAAACTTTATTTTTAAGTGGATGAAACTTCACGACATAACATAAGTCGCCATGTTCCGTGCCTCATTTGCTTCGGATCAAAAACCACGATATATTTGCAACACTAGTCTACAGCTTTTGAATGTTTCTTTTTTCAATTTAGCAGTTAAAACTCTAAATATTAAACAGTGTGAAAAACCGTGCTCCATAAGCTTTATCTAACTGGGAGTTTCCCAAGCGAGACAGAAGGGCTCACACACTTTGGAGCATCCCCCACTCTGATTCGTCCCCAATTTTCGCCCCCTCCTTCCAACCTTGCAAAGTAACACAAAATTATCTGCAATTTTAAGAATTCATACCAGTTTTAACGTACCGCATAAATAATTGTAAGCCGAAATATGGTACCTGTAATTTTTTGCGTCTATGCGCACTAGTTACGTACCTAACAAGTGCGCAAAACGTAAAAACACGAATTCTAAAGTACAAAAAATTACTTACCTTCTCCCACATTTCGGCTCTCTCTGATAGTTGGGGGGCTTGCAATACCACTAGACAACATCGTAAGGAAAGGCCAATCTGCTACATACAACTTCGTATTATACCACTAGTACATAATTATTAATATTGTATCGGTTATATAAACAACAATTGAAACAAACAAGTACGTATCTACACACTTCAACTAACCTTGCCTCCAGTAGCGGTTCGAACAGCGAAACAAAACAAATCCGACGGTTCTGGATTGTTTTGCACTTTGAATTGAATAAACGTAGCTGCATGACCTTCAATTGGCTGTGAAACGTTGCGATCAACGCTGTACAGCTGCATATTACCAACCACTCTGCTGTCCTAAATAAATTTTCATAGTAAAATCCTTTAAGTAAATTGTAATTCTGCATTGCTGGAGCATTACGAAATGTAGCTTGAACAAATGCGTTCAGTAACACAGCAAAATTTCAGCAATTTGGCACTTCTCATGTTGTGCTACGCATGTCAAACATGTGCTTGATAAAGCATCATATAATTTTGCTGCAATACTGTAATAAAAAATGTGAAGTTAAAGATCCTCAGTATTCATTAACCAGACTAAGAAAAATGAACAATAAATTGAAATATTTGTCAGAACAACAATTTTTGCGACCACATTAACACATTGAGTAAAAACAATTTACGTAAAACGTTCAAATAAACATTTTGTACATATTTTCTACTTTTATATCTAGGTTTCCCAAAGTGCGAATCGTTTATTCGACAGAAGGTTCAATTATACAAGCCTGCAAGTCACCAAGTTGCGAGCACTTTGGTTCGTATATGTTTCAAAAGAAGGAAAATTTTCAGTTGTCAAACTAAAAAAATTTGGCAGAACCTCCAAAAGTCATTTTCTGGCAATACAACAAATTGAAACGATAATTCGAAACGACACTCGAAAAATTTACGCGGAAATCCCATCATTATTTTGTTGGCTCTGATCAGCTACCAAAAGCGATTCGATTTAATTTCCGTGTTCGCCGCACACTTAACTTCCTGACAGTTTTCTTAATACAAGAATGCAGTAAGTAAAAATTGTGCTAAGTTAATTTATTAGCTTCCTACAAAACATAAAAGATGAGCGATACTGCTGAATTATAAATAATTCAATTCGCAGTCCTCAGTATATAAATGGAAAGCTTCATTGAACGTTTCAGACATATGCTTGTTATAAAACATCATAGGACCGGTCTGAAGCAAAACACCTTAACAGAAATTGACCTGTCTATAAAGTTAAATACTGATTTTTTCAAATAACAAAATATATACTTTTGCAGTGCAAAACACATTTCAAACCAGCGTAAAACAAGCCAAAGCAAACAACTTACTCTAGCAGAAATGCCAATTAGTAACAACCACTTCAAATTGGCATCAGCACGATAATTTATAATCTGACAACCACTGAGGCTTGAGTGGCGCTCGAAAACTTTCTGAGGTTGCGAATCACCTGTTTAAATAAGTTCTAAGCCGTTTACTAGCTACAGGCTAATTTGCATAAAAAGGGTTAAGCCTAATTAGGACTATTTACATTATTTCGGTAACTATTAGGATTACAAACCTATTTCATTTCAGTACTAAAGGGTTTTTGGGTGCGAGGAATCTCAATAAATTGCTATAAATCCTCAAATTAGATAAACTGAATAGCTTGGTAGCTAGCTACTAACTAATTAGCATGTGAGCTATGTATGGCAGTATTATCATTTTCATAATCGTTTGTGTGCTGTTAGCTTTACGGTTAGCTACATGCTAATAAGCGTATTACTTATGCCATTTATTGCATTTGAGTATCGTTCCGTAGGGTTTTTGAGTAAGAAACACTTGAATATGACATTCAAAAAGTCTATATTTGCAAATTAGTAGAATCTTCACTAGCATATTAACCATTTCTATTACTGTATTTGCGCTTTTTGTCTGTAAGTGGGTGCGAACTTCGTTCAAAGTATGCGACAATTTTTGCTCTTACAACTGGGTAATAAGTCCGGGTGGACATAGTTCATAAGCTTTGGTGGATCAAGAGCTGAAATACACACGGCCATTGTTAGTGCGTTGCATGTAAAAGTAGTTGTATTTTATCTAAATAAGTTTATTTTATATCACATTTAGTTGCAGCTTATATTTAAAGAACGTTTGAATTTTCCATTGTTTCTATAATTTTTTATTATTTCACAGTGTGCGTTAGGGTAGCCCTAGCACATATAACCAGGGTGCAACCGGAATTCCGGTTCCGGTTCCGGCATTTTTTCACCTTCCGGTTCCGGTTCCGGTAAATTTTTACCGGATTTAAAAATTCCGGTATTATAATTTGGCCGTTTTTGAAAGCCACTTGTACTCCGAATATAAGCCATTAATGGTGGATTTCACTTCAGTCGATGATGAAAATCTAAAATACAACAAATAAAATAAATACCTATGTTCGACTAAGGTTATTTCACAAATAATATAGCAAAAAATAAGATTAAAATGAAATTTTTGGTGAAATGCATTTTTCACTTTCCGGTTCCGGTAAAATTTTCAAATTCCGGTTCCGGTAAATTGTAATTCCCGTTGCACCCTGCATATAACCTGTACAAATATTGTCTGTTTTCTTCTGAACCGACTGAAGTTTGATGGTTGTTATTCGATTCGTGTATCAGGTTACTTTGACTTCTGATGTAGTCGAGCTTATGGTATATATGTAGAGATTTTCAAGTAGACTACTGCGTGTAACATACCTTCCATCGGCCAATGATAAACGCTGGTTTCGGTCACCAAGGCAAGCACTGACGGATTGATCCACTTCCAAAATACTACATCTTGATCTTGCATGTTGTGCGCTTTCATCTTCGACTTCATTTCGATGTTAAATATTTGTAGCGTTTTTGCGGCTATAATTTAACATTTGGTATAAGACATGTTCTGGCACTGGCAGGCGTCGAAAAATAACAGAGAGCATTGTTTTTACGAAAGTTTTGATCTATTCACAATCAGTTCAACCTGGATACGTATTCGTAAAATATACGACTATATTCGAAAAAACTATTTAATTCACCAAATACCGGAACCCGAAAGTGATTTTTTACCCGAACCGCTGAACCGGATATAGCATCTAAATTTTAACACTTATTGGAAGCACTTGAGTCGCGCAAACTTTATCGTTAATAAATTAAAATTCGACTGTTAGCTTGGATGTTTCATTTGTTCATTTTTTATACCATGTAGTTTTTTATAGTATATATAAGCTTATTTTTGATTTATAACCCACTGTTCCTCCTTATCACAATTTAAAAAAATCGAAATTTTTTGTTTAAATCAGAGTGTCAATCATGGTGCGACATGATGTTGTTTCTGTTCCGGAAAGGAATATATTTATCGATAAAAAGTAGAAAAAGTATATGTCAAGGAATACAGTAAATACAAAAACCCTTTTGGCAACAAAATAAAATATAAATAATAAACACAAATCAAATATATATACGATATATAATATGATCGAGACGAGAGGGTATATATGTTTAGTTCATACGGATGATGTTTTTAACCAAAAATGTAAGGAACACAAAATTAACCGGGAGGTGAAATTTTGAGTGTGGGGCTGAACGGAGGGAAAAATCTTACGTGGCGGTGGCTGTTGGTAGTGCCCCCCAATAGTGAACCCCCAACACACGTATGTTTATAATACCCTACCCTGGTCGAGATATGTACGCATAAGGAAGTAACTGGAATTCCGGTTCCGGCATTTTTTCACCTTCCGGTTCCGTTAAATTTTTACCGGAATTAAAAATTCCGGTATTAAAATTTGGTCGATGGAAATTAAGATATTGTATTAAAAATGACGACAAAAATTAAATAGATTTCATTAGTAGAGTATGGAAACCTTGACAATCGCAGACAATAAAACTATCGAAGATAGATTTCGCTTCCGTGCCTTATGAAAATCTGAAATACAGAAGATAAAGTGAATACCTATCCCAAACTAGGCTTATTCCACCAATAATATTTCAAAAAAGAAAATTAAAATGCATTTTTCGGTGGCATGTATTTTTCATTTCCAGGTCCCGGCTTCGTTTCCGGTAATTTTTTCAAATTCCGGTTCCGGCAAATTGTAATTCCGGTTGCGCCCTGGTACGCATGCCCATGAATACACCAAACTTTTCGGAACAATCCTGTTCCCTTATTTTTTCACCCCAGTTGAAGGAACTTCCAATTTCCCGAGTTCGAAAAACAAATTATACATAACGTATGATTCTTTAGGAATGTACCTACTGCGCAACGGTTTTCATCAACATAGTCATCAAACAAAAACTTTAAAATGCAACGTTTTAATGCATAAATTACAGAGTAAAGCAACTATGGTAAAGAAATTCTGTAAAATTCTTAGATTTCGGTATCGTCATGATTTACTACGTACGTATTACGTATATCATTTAATAGCCTTCTTTTATTTCATCGTATACGTATAAACGTACCTTTCAATGCAATAACCTTCGATACTGGATTCATTATTGCTGAATCAGCAGAAATCGGTCTTCGCATCGGATTGTTGGTGTCTGCCATATCGATAATTACTACTTGGGCAGTTTCACCAACCTAGAACAACGTCTACGTCACTAACCTAGAACAACGTCTATGTCACTAACCTAGAACAACGTCTACGTCATTAACCTAGAACAACGTCTACGTCACTAACCAAACAGTTTTATTTGTGTTGTCAAAGTTACCGCAAAAAACTTATTGGTAAAAGGAAACTGGTACGTATACCGTAGGTACGTATTGCTAAAAGGTTTTGCGTTATTCAGGTTAAATTCTATATACGTTATATATGTTACTTTACGACATACGTAACTCAGCTCAGCATTGTGCATGCCGCTGTAAGTTAGCGACGACCACTGTAATACGTATATATTACAAAATAACATGTGCAAGCATGTGAGACATGCTTGTCCGTTATGTGCACATGCAACATAGTGCAGCCGCAGTGCACTGTATGTATGCTAGCCGGCAGCATACGGTCGACACACATATAGTCGACGAAAAATGCAGTTGGAAAGGCGGGCTGCGTGCCGCAGTGGTAGAGTAGTCGCTTAAGGATACGTAGGCTGAGAGTTCGATCTCAGCTCCGGAGGACCGCTTTTCCAGCTGCTTAGTTCACAATGGTCTGAAGTCTCGGTTCCTACCTAGACTGACAACAGGGAACAAAAACGACTGTAAAATAGTTGCTTTGAAAATTGAACGTAGGAAAATAAATATATATTTAGCATTCCTTAACATTTTTACCTTTTCTCGAACGCAAATGAACTTGTCCGATTCCATGGTGAGCGTGGCAAAGCCGATGCTTGCCTGATTGACCCCAACATTTTGGAGCTAAAAATAAATAAACGTGTACGTATATATATTTGTTAAATAAAGAAGTGTAAATGCGAGGGCGTTTATGAAATGGAAGATTTTGTGAAAAAGATGCAATATAGTAGGACTCATATTGGACAGACAGATAGACGAAGGAACATCCACCTTGCCACTAAACAGTGCATAACATAGAATAGAACGCTTTGCGAAACACTGAGCTTCGCTCGAAGTTTTGATTTGCTCAATTACAACTTTGTTGTTTTCTCATTTATAATAAAACTTATTACGAACTTTGATTATTATTTTGGCAAAATTCCTTAATTCCTGGCTGCATTAGTTCGTGCTAGAACACTGCATACCACTGCTACGTGTCCAAATGCGTACCAACGTATGCATGGAATAAATGCAAATACTGACCTGCAAGTGCTCTTGAAACTTTATCGGAAGTATCTGAGCCATCACATATTACTTACTAAAGCAAACCTAAACAACAAAACTGATAATGTTGGTCTTCAACACTATGCAACGCAGCGCAGAAGAAACCTAAACGGTCCAAAAACAACAGCCGGACAAAACAATCCACTGATTTCCGCTAGCTATGCAACGATATTAGTACGGACTTACGAAACACCATAACTTGCTATTTCAAACACCATACACAAATTGGACAGCTAAACGTCTCATTTAAGTTATTAAAAGTTTGATTTTTGTAATTTTTCGAAAAAATTGTATTACAAATATGTAGTTCTACTAAAATTGCTAACTAAGACAATAATATTTTGTAATAACCTCAAATGCATTATAGCTTAGAACAGGCTGCTTTTTGGTGGATTGCAATGGAGCAAGTGTACGCTTTAGACTTATATTTTGTTTAGGCTTAGGCGTATGCTTAGTAGTAGACTTAGCATAAAACCTCACCGTATCCCATGTAAAAGAAAGAAACTAGGTAAAAGTGCCCCTAGAAGGGACAGATTGTGATATGTTTCGCTTGAAGCATGTAAAAGAGTTTAAACAAGGGTTATATAGTTAGACCATAGATCAGTAGGTAATGCTTATAATATTAGCTCCATAACTTCTATGAAAATAGTTGTCATCTATATCTTTGACGGCTGTCTTTCAGTGTTAACATGCTTGCGGTCAGTGAAACAAGAAACATATGGGCCCAACGAACTTTCATCTGTTAAGCTATAAATTGATACTATGGGGTTTCAAGGCGTTCTAAAGTACAACTCTCAACATGCCTTTCGAGAAATTTGATATGCAAACAAAAACATACCAAAATTGGTGTATGTATTTCAACTATGCGTACCTAATCTAATAAGCACTGTGTGAGCATTAATGCTTTGTTGGAATGTCAGGTTAATGACATCCAGTGGAGATCAGTGTTGTTGCGGAAGAAGAACATAAAAATTTTAAAGACTTCTTTTTTAGTTGCTGTAAGTTTTGTTGACTAATTTTGCGAAACAATCAGTTGAACTATTTGTATTTTATATACGTTAAGTATTGAAAAATTATCCAGCTAGTAAGATCCGGATCCGGATTCGGATCCGGTTAGTGCAAAATTTTGGATCCGGTCGTTCCCTAGTTATATAGTTAGACCATAGATCAGTAGGTAATGCTTATAATATTAGCTCCATAACTTCTATGAAAATAATTGTCATCTATATTTTTGACGGCTGTCTTTCAGTGTTAACACGCTTGCGGTCAGTGAAACAAGAAACATATGGGCCCAGCGGACATCACCTATCAGCTTAATTTTAGCGTTTGTTGGGTTTTACAATGTTCAGTTTATAAGTGATATAATCTAGCATTCTTCATTGGAAGGGGATATTTTTTGAGTTTTAAAATATTATGTTTCTAAAACTTGATTAGTATATATTTCAATATTGCAAGATTACAAATTGCGTCTATTGATTATCGAATAAAAAATGTCACGCATACGTGCTCGACTATTTTAGCTATCTTTACCATGACATTTTGATGATGTGAAGTCGAGAAACTTTTCCAAATTGTGTTCTGTGCTGTGACATATTTAAGCTATTTATCTAGAAAATACAATTCAAACGTTGATAAATATTTCAAAGAACATGTTCTGCTGGCGCTTAACTGAGATAACTTTTAAAAAGCAACTGACTGTTATACGAAAGGCATGTTGAGAGTTGTACTTTAGAACGCCTTGAAACCCCATAGTATCAATTTATAGCTTAACAGATGAAAGTTCGTTGGGCCCATATGTTTCTTGTTTCACTGACCGCAAGCATGTTAACACTGAAAGACAGCCGTCAAAGATATAGATGACAACTATTTTCATAGAAGTTATGGAGCTAATATTATAAACATTACCTACTGATCTATGGTCTAACTAACCCTTGTTTAAACTCTTTTACATGCTTCAAGCGAAACATATCACAATCTGTCCCTTCTAGGGGCACTTTTACCTAGTTTCTTTCTTTTACATGGGATACGGTGAGGTTTTATGCTAAGTCTACTACTAAGCATACGCCTAAGCCTAAACAAAATATAAGTCTAAAGCGTACACTTGCTCCATTGCAATCCACCAAAAAGCAGCCTGTTCTAAGCTATAATGCATTTGAGGTTATTACAAAATATTATTGTCTTAGTTAGCAATTTCAGTAGAACTACATATTTGTAATACAATTTTTTCGAAAAATTACTATACGGTCTGCACGACCCCTGTTTGAAGTTTTGCCAAAGTTAATGACCACGCCGGGAATCGAACCTCGGCCCTCTTGCGCTCGAGCCAAGCATGCTACCACTACACCACGCGGTCATTGCAACAACTTCTTATACCGGTATATGTGCACAGGCTTGGCAACATTTGCTTTACATACACTTACGTGCACATATACCGACAGACACCATACACAAATTGGACAGCTAAACGTCTCATTTAAGTTATTAAAAGTTTGATTTTTGTAATTTTTCGAAAAAATTGTATTACAAATATGTAGTTCTACTGAAATTGCTAACTAAGACAATAATATTTTGTAATAACCTCAAATGCATTATAGCTTAGAACAGGCTGCTTTTTGGTGGATTGCAATGGAGCAAGTGTACGCTTTAGACTTATATTTTGTTTAGGCTTAGGCGTATGCTTAGTAGTAGACTTAGCATAAAACCTCACCGTATCCCATGTAAAAGAAAGAAACTAGGTAAAAGTGCCCCTAGAAGGGACAGATTGTGATATGTTTCGCTTGAAGCATGTAAAAGAGTTTAAACAAGGGTTAGTTAGACCATAGATCAGTAGGTAATGTTTATAATATTAGCTCCATAACTTCTATGAAAATAGTTGTCATCTATATCTTTGACGGCTGTCTTTCAGTGTTAACATGCTTGCGGTCAGTGAAACAAGAAACATATGGGCCCAACGAACTTTCATCTGTTAAGCTATAAATTGACACTATGGGTTTTCAAGGCGTTCTAAAGTACAACTCTCAACATGCCTTTCGTATAACAGTCAGTTGCTTTTTAAAAGTTATCTCAGTTAAGCGCCAGCAGAACATGTTCTTTGAAATATTTATCAACGTTTGAATTGTATTTTCTAGATGAATAGCTTAAATATGTCACGGCACAAAACACAATTTGGAAAAGTTTCTCGACTTCACATCATCAAAATGTCATGGTAAAGATAGCTAAAATAGTCGAGCACGTATGCGTGACATTTTTTATTCGATAATCAATAGACGCAATTTGTAATCTTGCAATATTGAAATATATACTAATCAAGTTTTAGAAACATAATATTTTAAAACTCAAAAAATATCCCCTTCCAATGAAGAATGCTAGATTATATCACTTATAAACTGAACATTGTAAAACCCAACAAACGCTAAAATTAAGCTGATAGGTGATGTCCGCTGGGCCCATATGTTTCTTGTTTCACTGACCGCAAGCGTGTTAATTGATTTTTGATATATTTTTCGATAAATATTGCATTACAAATATGTTAATTACCATAGCTAGTCGATATTATTGTGATGATGCTAATATACACCGTGCAATAGATTACGTGTCCTGCGATGTTTGTTCTAGCTGAAATTGCTAACTAACACTGTAGTAAAATTTTTTAGTTAATAACCTCCCATCCACATGTAAAAGAAAGAAACTAGGTAAAAGCTGCCCCTATAAGAGACAGATTGTGATATGTTTCGCTTGAAGCATGTAAAAGAGTTTAAACAAAGGTTAGTTAGACCATACATCAGTAGGTAATGCTTATAAAATTAGCTCCATAACATCTATGAAAAAAGTTGTCATCTAGACCTTTGACACACCATACACAAATTGGACAGCTAAACGTCTCATTTAAGTTATTAAAAGTTTGATTTTTGTAATTTTTCGAAAAAATTGTATTACAAATATGTAGTTCTACTGAAATTGCTAACTAAGACAATAATATTTTGTAATAACCTCAAATGCATTATAGCTTAGAACAGGCTGCTGATTGCAATGGAGCAAGTGTACGCTTTAGACTTATATTTTGTTTAGGCTTAGGCGTATGCTTAGTAGTAGACTTAGCATAAAACCTCACCGTATCCCATGTAAAAGAAAGAAACTAGGTAAAAGTGCCCCTAGAAGGGACAGATTGTGATATGTTTCGCTTGAAGCATGTAAAAGAGTTTAAACAAGGGTTAGTTAGACCATAGATCAGTAGGTAATGTTTATAATATTAGCTCCATAACTTCTATGAAAATAGTTGTCATCTATATCTTTGACGGCTGTCTTTCAGTGTTAACATGCTTGCGGTCAGTGAAACAAGAAACATATGGGCCCAACGAACTTTCATCTGTTAAGCTATAAATTGACACTATGGGTTTTCAAGGCGTTCTAAAGTACAACTCTCAACATGCCTTTCGTATAACAGTCAGTTGCTTTTTAAAAGTTATCTCAGTTAAGCGCCAGCAGAACATGTTCTTTGAAATATTTATCAACGTTTGAATTGTATTTTCTAGATGAATAGCTTAAATATGTCACGGCACAAAACACAATTTGGAAAAGTTTCTCGACTTCACATCATCAAAATGTCATGGTAAAGATAGCTAAAATAGTCGAGCACGTATGCGTGACATTTTTTATTCGATAATCAATAGACGCAATTTGTAATCTTGCAATATTGAAATATATACTAATCAATTAGAAACATAATATTTTAAAACTAAAAAATATCCCCTTCAAATGAAGAATGCTAGATTATATCACTTATAAACTGAACATTGTAAAACCCAACAAACGCTAAAATTAAGCTGATAGGTGATGTCCGCTGGGCATATGTTCTTGTTTTGTGTTAATACACATAACAAACACACACAGCGTTTGTGTCGTGTTTGTATTGTGGTTATGAGTGTCTGTGATATTGTTAGCCCCACCCTAACGAGTGTCAAAAATAATTTTCTGTTACACTCGTTAGGGTGAGGCTAACGGAGAAACATTCGTTAGGGTGAGGCTAACGAGTGTAAATTTTAAAATGTGGACATGAGGTAACCCTAACACCGGTACAAATCGGTGGCAGTCACTCAAAAGTTATTGTGAACTGTGCATTAACACGCTTGCGATCAGTGAAACAAGAAACATATGGGCCCAGCGGACATCACCTATCAGCTTAATTTTAGCGTTTGTTGGGTTTTACAATGTTCAGTTTATAAGTGATATAATCTAGCATTCTTCATTGGAAGGGGATATTTTTTGAGTTTTAAAATATTATGTTTCTAAAACTTGATTAGTATATATTTCAATATTGCAAGATTACAAATTGCGTCTATTGATTATCGAATAAAAAATGTCACGCATACGTGCTCGACTATTTTAGCTATCTTTACCATGACATTTTGATGATGTGAAGTCGAGAAACTTTTCCAAATTGTGTTTTGTGCCGTGACATATTTAAGCTATTCATCTAGAAAATACAATTCAAACGTTGATAAATATTTCAAAGAACATGTTCTGCTGGCGCTTAACTGAGATAACTTTTAAAAAGCAACTGACTGTTATACGAAAGGCATGTTGAGAGTTGTACTTTAGAACGCCTTGAAAACCCATAGTGTCAATTTATAGCTTAACAGATGAAAGTTCGTTGCGCCCATATGTTTCTTGTTTCACTGACCGCAAGCATGTTAACACTGAAAGACAGCCGTCAAAGATATAGATGACAACTATTTTCATAGAAGTTATGGAGCTAATATTATAAACATTACCTACTGATCTATGGTCTAACTAACCCTTGTTTAAACTCTTTTACATGCTTCAAGCGAAACATATCACAATCTGTCCCTTCTAGGGGCACTTTTACCTAGTTTCTTTCTTTTACATGGGATACGGTGAGGTTTTATGCTAAGTCTACTACTAAGCATACGCCTAAGCCTAAACAAAATATAAGTCTAAAGCGTACACTTGCTCCATTGCAATCCACCAAAAAGCAGCCTGTTCTTAGCTATAATGCATTTGAGGTTATTACAAAATATTATTGTCTTAGTTAGCAATTTCAGTAGAACTACATATTTGTAATACAATTTTTTCGAAAAATTACAAAAATCAAACTTTTAATAACTTAAATGAGACGTTTAGCTGTCCAATTTGTGTATGGTGTAGCGTTTGTTGGGTTTTACAATGTTCAGTTTATATAGTGATATAATCTAGCACTTCTTCATTGGAAGAGGATATTTTTGAGTCTTTAAAATATTATGTTTCTAAAACTTAATTAGTATATATTTCAATATTGCAAGATTACAAATTGCGTCTATTTATTATCGAATAAAAAATGTCACGCATACGTGCTCGACTATTTTAGCTATCTTTACCATGACATTTTGATGATGTGAAGTCGAGAAACTTTTCCAAATTGTGTTCTGTGCCGTGACATATTTAAGCTATTCATCTAGAAAATACAATTCAAACGTTGATAAATATTTCAAAGAACATGTTCTGCTGGCGCTTAACTGAGATAACTTTTAAAAAGCAACTGACTGTTATACGAAAGGCATGTTGAGAGTTTGACTTTAAAAAGCCTTGAAAACCCATAGTGCCAATTTATAGCTTAACAGATAGAATGTTCGTTGGGCCTATATGTTTCTTGTTTCACTGACCGCAAGCATGTTAACACTGAAAGACAGGCCGTCAAAGATATAGATGATGACTATTTTCA